>CM053763.1:28057641-28074139 GCA_028658305.1 Pachyuromys duprasi
GACCAAACTGAGCAGGGCACAGGGGTCTTGTATGAGACGGTTTCTACAATCAAGGACCATGTGTGGATGTGGCCTGGAACCCCCGCTCAGATGGGGCCCATGATAGCTCGGTGTCAGACTGAAGACCCTAGTGAGGGAAACAGGGACTGTTTCAGTCATGAACTTGATGGCTGACTCTTTGACCCTCCCCCATACAAGCTGGGGAGTGACAGACTGGCTAGATCCCAGGGGAGGACATTGCAGCCAGCCCCTAGGAGACAGGATGAGCTGGGGTTGGATGGAAGGGGAGGAGTCCTCCCCTGTTGGTGGACTTAGAGGGGGCGGGGAGGAGGGAGATGAGGGAGGGAGTGGGAAGGTGGGAGGGAATGAGGGAGGGGGCTACGCCTGGGATGCAAAGTACCTAACCTGTGATTGATATAAAAATAAATAAATTAAAAAAAAGATGTCACCACACTCTTAGAATTGACATCTGCTTTCTTTGCTTTTCTCTTTAAAAAATTAGTAAAATATTTAAATGTTGAAAAAAATGAGATACCATCTAATACTATTAAAATTGATCATACTTTTTATTGGTAGCCTTTTCTAATATTTAGTAAACCATATTTTTGAGAGCTTACTAAGAACATATATTCTTTTATACCTAATGAAATGCAGAGATGTATATTTTCTTTTTTTTTTACAAAATCTTTTTAATTAAATTTTATTTTTATATTAATTACAGTTTATTTACTTTATATCCCAGCTGTAGCCCCTCCCTTATTCCCTCACAATCCCACCCTCCCTCCCTCATCTCCTCCCTGCCCCTCTCTAAATCCACTGATAGGGAGGTCCTCCTCCCCTTCCATCTGACCCTAGCTTATCAGGTCTCACCACGGCTGGCTGCAATGTCCTCCTCTGTGGCCTAGCTAGACTACTCCTCCCACAGTGGGTGGGGAGGTCAAAGAGTTCATGTCAGAGACAGTCCCTATTCCCCTTACTAGGCAAACCCATTTGGATACTGAGCTGCCATGGGCACCATCTGAGCAGGGGTTCTAGGTTATATTCATACATGGTCCTTTGTTGGATAATCAGTCTCCTAAAAGACCCCTGTGCCCAGATATATTTGGTCCTTGTGGAGCTCCTGTTGTCTCTAGGTCTTACTAACTCCCTCTTTTTTCATATGATTCCTGCACGCTGCCCAAAGTTTGGCCATGATTATCAGAATTTGCTTTGATACACTGCTAGGTAGGGTCTTTCAGAGGCCCTCTATGGTAGGCTCCTGTCCTGTTTCTTGTTTTCTCCTACTTCCAATGTCCATCCCATTTGTCTTTCTAAGTGAGGATTGATCATTTTACCCTGGGTCCTCCTTTGTGTTTAGCTTCTTTGTGTGTACAGATTTTAGTATGTTTATCCTATCTTCTAGGTCTAGTATCCACTTATAAGTAAGTACATACCGTGTGTGTCTTTCTGTTTCTGGGATACCTCACTGAGAATGATCTTTTCTAGGTCCCACCATTTGCCTGCAAATTTCATGATTTTGTGTATTTTCTTTAAATGAGTACTCTATATGCTGAACTTTAAATATATATCTTAGTGTGTTTTTTTCTAAATTAAACAAGTATCCAAAAGTAAGCTAAAGTAAGTTCAGGTGGGCCCTTTGAAAGCTACTACTACTTCTTCGTCCCTTTTATAAAAATATGACTGTATTCGTTTGGTTTTTATTGCTGTGAAGAGACACCATGACCATGATAACTATTATAAAGGGAAATATTTAATTAGGGCTATCTTATAGTTTCAGAGGTTTAGTCCATTATCATCATAGTGGGAAACACGGCAATGTGCAGGCAGACATGGTGCTAGACAAGGAGCTGAGACTTCTGCATCTTGATTCACAGGCAGCAGGGAGCCACTCTGGGAGTAGCTGGAGCGTATAAGACCTCAAAGCCTGCCCCCAGAGAGACTCACTTTCTCCAACAAGACCATACCTACTCCTAGAAGGCCACACCTCCTAAGAGTGCCACTTCTTATGGCCAAGTATTCAAACACACGAGTCTATGGGGGCTATTTCTATTCAAACCACTGTAATTTCTATAATAATTAAAATCAAGGTAAAATAAAAGACTAGCAGTATAACCTATTTCTCAATGTCTAATCAATGTCCTTTAATTTTATATATAAAAGCAATATGCATATTAAGTATATGTATATGACCTACATATACTAATGTATAAGAGAGATAATAGATAAAATTAGATATTTTCAAAGTAATATTTACATATGGTAGCAATTTAGCAGTATCAAAGCCTTTAGAATGAAATGTGATAGACTTCTGTCTTATTCTTTATGACCTTCCTTTAATTTTGGGGAGTAATTATTATATATTTAATTCTAGCAGTTGGTTTTGTAAGTCAAAACTATAGTCTCATAAGCTTTTGAATCATTAAAATTAAATGAGGTATGTTGCCTCTTCAAAATAAAAGTGGGAGTATAGATAATGTACACTTTCTCCTTCATCCTGAGATTTGATGTAAATTGATGTTTCGGTCGTTACAATCTTAATGGTCTTTATACCTTTAAGCATATGACCTTAGTCCAGTTCCATCATCTTGAGTCAGTCTCTATTAACTCCTTTTCTTAAAAGATAAAGAAAAAAGGTGACTTCACTTTTTCCCTCCATCTCCTCCAATGTCCCACCCTGTGCAGCTGTCCGGTCACTTTTCCTACTTGTTCATAACACCTTCTTCCTTGAATTGCAGCCCCATCTTTCTTCCATTATTGTTAGGATAAACCCGAGAAGTTAAAAAAATAAGTAGCAATGGGCTGGAGAGATGGCTCAGAGGTTAGGAAAAAATAAATAGTACTGTCATGATTCTAAACATCCGTGCATTTTCTTAACATGTAGGCAAAGAGCCTTTCCTTTTCATGGAGTCCGGTCTTACCACCATAAGAAAATTAAAGAATGCTTCATTCACCAAATGCTCTGTGTCATGTCATTTCCTGCTTTGTTAAGTACTTGAAACATTAACCATTTTCCCCATTCTATTTCTATAGCTGGTCTTTTCTTCCATTCATTTAGTGTTTGCCTTGCAGTTAGTTATTATGCACCTACTCTATCAACTTTTTATTTCTCTCATATCTATAATGCTTGCATTCTTCATATTCTGCCCCAATCAGCACAGCTTTCATCCTGTAGCATAATTTTATTCACTCTGGCATATGGCTAACTTCTAAATGTTAGCTTCACATTTTTAAACTTTGCTAAATTATTCTAGTCTTAGTAGAGTTATCTATTTTCATAAATTTCTTAGAATACTCTTCATATACAAAATAGTGTCATCTGTGAACAAGGCAATGTCATGGATTGATTATGTCTTTCTAAAATTCATACATTTAAATCGTAAATGCCAGTACCTCTGAACATGATGGCCTCTAGAGATGTGAATCTATACAGTGATGACCGAGTTAACATGAAGTCCTTAGTGTTGGACCCCCATCCCACATGATGTCTATAAGGAAGAGAGAAAGCAGAGAAAAACTGATGTGAAAATATAGAAGAAACTTTTAGAAGACACCAATCCGGTCACACACTCATCTCAGACTTTTAACGTCTAAAAGTCTTAGAAAATAGATTTCTGTTTAGTAAACTCCCCAGTCTACAGAGGATTGTTATGGTAGATGGAGCAGACTTATAATTTCCCTTCTTAATTTTGTGCCCAATCACCCTGTATAGAACTTCTCAAATAGAATTCCACAGTGTAAGTGAGACTAACGTTCTTCCTTTATTTCCAAGGCAGTGATGGCAGGGTTCAATAGTTCATTATTAAATACAGTCTTAGTTGGAGTTTAGATTTTCTAAAATTACCACTTACCTACCTTGCCTTTCTATTTCTAGCTTGTTGGAAGTTGTTTTTCAAAAAATGAATTATTGTCACACTTTTTAAGTAATTTTTCTAATGCTAAATGCTTTGTCTAAACTTATGGATCATTATTTTCTTTTGATAAGAGGTGAATTTAATTTTGGTTTGAAATTTGACTTGATTTTTGATGAGTAAACCAACTTCCTTTCTTGGAATAAACTTTGCATGGTTATGTTTTGGTAATAATTTTCATAGAATAATGAATTTTATTTGGCTATCTTCTGAGAAATTTGTCTCTATGTTCATGGAGATTATCAGTTTGTAGTTTTCTGCGATTTTTCTGGTCAGATTTTGGTAACAGGGTTATTCTGGCCTCAGTTTGGAGATCATGTGGAATGCAAGGTCTGGTGCTTGCTTTATACACTATGCTGAAGTTGAACAAAATAAAAGGAGAGAACTCCTTTAAATTATTTGTGCAATTCATTCCAAAAGGATTTGCATGAAAATAGCAATTGTATATTTTATTTTTTCCTCCACCTTGAAATTGTCAGTTAAATCCTGTAAATTGTACAGTTGAAGCATCAGAAAAAAAAACACCTTTTCCATGCTTTGTGGAGAAATGTAACTATTGGTAGCTGTTTTGTTTTGTTTTGTTTTCTCAAGAAAGAAAAGAACAGGAATAGCAGAAGGTTTGTATGAGAGTTCTCAGATGGATCAGAGAGAACCACCAAGCCCCAAACACTGCTGGGCTTCCATTGACATAAAACTACTCCATGGTGCATGTTAAGTGAGATGCTTCCCATTTATCTGAAAACCCTTCCATGAATTGCCTGCAATATTTACCTCGCCAGTGAAGACCGTTTATTTGCCTCTCATTAGCTTCTCTCTGATTTCCTCCAAATTGAAGCAAGAGGCACATTCTCACTTGACTTAAGGAATGGCAGATACAACGTATAGCTCTAGAAAGGAATCTGTACCCACATTTTCAATTACGTCAGCAATGATGGGGCAATAAAATTGGTAATAAAGTGGGATTGTTAATGGTACAAAAAAAACTGACATTGGGTGGCTCTGAATCCATGAATGAGGAGGGAGCTACACCACAGTCTGCCTGCAATGAGAGAGGTTCTTCTGCTGGACTCTGGATTAATCCAGAGTGCTAAACAAAACCCTGCATTTAATGAGCTTGGGTGCTATGAATCCCTTGATTAGAAGCATCTATGTCCTCAGAAGTTAGCCACACTGGGATTGGTAGGTAGCATAGCATCCTTTAGTCTACCCTAAGCTTGTCTCTTGAATGAGTCAGAAGATTTTCCTTTGATTCGAATAGAGGCATGATTTGAGAAGACCCTCAGTAACATGGGAAATGATCTTTGAGGGTACTCTCTGCCAGAAACAAACTACTGCAGTTTATATCAACTCCAACATAGTGAGGATGCTAGCAACCGAGACAGCATGAGCCAAGCCCTGGCCGTATAGTCATTTAACTGCAGGTAACAGAATAGACTTGACACGCTGTGTCATCGCAATGGGATGTGTGGGTCTCTGATAGAGCTGACTTGCCATGGTGTTTACTGATGCCTAGCTATTTAGTGGGCCCTTCTAAGTTCATAGATGGATAACATGTTAACATTAAGGTCTTCTTTATTTTCTATCATCAAAACCCTGAGGTTTAGAAAAAGAGGATCTTGATTTGAAACATGCTAGATTCCAAAATTTGAATTAGTTTCCGTGTCTAGCTCCCCCTAGTGGTGGAAGATTGGTACATTTGAGAAGGAAAAAGGGACTTGAAGTGTATTATAACCACTCACCAATTTTCTCTGCCCTCGTCCAGAGACCATTGCCATTGGAGTGAACTATGTCTTCCTTTTCTGAGACTACTTGGTGGTGCTCTAAGTTGATTGTTGGCTCTAGGTATAGAGAACTGCATGACCAATAAATCAAAGAAGGTGATTAATAACGTTCTGAGATTCTGCCACAAAGTACATCCAGTCCTCAGTTCATAATAATGTCTCCAGTCTTTAATGTAATGGTGAAATGGATATACTGAGAACAAGTTGGAAAATTGCCACTTTGGAAGCATCATAGGAAATGTCAAACATAAACGACTTTCTCTCTCACACCAAAACTATCCAGTTCTCAAGCGGACAGTAGATTTTGGGAATACTAGAGGAATTGATGCTACCATTACACATTCAAAGATGTATACCTGGTCTTCACTAGAAAAGTTATCACCATCTTTCTGTGTTAGTATAGCAAGATAAAAAAGTGGTCTCCCCTTTCCCTTCACCCCTCCTCTTCCCCTTTTCTACACACAGAAAGCAGAGTTGTCCTTTTAAGTCTTTCTCATTCACACAGATGCTTGCTCACGCTCGCGCGTGCGCACACACACACACACAAAGCCAAAGACTACACGATGGTCCACAGGCCCTAAAGTCCCATCTTTCTGTCACTTTTCTATCTTGACTTATTTCTGCTGTTCCACACAATAAGATCATGATAGTCTACTGCTACTCCTTCAACACTTCAGTTGAACACCCACATGAAGGTCTTTCTGTTACTGTCTCCTCAAGTAGAAGCTGCATGGCTTGCTTTTCCACCAAAATCACAGGGTATCGGCTGTTACATCTGTCTCAGTGACATGTTCTCTGGCTACCTCTAATATGTCAATGCCTCCTCATTCTCTTCACCAACAAGGGCCTCCTCTTTTCCCCACCTCTTTCTGGCTCTTGTTCCCTTTCTCCCTTTGCCTCTGCTTCTCCCACCTTTTCTTTATTTGACATTTATTTTCTTGCTCACTGGAATGGAATCTCTGTGTGGACAGGGAATTTGTCTTTGTGAACTTTTGCTAGAAAACTTTTGATAGAAAAGTGCCTGCCACATAACATCCATGATTATTATGAAAAAACAGGAGGCTTCATTGTGATGACTCTTGTGGCATCACCATTTGCACATACCTACATTTGTCATATTTTCAGATGGATTTGTGGTGCATGTTGGTTCACAAAACTTCTGTGTATCACACCTGAGTAGATGAGAGAACCAATTAAGCACCTACCGATCTGTGAACTATGAGGTTTGCTACATCCCAATAAGGGAGAACTTCAAAAGAAGCTGGATTTCTCCCATCAAGGACAGCAGGACAGACTTTCAGCTCCATGATTCAATCTGCTGGGACCTGGTAATTACTGCATATTGTTGGACACCATGCTGAGTGTGCATGGTGAAACATTTAGCTAGGACTGAATATAAAAGAGTCAGAGATACTTGAAGATTTTTTGTCTCAGATATATTTTTATGAATTTCATCAGAGTCTTGAATATCTTCCATTTCGCCTGATGTCCCCGGTTTACTTTCCTTGGGCACAAGCAGATGGGTGTCTTTCATCTTTGTCCAATAATGCATTTCTTACCTCTACTTCTGCCATGAAGTTCTTCCTGCATTTTCCAAACATTCTCCATGTCCCCCTTTCTGCTCTGTGGTCACACCTCTGCATTGCATTCTGGAATCACTGACAAGTCAATAAATACACCCTGTAATAAGTGTTTGACCACTGGGTGATGGCAGCCAATGAAATTGTCACATTCTCACTTGCCAAATTATCATCCAGAAGGGTAGCTTATACTTCTTGAGAACAAACGTTAGCATTGTAAGTGGCCCAAACCCATCCTCATATGAGCTTATCTTCCCTGCATGCTCTTTTATGCTCTTACCTCTGATTTATTGGCTTTAGTCTCTGCTAGTAAAATTCCAAAGACGCCATATTCTCTAGTAATGGAGGAGAAACATCTCAGACAGTTGGTAGGAGTAGAAATGCTAAAGCGAATTTCCCCAAGAAAGAATGTTGAGGTTGGCTATTAGAGAATAAATGGTCCTTTGTAGTGGGTATTGACTATTAGTGGAACACGTGTAACAAGCACAGATCTTTTCTCTTGTGATAAATAAGATAAGTGAAGGAGGATAGGCAGTGGCTATAGAGACAATAAAATACCAATAAATGGATATGGTTAGTGACCTGACAAAGTGATCTAAGACTTGGGAAAAATATTGAAAAACTGATAGCAAGGGTTCTGGGCACAAATAGTATGAAATATACGCCATGTGTGAGAATGATTGTGTTTTTGAATGTTCACACAAAGACTGCTCCAACTTAGGTATCAACCACTTCTTTTTCTGTTCAATGTTGGAGCTTCCTCGGTAGTATGTGTTAAGGACATAGATGCTTCTTGCTATTAACAGGAAAGGCTTTTCCTCATCTACACTGACATGACTGTATCATTTTTTGTGTATGTGTGCCAAAGTGTTTGGAAGGACCAGCCAGCTCATCCTATGAGGCTTGGTTACTTGTGAATACATTTGAAATTTTCTGAATTAGAGGAGACGATGATACGTTCTCTAGTGGAATAAAGGCAGATTTTATTGCTTTTCCCTGCTACCATGCACTGTCAGTACTACCATCTATAGACTGACTGTGTATATATGTATTTGTAGACACTGGTCCAGTGATTCAATTCTCAATGGAAAAATTAAATAAGGCAAGAGTCAAAGAATTTGAAAATATTGGTGTATAATACACCACCCCCAGAGAGTTTATACTATATGTTAGTAGAATGGTCAGGTAAACACTTAATTCATTTGGTAGATACTCAATAAGTGTGATTAGATTGTTGTGGTACATAAAACAGTTTATATTCTAAGCCAGAAAACAATTCGTAGCATAGTGTACATCCAGTACCCAGAATGTTTGAGTCGGGGCAAGTAAAGAGTCAAGCAGGACTGATCCATTTCCCAATTATTTGAACTCCAATAATGTGACTCTATTGTTTTAAAGGCAATGATAGATATAATTTTGACCTGTCTCCCTTTGAAGTAGAGAATGAATGTGCTTTTATTATTTGAGGAATACTGGACTTACGTAGTTTTAGATGAAGTCCAGTATTGGGAAATATGTAAACTATCAATTAAATATTGAATAGTACTAACTATTAGTATTTACCAATACTATTCAATCATGGGATATATTTGCCATGTTTTTTACTTAGCCTTACTTAGCATTTACTTACCACTTAAAACACTGATTTAGGAAGTATGGGCAAGGCAGAGTCTCACCTAGCCTAGGCTTACTTTAAACTTGCTATATAGCCTAGGATAGGTTTAAGTTTCTGATTATCTTGCCTCGGCCTCCAACGTGTTTTGATTACAGGTGTGTCTTAGTTGTTTTTCTACCGCTGTGACAAAACAGCTTGATATTCTCTCACTCAACCCATCTTCATAGAGCTTTGCATTTCTAGGAGCTTATGATGAGCTTCCTTGTCTATTTTTGTTGACCTCTAATATTATTGCTCTGCAATCAGAAACTAGACTTCACATGGTTTCTGCATTTTAACGTGTTGAGTATTTTTAGCTGTGGTAAATGTTAGCAGATGCCTTAAGGAACTTTAAAGGAGGTTGGATAAAATAATTATCTAGAAGCTGCACTCTATTGCTACTGGGTCTTATATCCTTACTTACTTTTCTGACTCTATTATGTCATTTTCACTTAACTTTTTGTATTTTTCTGAAGCTTTTTTTTTTTTTCAGTTTAGAACCTGGTATCTTATTTTGAGCACTTCTTGGGCGATCTTTTGTTACAGACATAGCCCTTATCACGGGTAGATACCTGGCATTTTGTTAATGCCATTCTTATTCACCTTCACAATTACGGAGCAGAATTTACAAACAGCATCACAAACCCTGCTTCCCATATGACTAGCGTCTCTTTGCCCTCTTACTTTCAGCCTTCCTTGAGTCATTTTATTTTAAATTGTCTGCCCTATCTGAGTGTTCTCTGCTGCCAATTTAGTAGATTAATATATTCCACTTCCCCTGGGATATGACAGCTGTATTGAGATAGAGCTATTATCTCATATTGCTATCCTCTCAGTACTGCCATTGTTTTCTATAATTTATCCAGAAAAATATTGAGGGCACAAGCTAAGACAGCATAAAATTTTTCAAAAATTATTATTTTTTCTCCAAGAGCAATAGTTTTGACACCAAGTTTTAACTTTTCTTTGGTTTCCTTGTCTAAATTAAAGAGAAGCTTCCCCATGACAATATCTTTAATATCGAGTCTCCACAGCCACGAATCCTCCCCCTGCCCCCCGCCCCCGATTCCCAGCTCCAGGTTTTTGGTTTAGGGTTTTGGGTATTCCGTATCAAGTTTCACATATCAAGTATGTGTTTTCCTTGCAAACAAACTCCTTTAGCTCCTCGCAAACCCTTGTGTGTGGGGAAAACTGCTTGCTTTCTTTCATTCCTCATGCTTTAAAGACTCCCCTTTGTTGCCCGCTCCCTTATCTCCTCCCAATCCCACCCTCCCTCTCTCATCTCCTCCTCCCATGCCCCTCCTCAAGTCCACTGATAGGGGAGGTCCTCCTTGCCTTGACCCTAGCCTATCAACTCTCATCAGGACTGGCTGCATTGTCTTCCTCTGTGACCTGGTAAGGCTGCTCCCCCATCAGGGGGAGGTGATCAAAGAGCAGGCCAATCAGTTCATGTCAGAGGCAGTCCCTGTTCCCATTACTATGGAACCCACTTGGAGACTGAACTCCCATGGGCTACATCTGTGCAGGGGTTCTCGGTTATCTCCATGCATGGTCCTTGGTTGGAGTATCAGTCTCAGAAAAGACCCCAGATTTTTTGGATCTGTTGCTCTCCTTGTGGAGCTCCTGTCCTCTCCAGGTCTTTAATGGCAAAGACTTCCCTTCCATTCTGAGTGTGAATGTTGGCAGTGCATGCAGAAAATGTCTGACATAGTGTTCTCTGCTTGGATATGTATGGCCTGAAGACTGCTCTCTTAACAGAAATTAGTTAAACTTGTCTCCTTGATCCAGATGCATACCATAAATATCACCTCCTTTATCTGTATGCTGTAACCCTGCCTCCCACTTGAATTATGTATAATAAACATGCTGAACTTTCTGGGCACAGTACTTTCTCCATCAGCATGCCCAGTCAACCAGACAAAAAAAAAAGACACCCCAAACCATTTAGGAGGAAAAGGGCTCAGGTGATGTGTGTTCACAGGGTTGGCACTATCTCATTCTAAATTTTTAAAAGACAAATTCTTTACTTAAGTGAACCCTCCCTCTCATTCCTCTGAGTTTCAGACCTGTAAAGTCAAGATTCATTGAATTTGTTAAAATCTTTCAAATCCTCTTGTAAATGAACCACTTATAAAAGCACTGTTACCAGGCACTGCGCTTCTACTGTCTCCTGCTCTTTATTTTTTCACAGGCAGCATTGTAGCCATACAGCCATACAGAGCTCAGCTTTTAAGACTAGGCCGTCACACATTCCTTTCCTAAAATTGAGCATCTGTGCTGTCTGTCTTCATGTAAACGCTCATAGATAGCTATGTCCATAAAGGAGTTTTGAGGATACTAAAGCCCAAACAATAGTGTTTTATCATAAAACACGTCATTCCTACTTTATGTTTTACTTTAACTTGCGTAGTTTTAACTAAAGAAATAAGCTACAGGTTATAACATGTATTTCTAGATTTCAATTCACTTGGTTCACCAACAGGAAAACGGAATTTCCGTCCATCTTCAAATTGACGTTTAGCCCAGATTTAGACAAAAGCACACCATCTTTTTTAGTTAATTTCATTTGCAGCTGAATTAGTCATAATTTCCTTTTGGTTCCCTTTAGTCTGCAAACACATCATTCAGTGATTAACTATTTACTTTCTACTTGTTGAAAACTTGAACTCAATTCTATTCTCACTGTTCAGTCTCATTAACACAAAGATCTTTAAAAGGCACCCACAGAGGAAGAGGATCCAAGCAGTCCTGATGAGACCTGATAGGCTAGGGTCAGATAGTAGGGGAGGAGGACTTCCATTATTAGTGGATTAGGGGAGGGGGATGTGAAGGAAGAGGGAAGGAAGGTGGGTCTGGAAGGAGGCGGCTACAACTGGGATACAAAATGAATAAATTGTAAATAATAATAATAAAAAATGTATTTTTAAAAGGTGATTAAATCTTGAACAAATGTAGCTTAAAGCATGTCTTATTTTAACATTGTATTAGTGTGTACATGGAAAAATGCAATGACATCTCTTTGAAATTGTCATAATAAGAATTTAAATATGAGGTAATTTTAAAATGCAGCTTTTGAATAATCAAAATATAATGTCTTTGAAGATGGACTCCTAGGAAAAGTTTTTAATGATTACTGTTGTTTATCTCTATGACAGTATGGGAAATAAATATTGATCTATCCTTAAAACTTTTAGGTTGTTACATTTGCAAAGGATCCTATTCATTTTCGATCATTGTTCCTACTGCTTCTTGGAGACTTTTGTTGGCACCGTGGTTAGTAACTAGTACAATGTGGAGAACACTGAAGCTGATGCTGAAATAGTTTGCTTCTATTGCACTAATGAAGACCATAACTAAAATCTCACTTGGCGAGTACGTGGGTTATTTCACTTACATGTCCCAATCACAGTCAACCATGAAAGAAGCCAGGGCAGGAACTCAGTGCAAGATCCTCAAGGCA
Source organism: Pachyuromys duprasi (assembly GCA_028658305.1). NCBI lineage: Eukaryota > Metazoa > Chordata > Mammalia > Rodentia > Muridae > Pachyuromys > Pachyuromys duprasi. The sequence goes on from CM053763.1 coordinate 28,070,025, forward strand.
GAAACTGAAGCAGAGGCTGTGGATGGTAGCTGCTGGCAGGCTCGTTTCCCATGCCTTGCTTAGCTTACTTCTTCTTAATGATAAGTTTTTGTCCTTTTATTTTATTTTTAATATAGTGTAATAATTCAATCAAAATAAAACGATATCATCTTCAGCATTCCGCTTCTCCATCCGGCTCCTCTTTGCTACCGTCCTTCAAACCCCTCACGTGACTGCACTCTATTATCATCATTACATAAACACACACATATATGTGTACATGTATGTGCATGACTATTTGTTAAGTACAACCTGCTGACTCTGCTTTTATTGGTGATATGAATATGGTTTCAAGGCTGACTACTCTGCACTTGACAACCAATGAGGGAAGTCATCCCTGGGATGGGTTAACTCCCAGCATGCATGAGTTGCCTATTTTCTTTGTCTAGGAATGGGACACCAAGAATTTTTCCTCCTTTCATGTTAATATGTCCATTGCTATTGCTATTTTGCCAGTCTTGGCTTATGCATCCATTTCTGGGAGAGACTGTTTCCCAGCGGTGTTCTTGGTATCATGGCTCTGAAAATCTTTCTGTCTCCTCTTCCCTGAACTATAGATGCAGGAAATGTGATGTAGGTCCATCCGTTGGAGCCAACCTCTCTGAAGTCCATTGTTTTCTCGATTGTGTCCAATTGTAGTTTTCTGTGATGGTCTCCATTTGCTGTGAACAGAGGCTTGGTACTGAAAACATAGTCAACTTCCTGAAGCTAGTAAGTCCATGGACCATAGAAAAGTATCTACTATTGCCACTTTGCTAGACCAGCAGAATTCCTTATTACATCCTAAGTCTTATACACACTGATAAGAATAGCTATCACCCCACAGCAAAGAAGACTCTCTTTTCAGCTTACTCTTTCAAACAACCCAGGACCAACTCGTCCAGTGGTGACAATGCCTCTAGTGGTCTAGACTCACTCACATAAGTCAATCAAGATAACGCCTTTCAGAATGTTTCTGACAGAGGCATTTTTTCTCTTCATGTTGATTTTCCCGGATGACCCTGGCTTGTGTAAAGCTGACCAAAAACAAAAGGGGAGGAGGACCTCCCCTATCAGTAGACTTGGAGAGGGGCATGGGAGGAAATGAGGGAGGGAGGGTGAGGTTGGGAGGAAATGAGGGAGGGGGCTACAGCTGGGATACAAAGTAAATAGAGTGTAATTAATATAAAAAATAAAAATTAAAAAAAAACTAGGATAGACATCTTCCCATAACTCATTATTAGAGTCAACCATTGTTTTCCTTGGTTTCGTAATTCGTATTTGAAGACTGTAAGAGTTCTTTATTTCTTGGGCTGATGCAAAGATAAATAGAGAAGATACAGAGTAAAATTCTAGTAAATTCTTCAAAAAGAGCCTGACTTTCGGAAGCCCTGCAGTAATGCAAGTGGTAAAATTAAAGACACTAGAGATGAGCAGACCCAGGTACCAAGCCAAGTTCTTTGTACTGTTGATTTGGAACTGGATAGCAACGTCTTTGTTGTGTCCTCTAAGCATTTAGCGAGCTAGCTTTCCCATCTGGTAAATGAGTGTAATAATAACACTGTGATTCCTTTGTGTGTGGTAGCTCACATAAGAAGAAAGGCTCAGCATAATGTCATCATGCGGTACCAGTGGTACCCAAACAGTCTAAATATTTTTCAGAAAATATATTCCATATTTCTGACAGGAACCAAAACACATTCATACTAAGGGGGAAAGAGTAAAATGCTAAAAATCAGATTTTTTTTTTTGGTCAATAGCAATTATGTTATAGAAGAACATCACATCCTTAGGTACCAACCTGTAAGAGACAAAAATAAAGTTCATTTTGGCTTGATTTCGTGCAACTCTGAACAGCGCTTTCTTATTCTTAGGGTCTCTTCAATTCTGAATGTCTTCACTTGCTCACACTGTAATGTCGCCCTGATCCTCTTACCTGAAGCTGGGTTCCTGCTGGGATGGCAACCCCTCCTCTAAAGGCAGTGTTTGCTATTCAGGTTCTGGCTAGATGTCAGAACCTGCTGAGCATTGTGCACTCATTCACTCTAAATCTCTCCAAAGGTAGTGCGTGAAGTTCTACACGCTAAAGTCTTGATGAACAGAATAAAACAGAATATATATATATATGTATACATATATATTTTTTAATTTATCTGATTTTCTGGAGAGTGAGAAGTTTCAAAAGTAACAATCTCTGGAGGATGTTTGGTGCAATTTTCTTTAAATAAAAAGAAACATTGTTTCATAAATAATTTTACTTTAAGGACACAACAGCAAAATAAATGAATGTGCTTTGAGAATTCTATTAATTTTCTTTGGTAACTTTTTGATATGGAAACCACTACTTAAAAACAGCTCCTGTCTCATTGTGGCTAAAATAAGCTCTTGAGGGGGGAAATAAAGCTCAAATTTATGACTAGAGGTCATTACAGATAGAAACACAGCTCACAGAAACGACATTAAACACAGTTCTTTGAAGCAAGCTGCAGGTGTGATTTACATTGAGGTTTATACTATGCATGCTCCCTGTAGGAACTGGGCTCTCTGTCTTTCTCTCCGTTATACCCCATTCCCCTTCTAGTTCACTTTGACAGCATAGTCTGTCTTGTGGGGTGTGGTTGGTGTCCCTTCCCAAAGCCTCTCTGCTAATCTGACGCGGACCCTGTACGTCTGGTCTGAGTTTGTTCTCTGTACAGTCACCCTGTGCATAGCAAATGCTCCTGATGGACTGTTGCTGTTCCTTCTGCCCCCAGCTGTCTCCATAATGACTACAATGCGTATTAGCTATTGTCTGAGGCTAAATTAAAAGTTAATAACTAATTTCAAGCTTAATAGCATTACACTAGTCAGGATCATCTTTTTCATCCTCAGTGTTTTTATACAATGTCCTTTTCGTGCATAAAATATGCTTGGAAATAGCAGGAAGATTAACTTCACTGAACTTATGTTCCCTGCCTAACCACACTGATGGCTTTTCTCTAAAGCTACTCTGCTGCACTGTTTTGGTTTGTTTTCCCTCCAAAATTATTTGCTGAAACTGTAGATTGTGGCTCTCTTTCCCAGGACTAACCAGGAAGCAAGGATTACATAGAAATTATTGTTTCTATTTGACAAGAGTGGGGTTTTGGTCCTCTCATTGATTCAGGGATGAGTTTTCCTCGATAAGAAGCAACCTCTCTTAGCAATGGAATGATTAATGATACCTTGCCCTTGAAGCCAAGGTACTTACATGAGAGTGTGGTAAAACGATACTGCTGTAGCCGAGTTCATCGGCTGCCATGATTAATGACACAGAATTCCCTAAGCAGAGGCATTTATTTACACAAAGACGGTAGTCACACTTACTATTTTCACAACAAAAACATCACTCTTCTCCCTTAACTTTCTTAAAAAAAAAAAAAGAAAGGAAGGCAGATTATATAAATGAACTATGTTGGTTTTTTATTTGTAATATCCTCTAGGAGAAACCAAGTTTTAAATTAATGTAATTTAATTCCAGTAATTAATGGCCTAAAGTTGTTCTAAATTATATTTTAGGATAAAAATAGATAGCATATACTGATTCTTGTAGTTAAGTTTGTTTACTATGATTTTGATTAAAATCTCCGAATGCATAGTACAGCAACAATAATCTTTTTAATAAATAGTTTTCCAAATAAAGTTGAATCATTAGGAGGTATTATGAAAGCATAATTCAGTGAGTCATGGAAATTCACAGAAGAGAGTGTATCCCACCACAAATTTTTTAAACACTGCATTGGGCAAGCTGTACAAGTTTATTTCCCACAGTTTCTGGTAGCTCAAAGAATTACAACTTAGAAATGTAGGGCAAAAGAAATGGACGTATTTTCTCTTTTTCTTCTACTCATAAGTGCTCCAATACATCCCCTTCCAGTTTTCATCCCATTAGCCCCATAAAGAAAGGCCTATATGAACAGACAGAAGATAAGGAATTCCAGAAATTAAACTAAAGCCTCACTGACAGCTGCTAGAATCTGCTTTGAAGTTAGAACAAAAATTCCATGCTCAACACCTTCCTCCAAATTTAACTTTCTCTCTCCAAACTAGGCTTGGCACGGTGTTTTTTTTTTTTTTTT
>CM053763.1:28074639-28084857 GCA_028658305.1 Pachyuromys duprasi
TTCCTCCTTTTTCTTTTGCAGTGGACTTTTTAACTTAAGATACGTAAGAAGCACATTACACTAATCATGTCTGTGTGAACAGTCTGTCCTTCTCCTGTAAATTGCAGGTGGCAGTAAGAAGTAATTTCTGGCAGTTCCCATATATTTTCATGCTATATTTTATATATGGCATAAAGTATATTGACTGCTCTTGTCAGTCATATAGGCAATTGTTGGTTAAGTTTTTGAGGAGTCAGGAGTGGCTCTGGTTTAGATGGTGCACAGAGTCAGTGCTCCGAACCCCCACATTTTACAAGGCTCAACTATTATTTCATTAAATGTGAGTTATACCCCAGTCAAAATAAATGCTAGAAATAACAAATGGAAAATGTTTTCTAGTTACTATAAACAATGCCACAGAATGAAATATATGAACTATCAAAATTTGATATATTTCTTTTATGGAATTCTCTAATATACAAAATATTCTTATAGTTTAAGGTAGAAATTTTTTGGCATTTAATTTACAAATGCCAAATAAATGTGATAAAAGGCCATATGTCTGCTTCTTTAAAATATGTGCTTTGTGTAGCCCAAACAGGAAGTGCAATGGTTGCCTTGACAGCTGTTCTCATTTGCTCAGTTTTCATTATTCAGTGCACATGGAGAATCAACCTTTTTTTTTTTTGCCAGAAGCAGGAAAAATGTTCTAATTGTATTTAATGGTTAGTTTAAAGGATGGTTTTGAAACTACAAATAGTTGCGCCATGATTTTTAAAATATGAACTAATGGAAGATTTTACTTAAAACTAAGCTTATTTAATAATTTATTTGACAAATTAAATTATAGGAGAAACTAATGAAATGCAAATAATTACTAGAAAATACAATAAATGTATATAAAAATACATTCCATTTGAATCTGGAAGATGGATGTGTCACTTTTTGGGGAGGGAGAGAGAGAGACAGAGAAAGAGGAGAGACATAAGAGATGAGGAGAGAGCTTTGAAGCCGACTCTTACCCAGTTCACCTGGTGCTCTGACCAATCTGTAATGTCTGATGTTTACAATATGCTAATGATCCTTTTCTCATCTGATAATGCTTCTACTCCAACATTTATTTAACATTGTTTGTTTTTGGAGAGAGGAGGAAATCTGTTTAACCTTAGAAGGACCAGTGTAAATAAGCACTTATGAATGCATATGGCTCCTCCATCAGTGTCTGCTTTTAAGAAACCATTTTAATATTTCCCTCCCTCCTTCCTTCCTTTCTTCCTTCTTTCCCTCCTTCCTTTCAATCTTTTATTTGCCATACTGGGAACAGAACCTAGGCTTTTGTGACACATGCTGGAAAAGTTTTGTATTAGTGACACACGTTCTCATTGTTTCTAATACTTTTCTTTTTAGGCAAGGTTAAGATGCTCAGGATGACCTTGAACTAGGTATTGCCCAGGGAGTTCCTGAATGTACGTTCCTCCTTGCCTGGACTCCCCCGGTATCTGTGACTGCTTTTCTCCATCCACGCTCTCCACTCGCACCTTATCCTGAAAGGGGAGAGAGAAAGTATCTTGGCAGAGAGGAAAGTGTTCATCTTGGTCAAGTGGTATTCATTCTTGGAAAAGCACACACTGTGGCTAATGGTGTCACTTTTCTCTTGCTGTGACAAAATACTTAGCAGAAGTGGAGGACAAAAAGTTTGCTTTGGTACAGGGCTTTACAGGAAATGGAGTTCACCGTGGTGGGAAGGTTATGGGGACTCATGGTTTCTTGGTAAATTTTATAGCATGGACAGTATCTATTTTGGCTATATAAATACAGCCACAGTATATCAGCCTCTTTAGCTGTAGCTTATCTCTTAACAGGTAGTGTGCAGCAAAATTGAATTTGCATTTTTTTTCAGGAAACCTAGGCCTTTGTTATTTTATTTAATTTTGGTTCTGTACGTATGTGTGTGTCTGTGTATATGTTGCATGTGTGCTGCACGTGGATGTGTGTGTGTGTGAATGTGTACTCAGAAGCTGAAGGAGAACTTCAGATGTCCTTGTCTATCATTATACCATATTTCCTTCCAGTTGGGATCTTTCATAGGCCATCAAGGTCTAGTCACCATTCTTTTCTAAACCCCATAGTAATGGGGCTTGTAGGCATCCACACTTAGGTCTGATTTATCATGTGTGTGCTGGGGATTCAAACTCAGGTCCTCAAGACTGTGCAGCAAGCACTGTAACCCAATGTGCCCAATGTGCTTAAAACTATGTGTTAAACTATAGGCTTCCTCTTGTGACAGATAAAACTGTGTTTTTATGCTATAGGATTCTTCTCAGCATGGCTAAAACTGTAACATTTCATGAAAGCCTACCATCAACTATATATAATATATATGTTATCTCTTTTTATTGTATCTTTTAAAAGTACGTGTTAATAAAGTAACTGTGTGTGTATGTGTGTGTGTGTATGAGAGGGGGTAGGTTAGGATGGGAGAGTATTATATTTGTGTGTTATCTGCCTGTTTGTGTCTTGATATCTATGTATCTCAGACATATGTAGGAGGAGAGAGGAAATTGCATGTTTGAGACGAGAAATATGAATCATGACAAAATTAAGCTGCAGTAGTAGTTCCCTGACTGCAGAGGTCATATCTTTGAAAATTCCTTACAAAATTTATGGTTGAGAAAAATAGAAGGGAGTAACTGAAATCAGAAATTAACCAATTAAAGCTTTTATATTATTTAATTCACAATACAAAGCAGAAAAGAAGCCATTTTCACCAAGGACAAGGTCAACGATGATTAATGAAGCAAGTCATAGTTTCTTTTGTGCTATTATTCTCTATTAATCATCTAAGTCACTATTTAGGCTCCCTTTCTTCACTGTAGTCTCAACAAGAAGTATGCCCAGCTGTTGGATCAAGTTAAGGATTAGGCAGAAGTTAACATAATTTTTATAGAGTCGGGGTCCCTGGGGTCCTGAGTGGGATCAACAAGGGGGCCAGAACACAGAAACCTAAGCAATAATTTTAAACCATTTATGTTCTTCATGTGTTTTACTCCAAATCTGGAAAGAAGTCATACAATGTTATAATACCTAAAATCTGCCCCATTTCTCATCAGCACCTCTTACATGATAATGGCTGTGTCCCTTACCAAAAGTCCTGCAAAAAGCTTCTGTGGAAGTTTTAGTTCTTAAACCTTTCTCTGGTCCTCAAAAGCGTTCACATCCTGACCTGTACCTCCTTCTAATAATGCATCAGGAAAACTGTCAAATAAGTCAGGCACTTTTCTGAGATCAGTAGAAGGGAGGAAATTAATTTGAAATGACAGAATCCATTGCAATAGCCAATGAGGAGGAAAAAAAAGCATGTGTTATCATTGCCTAATAAATTACACCCCTTAAAGATTTTCTGATTTAAGGACCTAGAGGTGCCGATGCTAAATGCTAGTCCATTCTTCTCTTACTCTGGGGCCACATATTTCCAGTTCATTTCCTTTGGCTCTTTGTGTTCATGACTAAGCTCACTCATGCCTCTTTTTAAGACTGTATTTTCTTCCTTTTAATACACTTTTGTTTCCCTTATTGAAAATAGATGATTTGCATACAATATATTCTGATCATGGTTCCCACTCCCCACTTTTCTTTATTTGATTTCCTTACCACTTTTGTCCTAGTCTGAGCTGTTCTTTCTTCAATTACCTACAAGATGACTTGAAAAACAAATCCCATGTTAAGGTATGTTCAAAATTGGACAGCCAACACAATGCGCACACAAATAAATGAAAAAATCTTGTTTCATCAAAACAGAAATGTTTATTGAGAAATAGCTTCCGGATTTGCAAGTTAGCCTGAGCTTGTACCAGTACATTTTGAGGAAGATTGTTTTGCTGAAGGCATGATTACAATGCTTTAGGTTTCTCATTCAATTATGATATGGTCCTCTGCCCACTGGGTATAAAATGCTACTACCCCCGCCCTGCGCCACAACAACAGCTGCTTCCACATCCTGTTCACAGTGGTGTTGGGTTACACTGGGGATGACTGAAATGCCAGAGAACTGGCTGGGATTCAGAATCTTGGTGGTGGTGATATTATCTGGTCATTTTAGATAAAGCATGTCTCCACTTGATGGTGATGAAATATATTCTGAATAACATACTGTAATTATGACAGATGGGATCTCACAAATATGCCTCAAGCATATGGAATCTGCCACTGTTCTTCTACCCTCTAGTTTGGAACCGGAAGACATCTAGTCTTCCAGCCAGGCCAATTTGGGTTTTATTTAGTATTTTAGTATATTACTTCACCATGTGTCTGCTTAAGTTTATATAAAGTAATAAGTTTTCATTCTAGTTTAGCTAAAATAAATGTTCAAATGTTTGTGGCACTTCTGTAGTATAATTTTTAAAATGTGCATTATACCTTGAAAGTACCTTTTATGTGTGAATGTGTATGTGTGTTCGTGTGTGTGTATACAGGACGGAAGACAACCTCAGGCATTGACCCATAGATGTAGTTCACTTTTTTGGCTTTTGTTTTGTTTTGAGACAGAATCTCTCTTTGACCTGGAGCTTTCTAATTAGGTGGAAATGGCCACCCAGAGAGCCTTAAGGATCTTTCTGTCCCCACCTCCCTGTGCTGGGATCACAAACATACACAACCACACCTGTCTTTTCCACATGTGTCCTGGGGTGGGAAATCATGCTTGTAAGGCAAGCACTTTGCTGACTGAGCTATGTCTCCAGCCCTCAAAGCAGTTGCTTAATGAAACAGCCTGAAATAGCTTGCTTTGTGTCACATGCTCCTGGAAACCTGGCCAGAATGTATTGGGTCATGCAAAGATCAATGTATGATCACCAAAGACCCAGCTTGGCAACTGCTGAGAACTCTGCTGACTAGGAACCCCGTCGTACTGTGATCACATGAGTCTTCTGATACTGTGGACACAATAATCAGGCTGAAATTAATTAAACAGAGTGAACAAAAGCAACAGAAACAGATACTGGTTAGGAGAATGCAAGGAAGACACAACAGTGAGGAGAGGACCAAGAGGTCAGAGTTCAGATAAAGACTTGGCTGCAAGCAGGAATGAAGGAGGTTGCCACAAACACAACTTTGGACTATCCTCTTGAGGGATTACAGTTTAGCCAAAAAAAAAAAAAAAAATGATGGATTTTATGTCCCAAAACACACCAATCATGAAATATTTGTGTCACTGAGGTATGAAAAATCTCTTCCCCTAAAAGTAATTAACTGGAAATCCCCTAGTAAACTAAAAAATGAAATATTAATGTGATATTGATAAAACTTGTGTACTAAATATCTATAACCTAGGCTTAGCTTCGTTAATGATCTACTGTTGCAAGCATTCAGTTCATTACCACTGAGTATATTTACTGCATTATTCATATTGAAGAGGAATAGCAGCAGGATAGGGGCAAGGTTGGTTTGAAAACCCTCTTTCCTATATATTTTTTGGTTTTGTTTTTCAGCCACAGATTGTGCTATTAAGAAAGACTTAAAACTGCCATTAAAAGGAAGAAGAAGAAGCAATTGGAATGATTGAGTCACTTTCCTATTAGCATATTTTTATCACAACAAAAATTAGATCTTTTTTTCTTCTTTTGAGGTTAAGAATAACATCAAAAATATAATAGTCCATTTTCAAAACATCTTAGTTATAAATATGCCATGGGCATACCTCTTGAGCAATACACTAAACACAACTCCTACTTCCTTTTGTCCGACCCATGTGTTTGCAGTGCTTGTTGCTAAAGAACATTGTATGTAGGATATATATGGATAATATGCCTATGACTTTGCACCATTGTATATAAGTCAGTATAACTTGCATATAAGAATTCCTGAAAGCCATACCTACACTAAATAGCTTCAGTGCACTTAGAAAAAAGCCAACAAACTACCTAAACATGTTTCACACTAAAGACATGTCTAATTCAATTTCCTGTCAGGTATCCTTACACCAGCTTCAAAGGCATCTAATGTAAAAAGTGTAAGGAAAAAAAACGAAATGTAAAAAAAAAAAAAAAAAAAAAGCAAGTCTTAACCTAGCTCATTTAAAATACCTTTTTTAAGAAAAATATGTGACCATATGTGGTGGGATAAATTTTGCCCAGCCTCCAAAAAAAAAAAATGGTCATATCATACCACTGGATCAGTAAACATTACCTTATTTGGAAAAAGAGTTTTTACAGATACAGTTAACAAACTTGAGATGAGATTATCTTGGATTACAGAAAAACCTTGAGTCTAAATGGCAAGAAACCTTGAGCAGAAGGGAAAAGAGAGGAAAAAGGAGAAAGAGCGGGAAAGGAGGTGAAAGGAGGACAGGGAGGTGGAGATGGGCAACATGAGAAACTCATGTTCAGATAGCATGAGACAGGCAAAGGTGTACCTACAGCCATCAGGACCAGAAATGGAAGTCTCCTCTCCCGGAGCCACCAGTGTGACTGCAACCCCGAGAGACTGTACATTTAGAATTCTGTGTTCTAGAACTGGGAAGGAAGTTTTAGATTATCAAATTGTTGACTGTTTCTACAGCAACCTTAGGAGGCCAATGTACCATATTGCCATTAGAGTCCTCCACAGGCCCATGTAGGTGCTGCAGTCAATGAAAGTTAGCTCCAGAGTAGATTCCTTCAGACTTGAATGCAAATACATTAGTTAAACTTTCTTTGTGTCACTTTACAATTAGAAATGATTTCAATTTTCTTTTCACTCAGATTTTGCAATTGTTAAAATTTGGTGATATTTTCCATATACAGTACGCATACTTTTACATATTCTATATTACAGATATGCAGAATAAACAATGTTCAGGAAATATTTCTTGAATTGTTCAAGAAATATATATTTATAATATCTATTCATATATATGGCTGGGGATGTAGCTGAGTAGTAGAGAACTTGCTAACATATGTAAAGCTTTGGGCTTTAGCATTACAAAGAAACATGTATATCTGAGAGAGAATAGCTACACACACAATCCTTTCTGCACTATATAACTCAGTGTGTATTAAGAAAAAGTTTTATTTTGTGTGTGTGTGCCTATGTATTTACTAGGAATGCTAGAATTAATAAATTATTATCATGCTTTAATGTACAAGCATCTTTCATTTCTGCCAATAACGTTTTAACAAAAAAAAATCCTCATCAATAACATGATGAAGAATTCTATGCCAAGTTCCTTATTCTCCTTTACTCCAAAACTATTACTTTTAATTTTTTTCTCTTACATGATCATGACAAGCTTTGAAAACTATACTCCAATTTTTTTTTAAATATCCCCAACTCTGGGTTTACCTGGTATCCCATGTTAGTTGATTCAGAGTGTACATTTTAATACAGATGCTCTAGCAGGGACATTTTGTTCATCCAGAGCTTCACTTGGGGAGACATTTGACATTCACGTGCCTTATTTTTATTGATGTTGAACATTAATCATGTGTGTGTAGTGGTCTGTCTGGCTTCTCCACTGCAAAACTGCATTGCCATTTTCCTTCTAATTCATAATAAGTACTTGAGGAAAGATACTTTGATGTTATGTAAACATCCCAACTTTCATAACATTTTGGCACATTTGTTCTGGCATCCATTACTAAGCCAGATCTGAGTATTACCACTCAGTTGTTGGCCAAAGAGGACTCATGGGAATCCCCAAACAACTCAGACTATTGCCAACGCTCTCCACAGGCTATGTGTTGCTCTCCACAAACCGACTATAAGGCCCTATTGCTGAAGACAACTCCTACACAACTCCTTGAATATGGAGAAGTCGGACTGGTGCCTTATTAGAGCCTTCACCCCTTACTGAGTAGTGTTCATAATCCTGGGAGGTACTCTGTATACACCAGAGCATAAAGCCAAACAGCAACCCAGTTACGAACTCTGCCAGCAATGATGGTGACTGACCTGCTTGATACAATGATGCAATGGTGGAAAGGCCCACAACTGCATGATTAGATTTAAAGCTCACTCTGTGAAATGGAACCCATGCCCAACACTACTCTGGTGGCCAAGAACCCGACACTATATGGACTTAAGAAAAAAACAAATACTTTTTCCTGCTAAAGGAATATACCAATAAAATTACTCTAAATGACATTCTTCTGTACCTGGACCTGCCAGTCCAGGCCCAGTTTTTCTCTCAGGGTGTCCAGACACAATTGCAAATTAGGCTGGAAGGAATGAACCTTAACTGGGCAGGTGCTCTAGCAGGATCTCCATCAGGCTGTGAGTGTGGGAGAAACAGTGCTGAGATGATTTTCAGTAAAACAGCTCTTTCTTATAGGGGGGAGGGGGCAAGCATAAGGGCTTTATAAACTTTGGGCACGTGGGTATGGGTTTTGGGGATCAGTGTACATCATTAGCCGGGGCTGAGGAATTCCACGTGCCGGGTGAACAATCCTTGCACGGAAATAAGATGTTTTAACCTGACACTTGGCCACCAGGCTATGTGTCTACGCCAGAGGTGGCGGAAGTGGGGACAGCGAGGCTACGTGCTATGGGGTATGTAGACCCAGAACATCGAGGGAGAGGACCTTACTCCTGCTGGTCTCAAGATGAGATTTTGCAGGGCTTGGACGTGTCTCGACCTCACTGTCACTCTGGGCCAGCTCCTCAAGTCGTATGGTTCACTTGCCTCACAATAGATCAGTGTCTCACTCAGCCACGAGCAGAGGAGCTTCCTCCTGCAGGAGATGGGAACTAGTACAGAGGCCCACAACTGTGCAATGCGCAAAGAAAACGTCAAACACTGAGTCCTAAATGAGATGTCTTAAATCCTTCAACTCAGGAAGAGGCAAAACGATTGTAAGAGTCAGAGGGGATGGAGGCCACCAAAGAAATAACGTCTTACAGACACAGGATGCATGCACGTGTGAACTCACAGAGACTGTGGAGGCATGCGCAGGGACTGCACAAAGCCAGATGGGGTCACCAAGCTGAGAGGGTGAAGTAGACACGAGTCCCCATCCCTAACCCAGAAGCTATCTGCAACTGACAACCACTCACAAATGAAAACTTAATTTTCTCCAATGTAGTCTCACTGGGTATATAAACCACAATTAAGGGCGGGCCCCATGCGCAGCCATAGACAGCCAACTCAAAGCGAACTTGGTAGTGTTTTTAGATATTTTTCTCTCATATTACTTTGTTTGGGTATTCTTTGTATGCTGGCCCTTCGCTTTTATATTATGGTTTTTAATTTTGTGTTTTTAAGAGGTATGTGTGTGTCACGCCCACACATATATTTGCTTTTGAAGGATTTTTGTTGTTGTTGCTGTTGGTGTTTCTTTGTTTGGTAAGTTTTATTCTGTTTTGTTTGATTTTTTTTTTTGCTGTTTGTTTTCTAAAGAGAGTGAGAAAGAATGCATGCGTTGGATGGGTGAGAAATTGGGGAGGATCTGAGAGGAAATGAGAAAAAGGAAACTGATCAGAATGCACTGTATGGAAAATATTTTCTTTTTTTTTTTCGTGTTTCAACTCTGCCTTATTTGATCTTTTTTATTAACATTTTTACTTTATATTAATCACAGGTTATATACTTTGTATCCCAGCCGTAGCCCCCTCCTGCATCCCCTCCCTATACCTTCCATCCCTCCCTCATCTCCTCCCTGCCCCTTTCCAAGACCATTAATGGGGGAGGACCTCCTCCCCTTCCATCTAACTCTAGCTTATCAGGTCTCTTCAGGAATGGCTGCAATGTCGTTTTCTGTGGCCTAGCAAAGTTGCTCTTCCTTCAGGGGGTGGAGGGGTCAAAGAGCCATCCATTGAGTTCATGTCCAAAATAGTCCCTGTTCCCCTTATTAGGGTACCCACTTAGATATTGAGCTACCATTTGCTACATTCAAGCAGGGGTTCTAGGTTATATCCATACATGGTCCATGGTTGAAGAAACAGTCTCATAAAAGATCCCTGTGCCCTGCTATATTTGGTCCTTGCAGAGCTCCTGTCCTCTCCAGGTCATACTAACTCCCCCTTCTTTCATATGCTTCCCTGCGCTCTGCCAAAAAGTTGGTTATGTGTCTTAATATTTGCTTTTATACACTGCTAGGTAGAGTCTTTCAGAGGCCCTCTGTGGTAGGCTCTTGTCCTGCTACTTGTTTTCTCCTACATCCAATGTCCATCCCTATTTCTGCCAGAGGGCTAATATCCAGTATATATAAAGAACTCAAGAAGTTAAAAAGCAACAAATCAATTAATCCAATTAAAAAATGGGGTATG
>CM053763.1:28090810-28147783 GCA_028658305.1 Pachyuromys duprasi
TTATATGGCCTCCATGGATTATCCTGGGAAATTAATAATTTTTCTTTTGCATCATGAGGAAAGAAGTAGAAGTGGAGGACTCAGCACACACAGCCTCACTACATCAGCAAGGTCTGCCTTTTCCTCACATCTGCCTGCTCTGGCTGTCTTTGCTGTCAGTAGTAGCATTCAGCCCAGAGTTTTGTTTTTTAATTAAATTTTTATTTTTAATATTAGTTACAATTTATTAACTTTGTATCCCAGCTGTATCCCGCTCCCTCATTCCCTCCCAATCCCACCCTCCCTCCCTCAGCTTCTTCCTACCCCTTTCCAAGTCCACTGATAGGGGAGGACCTCCTCCCCTTTCATTTACCCTAGCTTATCAGGTATCTTCAGGACTGGCTGCAAAGTCCTCCTCTGTGGCCTAGCAGGGCTGCTCCTCCCTCAGGTTGCAGGGGGGAGGAGGGGAGGTCAAAGAGCCAGCCATTGAGTTTATGTCAGAAAGTCCCTGTTCCCCTTACTAGGGTACTCACTTGGATACTGAGCTACCATGGGCTACTTCTGAGCAGGGGTTCTAGGTTATATCCATACATCGTCCTTGGTTGGAGATACAGTCTCAGAAAAGACCCTGTGCCCAGATATATTTGGTCCTTGTGGAGCTCCTGTCCTCTCCAGGTCATACTAACTCCCCCTTCTAGGCATATATGCAAAGGATGCTCAAGTATACAACAAGGACATTTCCTCAACAATGTTTGTAGCAGTGCTGTTCGTAATAGCCAGAACCTGGAAACAACCCAGATGTCCATCAACAGAGGAATGGATACAGAAATTGTGATACTTTTACACAATGGAATACTACTCAGCAATTAAAAACAAGGAAATCATGAAATTTGCAGGCACATGGTGGGATCTAGAAAAGATCATTCTGAGCCAGGTATCCCAGAAGGAGAAACACACACAGGGTCTATACTCATTTATAAGTGGGTACTAGACCTATAAGATAGGATAAACATACTGAAATCTGTACACCTAAAGAAGATAAACAAGAAAGAGGACCCGGGGTAAGATGATCAACCCTCACTTAGTAAGACAAATGGGATGGATATTGGATGTAGGAGAAAACAAGTAACAGGACAGGAGCCTACCACTGAGGACCTCTGAAAGTCTCTACCTCGCAGTGTATCAAAACAGATAACGAGACTCATAAGCAAACCTTCAGCAGAGTACAGGGAATCAGCCTAGAATTTTAATGTGTTATCAGGAAGGGTTGGCTTTCCTGAGTCATGAACTCGTAATAGAAGAGAAATTGTATGAAAAGTTTTTATCCTGAATATGTTCTTAAACTTTCACTCCCAGAGAGGATGAGCTCATGGAAAAGGGACTTAATTCAGTACAATCAAAATGTCACAGCACCATCTTTGGAGATATATTCAGTATAACACAGTGTATATGGCCTATGATCAGGGCCCAAGCAGGTTTTCCTGACTGATATCCTTACTATCTAGGAATTCTTTACCAAAATGCCTGAGACTCAGAGCACACAGATACTTGAACATCAGTTTTTCCATTTACATAACTTACTGTGTGTGTATAAACCACTAAAAAAGTCCTTACTTTCCTTTCAAAAAACCAGATCACAGATAGGAATCAGAAGATCTTCCCTAGGGGGAAAATAGAATTCTAGTAGCAAAGTAATCAAAGAAGCATAAGATAAAGGAGAGACTGTGTGTTCTTTTTCAAAGGGCAGCTGACCAACACTGTGATCAGTGCCATGGAAGGCAATGGAAAGGAAATTTACCTGTATGTCCATGACATAGGTAAGGTACTGGGAATGTTGAATAGTTAAAGAAAAAGGAGCAAAGATTGAGCATACGTGGTACACCTATATGTCTTGGTCTGTTTTGGTCAAGACAAATTGGTCATCAAGCAAATATTCATGGATTAACACAGCTCTAACTGAAAGGATTTAACGCCATGGCTTCCACTGAACAAGGTTCACATTGGAAGTAGTTATTACATAAGAGAATTCATAGGCATACATATGAATGAATATGAAGATAAATCAATTTGCAAATATTTGCACATTAAACTATTGAAAACTTTTTAATGAACAAAACCTATAAAAATTTTAAATGGTATTAATAGGAAATATAGTAAATGCATGTGAAGACATCTATGCAAAGCAAATATTTATAAACATGTATTCTAATTACTTCTATCAACTGAGAGAAAAAGCAAATGCAGTGTTATTACAGAAAAAATGTACATTAATATGAATAATATTGCCCTACTTCTGTAAAACACTAAACTAAAGAAAGCTGTGTGTGAGAGAGAGAAAGAGAAGAGACAGAGTTAGACAGAGACAAAGACAGAGAGACAGTATGTGCTCATGAACTGGCTTATATACCCATATGGGAATATAGCTTCTGTCTGTTGAGTGAGGAAAGGAGTATTTAAAACATGGAAAGATGAATCTGTGTTTTTTTGTACAGTTTGCATGTCTCCCTTGTTACAACTAACACCTGACAGCATTCAACAAAATTTAAATTTGAATCTCTATTTGAGAAAATGTGAGCTAGCTTATCACTACTTCATCACTGGCTCTCTGCAGCCAATCCATGGTTCAGCAAGCAAAACTCCTTGAGTAACTACCTGCCTTTGGTAACTTCAGAACTCCCTTATCTAGAGCCATGACATGAATTAGATTCTCTCTCTCATACTCTTTGCCTCTGCACATGTTTTCATATTTCATATAAGAATATGTATTAAATAGAATAGTCAAGAAATTTTAGCCTTGAAAATTCCTAAGAATATGTGTCTACACAAGTTTGCTTGGTGTGTTCCAACTGAACTGGTAACAGCAGATGGGGAAAATGAAGCATGGACACTTTTTAAAGCAGTGTCATTTGCTGATCTAGACACCACTTGTTTACTTGGAGCTTCTGTTTCTGTTCTTCCCTTTCAGCCTCAAGACCTCAGAAGGACTCTCATCAGCCTGCATACACAACATTCAGGTTGAGAAAATTAAAGATAAAATCATGGAGGTCTTCCTTTTCCTTCACCTTTCAGAAAGAAGTAAGATCAGAACACATGGAAGATAATTTTTGTAGTGGAATTAATTAACATTAACTTGGATTGAAAATGAAATATAAATGAAAATTTATAGCATATTAGTCATTCTTCCATTACATTAACTGCCGGAGTAGTGTAGTAACAGCAAAAATCTAATGTGGATTTCAACCATTTATTATTCTGAAGCTGAATTTTGGAAGGCAAGACTTATATATTTGGGTTTCACAAACATTCCTTGCAGAGAATCTTGCTACTTTGTTATGATTCTGTTTGATTTTTGCTTTTGGTGGTAGGGATTGAACCCGGAACTTTGCACATGCTAGGCAACCTTTCTACCACTAAGCTGCATTCTCAGCCCCTCTCTGTCACATAGGTAGAACACCATGTACCCAACAATTCAGTTAATGGCTTCAAAAGTAGTCACTGTATTTCCTGTAGATAATCATCAGAGAATAAGAAAGAAATACTTGTTACTTGAAATCCCAAGTGATAAGGAGAAAGTAATAAAAGAAATCCTCCTCTAACTCCCTGTGAACCTCAGGAATGCTTCTGAGCTGCTGTAAATTCATGAATAAATATGTCCTCTTTACTGTTTGTAGGTGTAGGCCCTCCACTTATGAAGGAATGTGTTGTTGGGTTGCTTTGGTTAGTAGCGATTGAGCAGTACAGCTTTTTTTTTTTTTTTTTTTTTTTAGTAATGAATGAACTTATAGCAATCTGCTTACACACCTCTATACGCACAACACTTAATAGCAATAGATTGATTTGATGACCATCTGATTGTATGGTGGCAGCACTGAGAATTGGTTAAGACCATAAGCTTTGCAGTCCGTCTGCTCAGACCCACATCTCTGCTCCCTTTATTACTTGCTAAGGGTGCTGCTGAGTTAGTTTCTCTAAACCTCATCTTCCACAATTGTGGTTAAACTGCATAGAGTTGTGAGGAAGACTCCAGAGAGGGTTTTCCGTGAAGTGCTTAGCACATGGCCCGCAGACTACATCGCATAGTCATTAACTGCTTTAGACACATCCAAGGCCATTCACTGAGCTGAAAAAAAAATTTGCTTTCTGTATTTTCCTATGCTTCCATTTTCTAGATTCTACAAATAAGTTTAAGAAAACTTATGTGAGACCAACTGAGCTAATTCTCATAAGAAGCAGATCAAAGAAAATTGTGGATTCTAGACAATAGAGCGTCCTAACTGGAAACACAGTGGTTTTCAGGAAGTTGCCTGCAGTCTTAATGTCAAAGGAAATAGTCCAGAGGAAACTGTCCCTGCAGCTTTTGAGAACAACAATATCAAATGTAGATAATTTAAACTAATAGTTAAATCTTTGAGATGGCCACTATCAGCAATGAGGGGAAGTTGAGTGCTTTTCTTTCTTTCTTTTTTTTTTTTTTCTATATTCTCTTCTTGGGTCTCACTTCTGTCACGACTTGAAGTGACTTTAGGAAGAAGGCAGGAAAGGTACAGTGGTAACAGGAAAAGATCAAATGGTGGAAATGTTTTCATTAATCATATATCATTGTAAAGGAAAAATAGCAGATTCACTTTTTTTTAAGTGTGTAAGTTTAAAGAGGGAGAAAGGTAGAGTCAGCACTGACTCATCAGCTCTCATGTGTTTGCATATCTCATGGACTCTTGAGTTGATTGCGTAACTCAGTTCAGTTGGGTTGGACAGGTCATTCTGTGGGAGCAAAGGTCATGGAGCTGATAGAGCAGGCAACTCTCAAGCCACTGGTTGTCCATAGCACTATAGCTTTATATTCTTTATCATGCTGATTCATACTTCCCTGGTTGCTCCAGAAATGAAAAGAGTATCTGTAAACTTTCCCAAGTCAATGAGTGTACCATTCAGAACTGATGTGTTACTGCGATTCACTCCTTGTTGGCCCAAACAGGCGCATACACTCAAGAAGGCAGAGATTGTACAGCTCATCATGGGAAATAATGACAGTGACAAACAGTCTTGTTGTACATCCCCAAAGGCAATTTCTTTCTTTCTTTCTTTCTTTTTTTGAAGATGAGAATGTGAGATTCTGAGAGACGTGGACAACTGAGACACATCCATGCTGCTAGTTTACGAGCTATAGGGACACATGCCCCATTTTCTCTCTTTTGTATGTTGTTGCTTCACAAACATTTATTTTCACATTAACGCAAATGCAACACTCAAAACAAATACATTATTTTCTTATGGAGCAGTGAGGGTTGTAACTCATGGCATACTTGGATCAGTGTCCCAGTTTTAGATACGACACTGTTATTGCATCATCTATTAATATTGAGATAAGTATTTTCAATTTCAAAGTTCTATTTTGTTTTGTTTGTTTTGCTTTTCCAAAGTCCTTTAGCACTCATGAGGCCCAAAGAACCTCAGTGTACTTCCAGCCCAGCAAAACCATGGCATGTAGTTCAAAGAGAGGCATCAATTAAGCTAAGAACATTTTCCAGATTCAAGGGAGCCTCTGCCTTTATAGCATGGTCTATGGATCAGTGGAGATAGTAAGCAGTTCAAAGGAACTTGGCAGTTTAGTAAAATAAGCACCTTGGTTACCCATTAAATTTGCCTTTGTAAATAAAGTACAGCCGGCTTCCCTTTGATCTTTGGAAGACAGTCCGGCATGCTATACATAGCACAGAGATGAAAGCAGATGAGGCTGCTTAAAGTGAAATATGCAGTTGAGTGATCTACAGCTTTGAAACTGCTGGAAGAGGCACAAGTAATTTGTAAGTAATGTCCTTGTTTTGTAGTATTTTCATAGGGCAGCCAACATTAATTTCATGGTTTTTAAAATTCATATAAATAAACAATGGGCACTGCAGGGAAAGTTATAAAACATGAGGTATGATTGATAGTTTGTAATCGCCTGCATGTACCTATTTCTTTTCTTTAAATTTACAACTTTCTTTCATATTATTTCATCATGTATCTTTTGGAAATCTCCTTGCTGGCCAGGGCACTAATTTTAGGAAATTTAATAAAAATGCTTCCATGACATATATTTGATTTTCCCCCTAGCTGGTTGACATGGATCATGTTTTTTGTGAGTAGAGGAAGGTGTGCTTACAATGGGAAAAAAAGGACTTATTGTATCTTCTGTCTCAATGACCAACTATTTGCTCCTGGTAGTGTAGAAGTCAAGTTTTAGGGGAAAAGGCCAAGCAAAAAGACCAAATAAGGCAGGCTTATCAGAGTCACACAAGACTTCTCAACATAGACTATGAAAGCCAGAAGGTCCTAGACAGATAAAATGCAGACCCTAAGAGAACACAGATGCCAACCCAGACTACTATACCCAGCAAAACTTTCAATCAACATAGATGGAGAAAACAAAATATTCCATGACATAACTAAATTTAAACTATATATACTGCAACCCAGTCCTACAGAAGATATCTTAGTTTTCAATGACAGCGAGGCAAAGCATCTGCTCACATCTATCTTTTACCTGTGTTTTGCCAAGTTAAATCTAATGGAGTAAATTCCTATTGCATTGAATCTTAACACAGGTAAGAGATGAGATAGAGAAAGAGGACTGGCTGGGTACAGTCACTTGCTCCCAAGGTCACTCATTTCACCCGGTAGAAAACTTTCTTTTGAACAAACAGGCATGACATGTAAAATCAGCATTTTATTTTAATCTTCTCTAATGCTTGTTAGAAAGAGTCCTATCTTTAAAAAACCTTAAGCTAATGCCAAATAACTCTGGATTTTCAATATTTATCAGATTGCATTTTCTTTAATAATTTTTAAAGGTACCTTCAAAACTATTTTTATTATTATAAACAACATCTTTTTCATTTTGCTAAAAACTGATTTTGCATAATGTTTCTACTTGACAGTGTATCTTTAGGTGTTTAAAATAAAATTTGGTACCTTTAAAAATTAGAAGAAAAATGCATATAGACAAATACATAATTATGTATTGATATTTAAGATCCATATGTGACAGGAAACCTGACTATGCAAAGATGCTCTGTTTGGGTCTTCAGCAGCTACATGCATGTGGTAGTTTGTTACAGCAAGAAAAGAAACGTAATGAAGATTTTGGCAGCGAGGATGTATTTGAACTAGTCCAGTACATGTCAGGTGTGTGTATATGTGTGTTTGTGTGTATGTATGTATGTGAAGGTGGGTTTCTGAGGACTGAACCTAAATTTTGCACACACTAGATTCAATGTACTTTCACTGAACTGCAGCCTCAGCCTTGGCCACGTTTAATAAGAAGAAAGTTGAAAAAGAAAGTTGCACACACAATTTCATTTAATAACTTTTTCTATGCAGAATTTGTGTCTCCTTTTTAATGAAAATAGCTTTATTGATTTTTCTCATTATGCTGATAATAGAAGAACATTAACACAGGAAAAAAAACATAAGCACAATCCAGCCCAAATTAATTTTAACCATTGTGAATCTCACCATCTTGAAACATCTGCAGTTAGCATATTGATGATGATGTGAATTGGAAAATATTCTATTCTTTTTAAAAAATATATTCTATTCTCATACCAAATCATTATTTGAAGATAATACTAGACTTGCAATGCCTTTTTATGAAGACTATAATATTTCTGACCTATATTCAATGTTGTCAGAAACAAATCCGGGATGGCCAATTAAATCTGAATTTTTGAATAAGCAATAAATACTTTATTTTCAATCAGTCCCTTTAGGACACACTTTTTAAAAACCCATGCTTTATCCACAATTCAAATTTAAGTGGGTGCCTGGTGTTTTTATTTTCTGTGTACAGCATGCCTTATGTTTCCAGTAGGATTTGGCTACCTTAAGTAAGAACACAAGATTGAACACTCACACAGGCTTGACAATGTTGGGCAATGCCTATGAAGAGTCCGAGCCCACTAGACCTCACATCTCATCAGTTCTGACACACATTTTTCACATATAACATGATGAAATTATAACTAGTGGCCTTTCTAATGTTGGTTGGACAGGAGAACAGATTTGTATTTTATTACCTACAAAAGCTTGTTATGATCACTAGTATTAGTGGCAGAACATAGCCATAAATGTGTTAAACAGCAAACCATTCAAGGAGCATTTGGAGGAAAGACTGTGACTTCTGCTTGTTGGATATAGCCAGGGTATGTGAAGCAGCATCAATGCCAATGATGTCAGAACCAAAAGTGAGTGAAGACAGTTAAACTTTGAGTGAGAAGTACTATGAGGAATATATATATATATATATATATATATATATATTTATATTTTAAGACAGGGTTTGTAGCCTTGGCTCTCCTGAATTCGCTTTGAATACCAGAGTGGCCTCCAACTCACAGAGATCTGCCCACCTCTGCCTCTCCAAGTTCTGGGATTACAGGCATGCACCACCATGCTGGCTTTACCAGAAATAGTTTGAGTATTTTATTTTCTATTTACTGTAGGTAGAAATACTTAGTGTAGAATTGATCTAAATTAACCTGGGAAGAGCTTTAGTAAGCATGCAATAATAAAATGTAGCTCCATCTTTAAGAATGCACCATGGGAATAAGATAGCTCAGTGCTTAAGAGCACTTGCTTCTCTTGCAGAGGACCCAGGTTTGGTTCCCAGTACCCACATGGTGACCCATAACCATCTACAACTTTAGTTCTAGGAGAACTAATACTTCCTTATGATCTTTGAAGGCACCAGTCATGTATGTGGTACACATACATGCATGCAGCCAAAACACTCATACACATCAATCAATCAATCAATCAATCAAAACAAATTACCTGGACACATGGGTTTATGGTAGAGTAGTAGGTTAACATGCTCCTGCCCCTATGTATTCCACTGTATTTCCAAAGCAAGCAAGCAAGCAAACAAACAAACAAACAAATCCCCATATAAGATTTTCATATTTTTATTGACAAAGTTCTATGTTCCCTAACAGAACACAAAGTAATGTTCTATTCAAGACATACTAGGAACACTTAGCTGAACACTTAGCTTGGTTGATAGAATTCTCGCCTAGCATGCAAAAAGTCCTGGGTTGGTTTCTTGCACTTCCTTTTCTCAGGGGGTGAGGTGGGGTTAAGTCTCCTCTGATCTGGGTGATCTCAGTACTTGTAAGAAGGTCACATAGCCTTCAGGGCAAATTACAGACCAGACCCTTCCCTGCTAAGGAAACTACCCAAGCAAGTATCTAGACATTACTAAGAATAAGATCTTAGTCCAGCAGTGACCTCCAGTTGTACTTGGAGATTCCCCCCCCCAACCCTTAGGATAATTAAGTATTATATTTTCCTTCTTGTGATAGGATCATTAAATATCCCTGACCCCCTGACCCCATCAAATCAAACACATTCACCCTGGAAATCTTTCGCTCTGCCCAGGATTTATATTGCCTTTGATTTCAAATAAATAAAGGTTCACATTTTCTCACAGTCATTTATCCTTCTCCAGGCCTGCCCTCAGGCCCAATGGGCCTGGGCTTTACCAGCTTGTGTCTTGGCTGCAAACTGTTCATGCATGGGCCTTGACCCATGACCCATACCCCTCCGCAGCTTAACCAATGAGAAGACAACATAAACTCTATTTTGTCTCCATTTTAGGACCAGGCCTGATTAAAAATAAGTAAATAAATAGGCTATAGGTCACCAATTCCAGGACCATAAAATCCTGCCACCCAAGAAACAGCCTGGAGATAACTGCAAGAATGGGAAGGTAGCTGATCTCAGGGTGGGACATCTGTGCTGGGGAGCCCACCGACCTTGTAGTAGAACATTCATGGCCAAGAAAATACCTTACATTCCTGAGGTCTATAGATAGCTCAGTCAATGTTAGTTATGTCAGTTAGCCAATCACTTTGTAACAAGCTTGCCCTTGCTGAATGTCATCAGGTCATGTAACAGCTAAGCTGGAAATTCCAGGTCCTCACTCAATCCCCAATAAAAACCCTGCTTTGCATCTGCCCAGGGCTCTCCTCTCTAATCCACTGCATTGGTGACAGTCGAGACTTAAGCCCCAATAAAGCTCTTTGCTCTTGCGTACATGGTTCTTGGTGGTCTTTGGGGAACCTAAGATCTGGGCATAACAACCAAGAGCTGCAGCACTTTGGTATCACCATAAGCAAACTCCGTTGCTGCTGCTGATCTTATGCCAAAAGAGCTAAACTGTGGCACTCTGTGGAAAATCTTTTCCACACCCAGGCTCAGCGCACTTAGGCCCCTGAGAGAAAAAGAAGAACCCTGGTTCTCCATCTGGAAACCAAACTCCAAGACCCCAGTGGAGAATCACAAAAGCTAGCCTCAGGCACATAAAACTCTTTCTCAAAACAAACAAACAAAAATCAGAGAGTTTGTTAAACAAAGCGTCAGTAGATCAATAGGAAGTTGGAATAGATAAAGCACAGTATATTTAATGATTTGTTTAAAGTGATGTTAAGTATTGAAAATTATGTAAATCTCTATTGTTGTGGCTTTCTTAAATCACAATAATGAAACTCTGTTTTAGGTAACATAGTTTAATTTTTGTAAGTAGTATTCAGTGGGACTTTATTTAGGAGACAGAATGTCATACATGCCTCTTGTTGTCATTGTTACACTGGGATCTTATAAAGGATTCAACGTCAAGAAGAAATTGGTGCTGAACAGAAATTAAAACAGTGATTTCTCTTCTCTCCATTGTCTATTAATTTATCTAATCTTCTAGTTTCCTTTTTTTTTTTGCAATTACAATTTAATTACAACATTCTCTCTTTCTTTCCACCAAACCCTCCCATATACCTGTCCCTTAATGCCTCCAAGTTCATGGTTTCTTTATTCAATAACAACTGTTATTGTATGCATATATGTATATACACATATATTCAGAAATATAACCTGTTTGCTTTATATAATTTTATTTGTTAGTATGTGTTCAGGGCTGACTGTTTGGCACTGGGCAACCAGTTGGTGTGCTTTCCTCCTCTCCCACTCCCAGCTCTCTTGAATTGCCTGGAGCGGTTTGGGTTTGGCACCTTTATCCAGGCATTGCTGGTTCTTCAGTGGGTACATTTAGGAAACCAGTAGATGATAGCGAAATAGATATTTCAAAACCAATTCAATAACATAACATCTGTAATTGCTGCTGACAAGAAATAATATGAATAGATTACATAAAAGTCAAATTTTAGATGAAGGGATTTAGTAACAAATACATAATTTCATTTTTTGGTATCCAGTATCTTGCCACATTGGACACATAGTCTAGCAATAGTGATTATAAGGACACAGAAAGAGGTAGGACAGAGGTAAGGTAAAACCTGAAGCAAACAGTTATAGCATTTAGATAATGAAGTCCTAGCTGAACGGCCATAGACCAGATCTTCCTTCTCTGATTAGTCTTTACAGTAAACCTCTTAGTCCCCGTGTTGTGGGTTTGCAGAAGCACTTGAAGGGAGTCTCCATTCCTGAATTTGGAATTGAGGGAGTTTGAGGTTACCAACACTGGGTCAGAGAAGAGACAAGCAAAAGCAAAGTAGCTTCAAGGTTTATTAAACTTGACACCAGTCTGAAATAATATCTAAATAGAACTTTAAAACATTGCATGTGAGAAAATGGATAAACTTACTGTGGAAATGAGGGAAGATGAGAACCACCCATCGGGGCTTGCAAATGCCAATAGCATCCATCCTGACTCCTTGTTGCAGAAGCCGTGTTTGGCTCCTCCCTGGTCCCAGCAGAGGACCTCACTCCCTTTCCTCTTCCCTGCTTCCCTCCTCTTCTCCCTCTCTCCTTCGTTCCCTCATCTGTTCTTTATTCCTTTCTTCCCCATATTTCACATGACATTTTGGTCTTCTTGTTGTTGATTATTAATGTTTATTATTGGTTTATGTTTTAAACAGTTTTTATTCCTAAACCAGCTGGATACCCAAATCACCACACAGAGACTAGGATTTATTTAATTAACTTAGAGCACAATGCTGGACAAAAGTTACTCCATCCTAAACCTCCAAGCCCTCATAGTTTCCTCCCATTCAGATTTCCTACATTATCGTATCTTAGGTCTGGGTCATCTCTCCTCATGGTTCCAAGTCCTCTCCTGCTGACCTCTGCTCTCCTTTTCCTCCCATTCACTCACTTCCTTCTCCTCCCCTCCGGACCAGGATGTCCTACCCTATTCTCTCCATTGTTCAGCATTGGCTGGTTGTTTTATTGAAACTACAGAGAACAAATGGTAGCATGTTTACACAAATTTGAGACAGGTGATGCTTACAATAAACATCACATGCAATGTCAGGATTGAAATCACATAGGGGAGTAGAGAAATCAGCATTTGAATGAATAAGGGTAAACTGTATACATTCCACAAGAACATTATACCAACATCTTCTCTACAGCCTAGTGGTCAGGGCCTAGCTTTGGAGGTAATAGTTGAGATTGAGCAATTATACTAGTAACAAGTTAGATGGTATAGTATACAGAAAAGTATTATCAAGTTCACTTTGTTTCATAGCCAATACTTTGCCTTTTATCCACTCTTTGTCAATAATAAAGGTGAAATTTTGAGCTTTATCTGTTTGAGTCCATATTTGCTTTTTAGTGTATACTGAACTTGGTAGAGAAAGAAGGGTGTTTTCCAGCTGGTTATCTCAGTTGATGTCAATATCCCATCATATCCTCAATTTCTCTTCTTTTGATTCCTTGGTATCAAGAAGTATTTGAATGCTAACTTGAGTCTTTATGAGGCTTATTTCTAGGAAAATAATGCATGTGCTACATTTTAAGTGTCTGGTCTTCTTGGCACATATATTCCTCCTGAATTAATAAATGGCCATTTGATTTGACACTTCACTTTTATGAGGCTGGTTAATATGTATCTGTCCACAAGAGAAAGGTCACTCCATAAGACGATCTTGACATTTTTATGCCAAATAGGCGAAACTGCAAGGTATTTCAGAATTCAATCTGATATGCTTTTGATATCAGGAAGAGTTGTGTGATTTGATTAGTGCGAGAAAACATGTGATTTCTTTACATTCAAATATATTCACCCTGAGGTGTAAATTATATTTGCTTTCCTCAAAAACTGGGGGAAAAAATCAAAATCACAGACATGGTTAGCTGGTTGAATGTTAATAGACTTTAAACTGACTTGAAATTGGATAGTGACATGATCACTTCTAATATGTATGAGTCATGTGAACTTTCTCTGTCTTTTTTTTTTCTTCAAGTCAGGCATTCTCTGTGTAGCCTTAGCTGTCCCAAAGTCCTCCATGGCAGCTCTGTATCGAAGTGAGTTCCCTAGTAATGGGAAGAGGGACTGTCTCTGACATGAACTCAGTGGCTGGCTTTTTGACTACCTCCCCCTGAAGGGGTAGCAGCCTTGCCAGGCCACAGAGGAGGACAATGCAGCCAGTCCTGATGAGACCTGATAGGCTAGTGTCAGATGGAAAGGAAGGAGAATCTCTCCTCTCAGTGGACTTGAAGAGGGGCAGGGAGGAGATGAGGGAGGGTGGGATTGGGAGGGAATGAGGGAAGGAGCTGGGATACAAAGTGAAAAAACTGTAATTTTATATAAAAATAAAAATTTAATTAAAAAGAGAAAGGTTGAGAACCACTGGAATACTATTCTCACTTTCCTGGTCTTTCTGCACTATTCTCCCTGTTGTGAGGCATCACAGTGAGCTTCAAAAGGCAAATCTTTCATCTCTAGGAAGATCTAGATTTAATTTTAGAAAGGTTCAAGGGACCCAAATACAATATAAAATTTATTATTAATGTGTATATCATTGCTGTAAGAAATGTCTGGATTGAATAAAACATTTTAATCCATTGGAGTAATAAGTTTGTAATATCGTTTGAAAATATTTGAGAATCAATTTGGAATTGTGCAGCTGGATTAAATACAATCAAGGGTATATGTGGAATCTGAACATCTGAAGACACTTGAAACCAGCTTTAAAAGTTTTCTTTACACACATTTCTCAATACTTGAGAAAGTTTATTAGATAATTTATGTATACATAGAAAGGTGAGCATATTAAATATGGTAATGTGGTTTCAAATGTAAAGAAGAATTTAATTAACAGGGTTTATAACTGGTCCCTGGCAATAATTAAAGGCCCTTTAAAAAGGGACTAAATTTTCCAATTTTATAAATGGAATTATAATTATTATAAAATGAACTTAAATTCTAAGGAACTAATACTTTTATTTATATCTTTAATAAACTGGGCATTTTTAAAAAGGTAGTATAATCTTTTAATGACTTTTTCTACAGTCATTTTGAGAAACCCAAACTCTCATTTCAGTATCCATTTTAGCGGTCAAACAAATCAACTATCTACAGTTAAAAAAACAAAAGGCCACTTGTGTAGACTAGGTCATGGGAATTCACTAAAATACTGGCAACTCAGGATAGGTCTTGGGAAATAGACAAACTGACCTCTAACGCATTACAGTCTGACTATATTATTAGCAGTTCCTTCTCTGGAATTTCTACAACTGTCTTAGTGCTTTATTAAACTACATTATTCCTTTGAGAACTGAATATTTAAAACACAGCATATTATTGAGATTAAAACATACTTTGAGGGCTGGAGAGATGGCTTGTGAGTTAAGGGCATTTCCTGATCTTTCAGAAGACCCACATTCAGTTCCCAGCTCTCACAGGGCCACTCCCAGCAATCTGTCACAATCCTAGTGGATCCAATGCTGCCTTCTGGTCTCCACAGGCACCTGCACCTGCAGGTGGCACACATTAGCTGATAACAGGCAACACACACACACACACACACACACACACATACATGCACACAAGTAAATAGTTTTTAAAAACCTACATATCCTTCAGGTGATAACTACATGTTCTGGAAGTTCCCAATCAGGTCAGCTTTGTACCTAGTTGGGCGGTGACACATAACAGTGCTGTTGTACAGTTTTAAAGTGTTACATGTGAAAGCTTGTTTCAAAGTTGACTCAGTGGATGAAAGATACCATTTTCTTTGTGTGTTTGATTTTAGTGCACCCAGAGCATTTCACATGCTAGAAGGGTGTGCTGCCACTCAGTGACATTCCTAGCTCAAGTAGGATTGAGATGAGGAAGGGTTAATTTATTGAAGATCTCTCTCTCCTCTCTCTCTCTCTCTCTCTCTCTCTCTCTCTGTGTGTGTGTGTGTACAGAAGCAGCTGCTTTGACAGCATTCTGCTGCAGTGAGTCATGGCTGGCTGCCAAACAGAGGCTCCAAAGACTCTTGTGCAAAGGTAGGTGATGATCTGCATAGTGTAAATGACACCCTGCTAGAGATCTGACTTCAGACTTCATGGGGTGGAGGGCCCCACACAAATCCCCAGAGATTGCACACTTACTACAATGATGAAAGTCTGTAAGCCCAACAATTATTCCACACAGACTTTTGGAGATGGTAACTTAATTCTCTAGGGTTTCTTCCCTTCATCAACAATATTCCCAGGTATTTTGGTCACATGCCCACTGAATGCTTATCTACGGGATCATTTGAGCTGAATGATCAGAATTTGAATCATTTATGGAGCTCTGTAAAAAAGCTTATCTTTCACATACTGATATGATCAGTGTAATTCTGATGTGGCATTTTATATCAAGCCACAACTCTGGACTACATTCACATAACTAACAGGTTGCTCTAGATTTGGGAAGACGTAGGTATCAAAGACCAGCACTGACAAGATGATTCTGAAATATTAAAAGAAAAACAATACCTTCTACATTGGCACACTTGTGGAAGTTCACTAGGTTTCTGTGAATTGTTTGTGTATACAAAGATACCTTTCATATGACATAATAGAGATGGGAATCTCAAGAATACCAGAAGAAAACTGATACCAATTCTACCAGGTTAAGGGAGCTGAAATAAAATGCTTAGCCATCATGCCAAATCTACTTTGCTGATATCTTCAGTCTGATGTGCCAAAGTAAAAAAAAACAAAAAAACAACAAAAAAAAAAACAAAAAAAAACTCTCTTGATAAACTGCTTCAAGGAATTTCTTCCAAAGTAGCTCAGATGAAACTAAATGTTTTAATTATAAAATATATGTTAACTGACTATTTTCAAGTGTTAATTACATATCTTGTGATGATATTTTTGGGTTGGGTAAAACTTTTTTATTTTTATATTAGAGAAGTTAATTGTTTTAGTTTAAAAATATGTTCTCAGAATGCTTCTGAGATAATGCTAATTCAGTTGAAAATGAGTAATGGAAATTATATTTTAAAAGGTTACCATCTAATGAGGAATATAGATGAAAATATATAAAGTATAATTTATCTGTCAGATGGGATGATGGGATGTGTTATGTGCATTGGTGAAGGGCATTTAACTCTCCTGGGGCTCTGAAAAGTTCCTTTTTCAGTATACTGTGTTGAACATGCCAGCGGGTTGTGAGCAAACATTTGAATTTACTTTTAAAAAATTCAAATAAAACTTATAGATAGACCCAGGGGATATTCACATTTATGGAAAAGAAAGAAAATGCTTCTGAGTATATTGCTATTCAATATAAAATACTGTCTGGTTACTGGGTGGGCATGAACAGTTTGTATTTTTCCCAACGATAATTAAAAACCTCCCCCTGGGAGAAGAAGAAGACAATGCAGCCAGTCCTGAGGAGAACTGGTAGGCAAGGGTCAGATGGAAGGGGAGGAGGACCTCCCCTATCAGTGGACTTGGGGAAGGACATATTGGAGGGAGGGTGGGATTGGGAGGAGAAGTGACTTCCCCCTTCCTTTAGACCTCTTCAAAAACAGCACCTGAAAAATCTCCAGGAGGCAATGTGCCATCATAACTCAGGGACAGGATGTGGGCTGGATTGGTGAGTGAGCTAAAGGCAGCTAACAGGATGACTATGAGGATAAAAAACATATATCCCATCTTCACACTACGAGGTCAAGTCCTAACATCCCATTTGCCCAGGTGTGGCCTCTGCTGCTATCAAGCAAGTATGCTATTCTTCATGACTAATTTGAAAAAAAAATGAAAATGCAAGTTAGTTATGAATATTATATAGATGGCTTTGGATATAATAGGTAAAGATTTGATCACTTTTTTCAGGGATGATATAAGAGGAAGTAAATCCCTTTAATTTTATTGTCCTAATCAAGATGCATAGCACCTTTTTCTAGTTCGTATAACATAGTCTATGAAATTAATAAAAATACATTAAAAATTAGCTACAAGTTGATATAAAAGGGCCAAATGTTTCAATTTAGCTTATTTTCTTTGTAACTTTTAGATACACTTTGGCCCATTTAAATTATCTTATGGTTTTCTCATAAGGACAAGTATATGCCCTCAGTAGGGGACCTAAAAAAACATGCAGAAACTGTAGAGATTGTAAAATCACTCTAATTTTTTTTTTACTTTGCTTCTCCTCCATTATCACTTATTGTTCTCATATTTTTTTACAGTAAGTGTATTCTCATGCTTAACTGTATTTTCTGATCTGTCTTATTTTAGGGAACAAGAAAAGTATTTCCATGACCGCTCTTCCTGTAGATATAGGGCAGTAGCATAACCTAGCATATATAGCTAAAAATTAAAATATCTAGACATGCTATCTGATTATTTAAAGTGAGTCAAATTGTTCAACACCTTAGTTCACATGGATTAAATTTCTAGCTTTGCTATTTTAAAGTATGTACCCTTGGAACTTAGTTGAGGACATCTAAAAAATAAGTTTCAAAAATTAGAGGGGTAGAAGCTAGACTATTCTAGGTAAAAGACACAATAAATACGAAGATCCAGGAAAAGAAATAGGGAAATATATTTCTAAAAACAAAGGGTGATTGACAGAAAGGGATTGGGCATGTATTTGATGGCAAGTTTCAGCAAGACTTAATATCTTTAGGGAAGGGCCTGAGGGACACTCATCGCTCATCAGGCAAAGGCACTTGTGTGTGACCTGAGTCTCATATTTGGAATTCATGTCAAGTTGGCACAAGGTTGTTCTCCTCCCTCCACATAGGCACTGGCACTGGGGCACACACTTCAACATGCATGTGCAAGTGTGTGAGGTGTATACACACACATTACATATGCAAATGTGAGCACCCACCTACATAGATATTAATAATATTTTGAAAATTTAAGTAACCATGGTGAGGAGTTTGTATTCTGCTGTAACTATAAGTATATCTCAGTGTTTAGGTGTGTGATTCATCCATTTTATTTGTGTGTCTATAGACATCTGCACTTTAGAGAGAGTGAGTTGTTGAGAGCAAATGCAGGTGTGGCAGAGTGTGTGGAAGCACCCCATTTGAGGCCCTGAAGACATTTGCTTAGGTGGATGGCAGTAGACACAGAGAAAGAGGAACATCTAGACACCTTTCTGTAGTAAGATAGAGCTTTCCATTCACATGACCACACATAGGGATAAGAGGAACTAAGGAACTGAAAACCAAATTTCCAGTTGGGAAACATATTTTGAATAAATAGTGATGCTCTTCATTACTTACTGAAGAGCACGTGATATTCTACCCATGAAAAATATATTCTGCACATTAAACTGGAGATGTCATGTAAAAGTTTGGGTGCAAGAGTTTAGAGTTCTAGACTAGAGCTCGGGGTATACCTGTAATTTAAAGCTAGAGAACTAGTAAAGATGATGCAATTGGATGGGGTGACTATGGACCAAAGAAAGGGAAGAAAAACAACTGGAAGAGGCACAGCTCGGGCATGCAGCTGTTCTGCACTCACAGAGCCCCGCAGGGCAGATGAACTCCTGAAATTAATCCTGGGTTAATTTTGCAGAGTAGGACAGGAACAGTGGAGACATATATGAAAGCCCTAAATAGAAGCAGCTGCTCTCTCTTCTGCGTAGTAATCCGATGACTATTTATTCAGCTTCAGTGGGGTATTTTGTTATATGAAATGTTCTTCTGTATATCTTGACATCTTACCAATGCCTCTCTGACTGTATGGGTGGGCTCACAGAAAGGTATTCTTTTAAAGTGTTTATAGTGCACAGAAAATTTGCAAACATCATATGAGTCACTCTAATGAGCAAACACTGAACTTGTAATGCTCCGTGCATCATAAACAGCGCAGCCTAGTCTACCTATGCTTAGTGCAGTTATCAAAGAAAGTAAGGGGCACTGGAAATTGCCTGGCCTGCCTATGTAGTAAGTTAGTAATGTTGTTGCTTTTTTTCTTTTCAGTTGGCATTTACTGGAAAGCAACAATTCAATAAGCCCATGATAGCTTTTAAATAATTATTTCATGTACTAAGAAGCTTTTCTTCCTTCTCCTTATTTGGCCCCGGAGCCTAGAGACTATTGTTTGGCTCTGTTTTCTTTCTTTCCTCTTTCTAAGGCATGAAAGAGTTGAAAATCTAAAGCAATCCTCTTATGGTCTGTCCTGGGGTTACTTAGTTAAAAAACGAGTTCTGCAAGTTTTAAAGAAAAGACCTGTTGGTTAAGTAGAAGGCAAATATTTTCTTTAGTCCTGAGTGGGAAAGGGAAAGTCTCAGGTGACACATCACTGTTCCATCATTTCTCAGCAGAGCCCTTTTATTGCAGACAATGTATTTATAATGAGGTTAATTTGCATGAGAAAAAACCTGCTACTTAATACAATACAGAATGAAGCAATGGTGTGGCTTTACACAGCACAAAACAATACAAAACAAAAAACAAAACAAAAACAAGTTTCTACAATTGTTT
Organism: Pachyuromys duprasi; assembly: GCA_028658305.1. Taxonomy (NCBI): domain Eukaryota; kingdom Metazoa; phylum Chordata; class Mammalia; order Rodentia; family Muridae; genus Pachyuromys; species Pachyuromys duprasi. The sequence goes on from CM053763.1 coordinate 28,110,496, forward strand.
TTGACAAGGATGGAATAATTAAAGATGACACAATAAAGACATTAAACATAGACCAAAAAAGTACCTTCTATGGCTGTCTCATTGTGAGCACTATGGAGTCAGCACATTCCCTCAGCCCATAAGCCTTTGAAGGTTTTAGTGACCTCCTGGAAGACAGCTATGTGTCTGTGTACAATGGAGGTGACCAGAGACTTGTAGCAAACTCAAGAAAGGAAGATTTTTCTTAACAGTGATGTTAGTTCCAGAGAATTCAGTCTGAAAAGAAGAGAGAGGCAAAGTGTTCCATTTTCCAGCTATGATAGTTAAACATTACTTGGAAGGATTGATGTCTGCCACTTCGGGTACTTTCAAAGTCTAAAGGAAAGTTGTCCGAAGACACTGAATGAGATATTTGCAAAGTTTCTGTAGAAATATGTTGAAGTAATGTAGGAATATTCTTGCTGGAGAAATCCATGTTAACGCCATAAGAAGATATTCTTCTACTGAGGGAGGAGGGGAAGGGAAAAGGAAAATACAGCTTTCCAGCATCACTCAGATCAACATTGCTGGACTAGAAGTCAATAGTGGGAATGCAAATTCAGACTGATCTCTAAGTCCAAAGGCACACTGAGGTGAGGTGGTCTGGTTGAAAGAGAGATGGGCATAGAAAACTTTGCAGTCTGAAAGAAAAAAAATGTATGGTTACAATATCATTGTTCCACCCTTGTTGTTTCTGAAATTTGTAATATGTATTTCATTAAGAGACAGTACTATAAATATTTAATTTATGGTACAGACTCTAACAAATTAGGATGGTTATTCTAAAGTCTTGGGGAATGACTGGGTAGTGAAAGTGCTCAGAAAGCAGCGACCATGTTGTTCAGAATGCAATTATTTTAATGATAATTTTGATCACATCAGTGCTTGCTAGAAGAACATGGTCTCTGGAAAAACTAGACAGCAAGTCTCAAATGTTTGTTCTTTCTGGAAAACAATCAGTGACCTGTAGCATATATTTTTTATTGAAGTGGTTTTCTCCACTTGTATCGTTATCACCATCATCTTACTAACAGCAATTTTGATAGTAAAACAAATATTTCAGCATTTCTTACTCTGAAATTCTTTTTACACCTCAAATGTAAAATCAAAACTGAACTATTATCATGTGACTTTTATAAGCCCCAACGAATGTTCCATTTATGTATCAAGACAGTTTTTAGTGTCTCAATATCTCAGGACCATAGTACTCAAAGAAAATCATTTAGCACAGCTTTTCCAAGCATGATTTTTAGTAGAACATATCTTTTAGAGCCATAGATTATAAAAGAAGTTGTTTTACCATAGTTTTAAGCAAGTTGAGAGGACTCAAGACCTCTTCATTGGCTCTTGAATTGGTCTCATTTGTAGACCTAGTCAGCATGCCCTAAGTATATGCCCTGACCATGCAAAGTAGGGCACATATTTTAAATAGGTTTTCTGTATCAAAATTAACTTTTCTTCTTCCTTCCTACACACCTTGGTGATCAAGTGCTACATTTTTCAGGAGGCAGTAAGGAATGTGGTCCTGACAAACAAAATAGTCCGATGGGGTGGCTCAGAGCTTCCTTGGTTACAGAGGAAGAAAAATAAACTTCGGTAACTGTACAGTGTTATCTCTCAAAAATAATAGGTCGAATTTAGTTCTCTCTACACTTTTCTCCAGAAAGGTGATACAGAAGGATACTCACTAAGGGACTGGAGACATGGCTCAGCGGTTAAGAGCGCTGACTACTCTGACTGAGGACCTGGGTTTGATAGCCAGCACCTGCGTGGTGGCCCACACCCGTCTTTACACCAGCTTAAGATGACATGTTGCCTTCTCCTTGCTTACATGAGAAGCAAGTACACACTAACAAACAAAGAAGCACACAACCTCCAAGGAAATGGCCTCCAAAATACAAAACAAAGTGAAAAAAATACCACCAATTACTTTCCTCTATCGGATAGGAAAGATGATAGACTGATGGACAGACAAGAAAGAGATTGATAGATACTGGATAGATCGATATACGTGTGTGTGTGTGTGTGTGTGTGTGTGTGTGTGTGTACGTACACACATATCAGGATTGGATCACCTGCTGAGCAATATGAACACAGCATAGTCTCTGTTCCCGTTTCCATGTCTTGCAGCCACATCGTCAAGGCTTTCTCTTTCATTCTTTTTTCCTGTTTTCTTTCGGTGTTGTTGGCTCTCGGTTTCTTCCCCTCCTCTCAGCATCGTTCTTCTAGCCCCTGCTGTCTTCTTTCCTTTCTTTCTCCTTCTCTGCCTCGCTGCACCTGTTTTTCCTACCTCTATTCACCTGCTGCTCTTGAAATCCTTTTTTCCCCTTCTAGTGCTTCAGCACCTACAACTTGCAACCACAATGGGAAATGGAGGACTTTCTGAGGTGAAGAAATAAGGGTGCCTGGGAAAGGCTTGGGACACAGGTATTCTAAGATATTTAATATATGAGCATATTCAGGTTTTGTATAATTAAAGTGCCCAGAAGAACATATAAAAGGGTACACACTAAACTAAATGTGCCTTCACGCTTCTCATTAATTAAACTAAGCGAATGCTTATGATTTGTTTTTATCATTTGTACATTAAGAGAATTTCTCAGATGGAGGATAATTACAGCAGAAGCCTAATTACATGCTAACAGACCACACTGTTTCTGTTCTGAAGCATTAATGATTTCTTTTGTGTAGTAATTGTTGTATTCATCAGGGCATGGTAAGTGTCTTCTTTTCAACCACTGTGTGGTGAATGCAGGGTGCCACACGGGGATGTGACACTGAAGAACAAGGCAGAGGTCTGACATGCGTTTAGTATTTCTAGCTCAGCTCACTGCAGCCTTACTCCTCACATTCTGAAACGTTTTTGAAACACTTGGCCATCTCCTGTGAGTTTTAACAGAAAACGCGTCTTTTGAAAGTCAAGCCTTTCCCTCAATCTACGGAACTGAAAATCATAAGAGCGTGGTCATATAGTTTCAACTTACTGAGTTACTGCAGATCACTGATTCACTATTTTGTGATGATTTTCAAGTTAAAAAATCCAATTGTATTGTCATTTGGCACTGCAAAGGAAAGGAAAGTTAGGCGCATCATGATTCACAGGCCTGATTCTGGATTAGAAGATCAAATCAGTAGCTCTTGGTGGACACAGACTCAATCTGAAATCAAGTTTGTGATGAATGCTCGAGATCTTAGAGAAAGTGTAGGAGTAAATATGAACGTGGGTGGTTTGTGCAATAGTGTTTTTAATCATGTTCATTTGAAAACTTGAAAATCCAAAGGAGAATCAAAAGAAAAGCATGTTTAAAAGTTAAAATTCTTAGATGCACCGAGGAAACACATGAATATTGGACCTATACAAAAAATGGGCCCTTTCTGAAGTTCTCTTAAATAGGAGCTTCTTGCTGTTGTTATTTTGAAGTAAAGAAAGTGTTACAAAGTAATCACAAGAAACTGTTGAAACCCTTCAAAACAGATATAAGATTTGTCTCTATGAAAACATTGAACTGTTATTAGTTATAGAATTATAGGACATCCCCTTATCGTATTGACAGCGTTTATATTTCTAAGAATGGATGTTAGAATCATGAATATTTCTCTTCATGTGACACAGAGGAGAGGTGGTCTGGATTGATAGCAAATGAGGTTGATCTTTTTTTCTGTGTTGTGTGATGTGAGTAGATTGTGTTAGGATCAGAATTTTAGAGGTATAGTTGCTGCTGGGAAGGAGGAAGGCTGCCTTTCACAGCTCTGTGGCAATGATCATGGGAATTCCTTTCTCTTCCTCCATCTCATTTCTTTCCTTCTTCCTCTTTCCATTTCCCTTTCCTTTCCTTTCCCCCCTCTTTTATTTTTACTTTATCTCTAGCTACTTCCTATACCCCTTCTCCCTCTCTGCACCTCCCTGTCTCACTCACAGTTTCCTTTTATTTCTACTACAATGTCATCTGTGTTTTTGCACTTCACGTTTTCTTTGCCAAGTCCTTTAGAATGACAGGGGGGCATTTATTCAAATAAGTGTTTATTAAAGCATGTCCAACAGAGTATTAAGCTTATTTGGTATTAACGAGAATATTTTCTACAAGAATTACCAGAATGGTTAACACATTGAAAGGTTTGCCAACGTCTAGGCAGCAAATGCAATAGCTAGTCTTTTCTATGCCTGTGGACTTCTTAAGAGATTAATGTTTATTCCCTCCTTGTTAAATACCAAATTCCAATAGAGGTGATATCATACCCTCAAGTCTTCTTTTCTCCAACACACTTATTGCTATCAAAATAATCTTCCTAACTATTATAAGCCATTTATTTCTAGGTATTCTGCTGAGCTATTAGTGATTAGAAGACTATGGAGCCAGACAGTCTAGCATTGCATTCAAGGCTCTGTCTTCTACTTAACATTTCCTCATAACTGAGATGGACAGAGTATTAAATTGTCGCTTTTTGTATGATGCTTACAGATAGTTACTAACATATAGTAAGTATTGTTAAAAATGTTGCTTATTTTTCTTTTTTTGGGAGGGTCAATTTTTTTCTTTTCTTTTTAAAAGAATTTTTATTTCCAAGTGGATGCTTCTCAACATTTCAAATGAGAGTGACATTTTTATCATCAAGCTCATGCAATATATTCATGCAGTTGTTCAAATTATTGCTACATAGGAACACATAAATTTAGCCATTGGTCTCTCTATACCTTTCCACACAATCCCATCAAACTAAAACCAAGGCTAATTTATGTATTTCATGTGAATTTTTACCATCTACTAAGTGCAAACTCATCAGTCATTTTTTTTCCTTAAAGTAGTTTGATACTAATGGTAGTTTCTTTTTTTAAATTTAATTATATATTTTATATATCAATTTATCCCTGCACAGAGGTAGCCTATGGCAGTTCAGTATCCAAGTAGGTTCCATAGTAATGGGAACAGGGACTATTCTGACTGGAACTGATTGGCCTGCTCTTTGATCACCTTCTCCTGAAGGGGGGAGCAGCCTTACCAGGTCATAGAAGAAAACAATGCAGCCAGTTCTGATGAGACCTGATAGACTAGGATCTGAGAGAAGGAGAGGAGGACCTCCCTTATCAGTGGACTGGGAGAGGGTCATGGGTGGGGAAGAGGGCCGGTGGGATTGGGAGGGGACGAGGGAGGTACAGGGGGGATACAAAGTGAATAAACTGTAATTAATAAAAATCAAAATAATTAAAAACAAAACCAAAACAAAACGAAAAAAGAAGGGGAGGAGGTCCTCCCCTACTAGGGGACTAGGAAAAGAGCATGGGGGAGAAGAGAGGATGGATGGTACTGGGAGGAGATGAGGGAGAAGGCTGCAGTGGGGATACAAAGCTTATTTTTCTTTTAAAGCACCAGTATTTCTCTTAAGGAGAAGATTATGTGAAAGCCAAACTTCTAGGGTAGAGTCAGATATCAAAATTAAGGAGATAACTATGACATCTGCATGGGAAGTTACCTGGAATTTGGAGCTGGAGTACAGTCAGTGGGAGAGGCCAGCCAACACCAGGGCTGCAGGGAGGGGCTGCTGGGAAGACAGGGGCCACAGCAGGTCTAGTCTTGCTAATGCTTGTTCTGAGTGGTCTGTGTGCTGCTACAGAAACCCCTCCTCATTCCTTGAGACGTTAGTCAAAAGCAGCAGTGAGCGTAGTCAGTACCAGCTGCACCTTAGAAACATTTTTTCCTAAAGGCTCTCAAAAGAAGGCTGGCCTGCACAAGCCAGAAAGATATCTGTGCACGGCATCAGAGCTCTGGAAGTATTTCCTTCTTCTTGCCCCATTCTAGAATCCCCCAAGGGAGAGCAAGGTGAAAACATTTTTATCCACTGCTAGCAGGAAGTGGCTTAGCCTATTCTATTTAAACCTCAAAGGACAGTATGAGCCCAGCTAAATTTAGGCCAATCACATATTACACAACCTTCATGAACACTTCAGGAGGTAGGTGTACAGATAAGGAAATCGAGGCTTCTGGAAGTCTTGGTCACATTACTAGCAAGAGGCAAAAAAAAAAAAAAAAAACAGCATTCAAGTGCAGGGAGCCCTTTAGACTTCTGCTGCGGTTTGCTCTTGCTCATATACGCATGCCGCACATGCTCAGGGGTGCCTGCCTCTGATGACAAGTTGCTCAGCCCAGCATTAAGATCTGCAATTCAGAAACTGCAAACTTTCCTAATTAGAATATTGGATTCTTAAAAATTAGGCTTGAGAAAATGTTTCCCAGAACCTTATTTTCTGATTTTGTATGAAGTAGAGTTCAGATCTCAGCCTCAGAGCTTGACTCGGCAGTGTCTAAATCACTTGACATGAGCTTCAGGGAGACTTTCCACTCTCTCTCTCTCCTTCCTTCTTTCCTTCCTTCCTTCCTTTCCTTTCTTCTTTGTTTCTTTTTTCTTTCTTTCCTTCCTTTCTCCTTTCCTTTTTTCTTTGTTTCTTTCTTTGTTTCTTTCTTTGTTTCTTTCTTTGTTTGTTTGTTTGTTTCTTTCTTTCTTTCTTTCTTTCTTTCTTTCTTTCTTTCTTTCTTTCTTTCTTTCTTTCTTTCTTTCTTTCTTTCTTTCTTTCTTTCTTTCTTTCTTGCCTTCTTCCTTTCTGCTGGACTCCCCCATGAGTTCTGTCTATCTGCCAGGACACCTGCCCTACACCATTTGCTGTGCCTCTTTGACGCTGCCATCAACCTTCCTGCGGAGATTTCTTCCACTCAGGGCTTGCCAGTACATTCCCCTCATACTCTGTTCCGCTTGACTGCCTGAATTTACACTGCCTTTTGATGAGTCTTCGCTTGCGTTCCAGTCACACTCTAATCGATTGGTCTAGATGTTAGGTTCTGGCCATCCTCGTCTGCTCCCATAACTGAGTGAAATGAAACTGTGTTCAGGCTCGATGTACTGAAGATTGGGTAAGCTTGTCTGGGAGACTTGGAGCCTAACAGAGTGCAGGCTGTGGAGCAGAAGAGAAAAAGGAGCTGCCTTAGGCCATTTGTCTACAGGTAAGTTAACCAGAGCAAGGGGAGGAAAAACTGGGGAAAGACTAGATTTAGGGAGCACTTGTTTCCCATTGGATTTTTAATTTTCATGTCTGATAAGAGGCACGGCCATTGAGACTCAGTTAATGATGTGACTCTATGGTTGGCTGTACAGTCCAGGCTGGAGGCTACTTATTCTTGAGCTTGCTTCCTGGAAATGAGAACCACTTCACCTCGACATGGCAGACTTGGAAAGATTTGTTTGTGACCCAGGTAACAGGGCCTCATAAAATTAGCAGAACACACACACATCCTCTCTCTCTCCCTGTCCCTCTTTCACACCACACACACACAACTAAAACCCACCCACAATTTAATTCTTACCAGTTATTTTGGAAAACACTTATACATTTTCTAAACCAATCCTGCTATATTCCAAGTCTTTTCTACAGCAACTTACAGTGACTTTGATGATGAAGTTAAAAGATTTATTCAAGTGATGGAAATATCCATAAGTCATTAAAATTAATTATAGTGGTTCACAACATGGTATCATTCTCCCTTTCCCCCAGAGATTATTAGCCAGTTTATTTACCTTTCTAAGAAAGAAAGTCAGCCATAAAAAATACAACTTCATGGAAAGCATCTGTGTCATAAAAGCATTTACTTTTATGCATCACTATTAAAAAGAGAACAAAACATTAGTTGTCTCTCATTTATTAGTTAGTTCTGTGTGTATCCATACTATGAAATATAAAATAGAAATTCACTACATCTTTATATCATAAAATATAGTTTTGGCTGGCAAACACACATAAGCATACCTTTATGTACATATACACAGGTACACACAAACACACATACAATAAGAGAAAGTTAAAATTCCAGTGACACTGTTTTTTTACAGACTAAATTCTAGTCATAAAATCGTAGCTGACTTTATGTATAATATTTATCTTATTCATGGTAGAATAAGAATATTAATGTTTGAGGTAGCTAAATGAAAATCATTTTAAAAATCAAACATTTCACTACTGTAAACAAATAAACATTTTATGAAGTGTCTTGTCGGAGAAGGAACTTAAGGAACAGAAAGCATGTGTCACATTTTCTCTAACCTTTCTCTAGTTGTTGTACTGTGAAAATGACAAAAAGCTGATATCCTGATACAATGAAGTGATTTGTGAGGACTCTTTTAAGGAAAGAAGGATTTGGTGTCTGATAGTTAAATATTCTTTCCTTTTCCTTACATTTATTTTATTTTAAACAGCTGAACTTAGATTTTCATAAAGAAAAGGCATTTTTAGGTTTTCTACATTTTGATTTCTGGAGAGAAAGTGTGCCAATGAAGTTGTAAAGAGTTGCCTCAGGTGCGGATTGGCATTCTGATATCAATCAGGGAAAAGGCATACTTACTGCTAGCAACTAATTTATTCTTGTGTATGTAACAAGGTTATAGGGAACGGAACAACTGTGACAACTTGCAATATTACCTCAGAGCCAGTGCTAGTGGTTCTCTAGTCCCTAGATAGTCTCACGGGGAGGAAGCAGTTTCTTTTCCCTCCAGAAATAGTGGTGACTGAATGTGAAGCCTGGATTCACATAAGGGCTTTGCAACTATGAGAGGGGATGAGACAGCTGAGGGCAATGAGATGAGGCATGAATCGGAAGAGGCAGGAGACCTCTCTCCACAACTGTTACAAAGTAAAAGAGCCACATTTGTCAGTTCACTGTCCAGTAAAATGTTCTGCTCACATAGTGGCACTTGGAGTAGAATTTCTAGTCTGTATATATTCAATCTGTATATTATGTTCAAATTTGGTTAAGAAATTAAGGCTATGCACTTAAACAATAATTTCAGGTAAACACTGAAAGCCACAGATGGTTGTATTAGTTCTGCAGAACATTGGGGCATTTTTGTTCACTTGAAATTTAAATTTTACTAGTTACTTTGGTGTTTAAAAAATTGCTTTTGTGACAGGGTTTCACTCTGCAGCTGTGTCTGTCTTGAAGCTTGCTATGTAGAACAGTTTGGCTTCAATCTCACACAGATCCTCCTGCTTCTGCCTCCTGGGTGCTAGGATCAAAGGCATGAGTCACTATGCCCAGCTGATACTTCATACTTTATCTGGGTACTTTAAACTTAGAATACAGTGAGGCTTACTTTATTAAGCAAACAAAAGGTCTGTTTTTTTTTTTTTTGGAGGAGAGGCTTCTATTGGGCATCTGCTTTCTGAAGACAAAATAAGAATGTATTTCATAGCTTGAGTATTTATTTGATATAGAACCAGCAGGAAATGACCAGTCTGTCTTCCTTCTTGGAGGCTGTCAGTGGACCACCACCCAGACTTGAGATGCTGAAATAGAGATGTTAGTCATAGAAACGGGAAGGCAAACCTTATTTAGAAACTAAAGTCTAGTTCCATCTATTTGCCTGCAAAGTTCCTCATTGCTGAATAGTATTCCATTGTGTAAATGTACCACAATTTCTGTATCCATTCCTCTGTTGAGGGATGGAACTAGAAAAGATCGTCCTGAGTGAGGTAACCCAGAAGCAGAAAGACACACGTGGTATATACTCACTTATAAGTGGGTATTAGTCTTATAATAGAGGATAAACATACTAAAATATATAGTCCTAAAGAAGCTAAACAACAAAGAGGACCCTAGGGAAGTTGCTTAATTCTCATTCAGAAGGGCAAACAGTATAGGCGTAGGAAGCGGGAGAAAACAGGGAACAGGGCAGGAAAGTACCACAGAGGACCTCTGAAAGACTCTACCCAGCAGGGTATCAAAGTAGATGCTGAGACTCATAGTCAAACTTTGGGCAGAGTGCAGGGAATCTTATGGAAGAAGGGGAAGATAGAAAGACATGGAGGGGAGCTCAACAAGAAAAACAGAGCCAAAAATCTAGGCTGAGGGAGGCCTGCAGAGACAGATGTTCCAATCAAGGACCGTGTAAGGTAAGGACCTAGAGCCCCTGCACAGATGTAGCCCATAAGCAGCTCAGTCTCCATGTGGATTTCCTAGTAAGGGTAGAAGGGACTGTCTCTGACATGGACTCAGTGGCTGCTCTTTGACCACCTCCCACTTGAGGGGGGGGGGGGCAGGCTTGCAAGGCTATAGAGGAAGAAGATGCAACCAGTCTTCATGGGACCTGAGAGGCTAGGGCCAGATAGTAGTGGAGGAGGACCTCCCTTATCAGTGGACTAAGGGAAGGGCATAGGGGGCGCGGAGGAAGAGGCATGGAGTGTGGGACCAGGAGGAGATGAGGGAGGGAGCTACAGCAGGAATAAGAAGTGAATAAGTTGTAATAAATAAAATGATACTCCTTTACTTATTGCGTTTGTAGTCCTGAAGAAGTCGATTGAGTCACAGTATCCCATCACTAGATTTGAGAAGTTAATGTGTGTTTGTGGGAAGCAACCATTATGTTATGTACATAAAACTTGTTTTTAGAAGGAGAAGAAAGAAGAAGCAACTCCGGTAGCCTCCTTTGTTTGATGGATGTGAAGAACATCATCGCTCAGAAGCCAGCAGAAGTCATTGGTGTAACTAAGCACCTTTGCTGCTCCTTCCTTCCACACTGAGCAGACTGTGTAGGACTAGAGAGGTGCCTTGTGCAGAGAAGAGCCTTCACCTGTCTCACTGCTTTTAACTCTGTAATGGACAACCGAGTGCTTATAAATGTGTATCCTATTTACGTTATTACTACTAAACAAACAGAGAAGAACTGTTTTGTCTTTTCTCAGCAGGCAGGGACTTATATTTTTTATATCTTCAGCAGGAGGGAGATACAGTAAGTGTTGCACACTCAAATAATACTTAATGAGGCACACATTGCCTTAGAATGGGTTCCTGCCTTCTGGGTAATGAGTAGAATATACAAATATGTTACTCCTTACTCAGATGGTAATGATGCCCATGTTGTGAATGTTGTTGAGAAAAGTACAAAGCCTACAGAATGACAGCTGTGATGCCCTTTCCTGGAGAGGGTGGGAAAACTATGCTCAAGAAGCCAAGAGCTGCCTGGTAGGAGAACTTGCTCATGTTATAAAAGGGTGCAGAAGTAGCAGGAGGTGTGGCCCGTTGGAGGCCATTACACTGCCCTGTATTGTAATATTTTACATCTGATGAAGTCTCTCATACTGAAGTTGATTAAGCTCCTAAAGACCATTTGTCAGGAATATTAGAGAAATAACTACAGTTGATTTCTTCTTGCTTATAAAGTGGGGACAGTCCCAGCTCATCAACAGGCAGGTGAGGGATTTAATCTTGCTACACCAGCAAAGGTGCGTCTGTTCCTTTGAAGGTTCCAGGGAACTCTAGTAGATTTTTTAACTTTACTGCACACTCAGGTGTCTTGGAAATTTTGGATTAAGTTGTATGCTAAGGCCACACCTTTGGGCACTCTGACTTCTGTGTGTCAGAGTTCACTTGAGCATCAGGATTTTGCTCAAAGCTCACTAGAAGGGGTGCTCACATGGGGATTTCCAGAGCCATCAACCACTTTACTGGACAGACAGCTCAGACTCCAGACAGCAGCCTGACCCTGAGTGGACTAAAAGCCAGTCATGTCAAGCTCCTCCTTTGACTTTCTTTCAGTTCCACAGTTTGTATTTACTATGAAGAGGAGACAGAGGCGCTTCTAAAGCACTTTTATCTATCTTACTATTTTATTATGCTAGTTTATGGATCATACAGAAAGCACTTAACAATCTTCCAACAATGGAAGAGGGTTTTTGTTCGTTGGCAACCCTTTTCTCCATTTCAATGGCAAAGCATCCCCTGTGTGAGGAAACTTTTATATCTCCTGGGGAGCGGAGCATGTGGTACCAACAGCCTTTGGATGGTGGCTTGTTGCAGTCTCCTTCCTTGTGAACGAGGAGGCTGCCCTTGCTTTTGGACTCACTGATGAAGGATGAAGGCACCTTTTAAGCTCCTCCCCACAGTCCCAGAAGCTGCTCTGTTACTGGAGTGGGAGGTGTCCTGGTGGATGACTGGGTGCGTTCCTTGGCAATTGGTGTGGACCTGCTGTCCTTCCTGTATGCTTTTGGGGACTTGTCTTCGTGATCTGCTTAGGAAGAATGTTAACAGCTCAGCTCTGGGCATCCACATTGTCTCATGGTCTTGACCTCAGTTCCAACCAATTTAGACCATGTCTCCTTTGTCACTTTGGTCACCCAGCAGACAGGTGATGACGGACACAGGACTGCAGCTGCAAGTTGCCCCGAGGACTCCAGTTATTAGTTTTTCTCAAAGACGTTGGTTGGATCTCAGGTAACTCCCTTTTGTTGATGAGATTTTATTTGCTATTTGATGTGGGAACAAATGATCACAGTAACGCATACTATTGTGAGGGATAAAACAGTCTCTTATGGGAACAACAAGAGTCAGTAATTTCATTTTGTATGTGTGAAACTTCTTACTTCTGAAAGAGAAGACAGGTTTGCAGATATGACTTCGTGGTTATTGTGATACCTCCTGAATTTCTAGTTAAAACAACCAAATAAACAACACAAAACGCGCGGCTTTCCAAAGATCCACTATTCTGTGTGCATTTCGAGATTAAACCACCAGTTCAAACATACTCAAAACAACGATATCAGGAGAAAATTTGAAAACTTTGGAGTACTTGTGGTCTTTTCCCTATCTGAATGCTAAACCAGTACAGGGATACATGGATGGTTTTTGGAAATATTTGTGGGTCGGAGTGGGAAAGAAATGGTGTTTTTATATATTTATTTATTTTTGATTGGGGAGTGCAACAAATCAATAAGGATCACAGGGCAGAACATTAGTGACAAATCACAGGAGGTTGTGAAAACTGGTCTCTCATTGCAGGAATTGGGCTGGGCTGCCCGTAGCCCCCCTTCTCAAACACAAATATTTTCATATAATAAAAGCCTGTTTCCGTATGCTTCTAACCCAGCCTCCATCCCCGCGAAGCCACCATTTTAAAGAGGTTTGCTGGAAGGACTCCTCCCGGCTCTGCAGGGTTTTAATCGCTCGGGCATTCTATCTTGTAGAGGTGAAGAATCTCTCTGGGGTGTCACTCTGGGTGAGAGGGACAAGAAACACCCACTAGGACCCAACCCGGCAGCCAGGGGCCGAGCATGCGCTGAGAGTTCGTGCAGCTGGCCCTGGCCGCCGCCGCTGCCTCGTCCGGACTTGGCTAGGACTTGGGAGGGACAGCGGCGTTGGGAGGTGGCTTAGCAGAGACTTTCCAGAGACTGCTGCCCGGGACTTTTTTTTTTTCCCCCAGGAGTCAGAGACGGAGACTGCTGGGGAAAGGACGGCAAGGAAGCGGCTGCTGGAGCCAATGCAACCTTTTGGTTCTCCGGGAGGAGCGTCCCTGCCCGGATGAGTGTCCGCCGTGTGTCCCCGACTGTCCCCCGGCAGGAGCGCAGCTCAGACGGTGAGTGGCCACAAGTCCCGCATCTCTCCAGACCGTGGTCCCGTCCGTCCGCCCGCCTGCCCGAGTGACTTCTGCGCTGCTCGGTGCGTCCTGCCGGGGGCGCGCGGCCGCGGTGGCTTTGCCTGACCGCGCAGGCTTTGTGCTCTGCGGGTGGCGGGGACCTCAGGGTCGCGGTCGCATGCGGAGCCCCGAGGCCGGGGGTGGGATGGGGGGGGTAGCGGGTCGTGAACGATGACTGCCCCGGCGTGGGCACAGCTGCACCCGCCCTGATTCCGCGATGTCCCCTCCCTGCCACCCCGCCCCAGCCTCATCCATTATTCCCGGACGACAAACAGCGTTTCTCACGTTCTCCCAAAGAAACAGTAGTCGCCCGAGCGGGATCCCAGCTCCGCGCTGCGCCCCCTGTGGTCCCCAGAGTTCACACCCGGGCTGTGATGGGTTGGGAATGCAGAGCTGGGGCCCAGGAGCTGCTCAGATGAGAAGGGCACTCGTGTGCCCATGTGTGCGTGCGTGTGTGCGTGTGTGTGTGTGTGTGTGTGTTTGTAACCTTTAGGACAGTTTGCGAGCCAGAGCTGTCGCCTGGGAGGGAGCAAAGAAAGTCTCATCAGATTGCCGAGGGCCAAACCACAGGTCTGCTGGGAAGCAGTTTCCTGTGTCTTCATTCATCCGGAGAGTCAGTCTTTTCCCTTGCCAGCAGGTGTTATCTGAAGACACGTTAGAACTTTGGGGAGTTTTGTTCGCTTTATGACTCTAACAAATGAGTTTTGATGAGACGATGTCTCGAATGAACTTAGGGATCCTGGGGACCCAGCTGAGGGCTGCCCGAGGGGCGTGCTTGCTGTGAAGTTAGTTGTCTGCTGCGCCCGCCCCTGCAGATCGCGGCTGCTTAGCGTGGACCTGTAGGATGTGGTGAAAGGATGGGGCTTCTCCCTCCGGAGACTCACAATGGCCAGAGAAGATTCTGTGAAGTGTTTGCGCTGCTTGCTCTACGCCCTCAACCTGCTCTTCTGGGTAAGTCTAACAGTTCCACTATCCCAGCAGGTGGGGACGGCTGCACCCGGTTTTCTCAACCACCAGACAAGGCGCCAAAGGGCATGGCTCAGCCTTAATTAGTGACGTGAGATCACATCCTCTGTTTTTCAGAGAAGTAAAATTTGACCTTCTTAGAATGCCTTTGATCTAGCTCAAGTTCCATCTGTAATTAGAAAAAAAAAACGCTCCTGTATACAAGTGCCAGTAACATTAGACCCGAGCTAATCTAAGGATATAAATAAATGCACGTGCTTCTCCTGGGAGATAAGAGAATTATGCCATACTACCCGGGAACCGCTAGTTTGCAGGGGTTTTAGATAACTGCAACCTTACGATTCTTTCCTTAGATCAGCACCGCAGCCTATAAAAATCGATTGGGGCAAGTGGTGGTAGGATGTCTTTGGAAGAACTCATACGTAGATATCCTATCAAAAGTCTGGATAGCTTTGTAAAGGGAATTCCATACAGTCTGAAAGTCGTATTTCTAAGTTGGGTACTTTTAAGGAATTTTATGTATGCTTTTGGAAAAAAAAAACCCCACAGCCATTTAAGGAAACAAAATACATAAAATTTAACAAGTCCATGAAAATTATGCTGTGTGAGTTAGTGACTCTTGATGCTTTCTATCCATGCATAGGTTTTCATAAAGTGTTAGTACTGTATTAGTTATAATGCTTAGGAAAATATGAATATTAAAACTCTGAATGATACTTCAGAAGGTTAAACAGATTTTCCTTTGCCACTTTTGTTTTCCTTCAAGAATTTATATTCAACATTTCCTGCTGAGAATTTTAGTGTGCAGTTTATTTATTTCTCTGTCTGTCTGTCTGGTATTGGCCAACCCCTTATTTCCTGACAGCTATTATATCTGGTCTCTAGAGGATGACATTTTTTGTTGTTGTTGTTGTTAAATTGCTCCTTTAGGATTGACAACATTCTAAGATGACAAATTGAGTCTTTAATAAGTCATCTGAACAGTATCCAAAATGACCCCTTTTAAAAAGTCAATATGAAAATCAAAGCACTGAATAAGTATGTTCACCATTTGGAAGATCAAAAATTGCTGATTGATCTTACTGTACCTTTAAATTCTAAAAGGGCCCATTTTCAACCTGTTTATTAAATTACCTATTTCGCTGTGAGCTATTAAGACTTTGAGCTCCGCTTTTTCTAGAAAGTGTAATTATTACTCTGATTGCTAGGTTTTTACTTGCCTACATTGTAATTTTCTTAGTGATAGATTCTTACACTTTTTCACTACGGGACCTTTATGGAAGGCCTGGTTGAACTTCCTTTCTTTGTAAATCAGGAAATTGAGAGCAAGTTAAATGGCATGTCAGAGGCCAGCTATCCCAATGCTGGCGGTGCCAGGAACAGAGCTCAGCGCTCTCACACCAAGATAATGCCTGTAACACCAGCCTTTACTCACTTCTGAACCTCCCCACTAATAAGATTTTTTTTTGTTATTCAATTAAAAGATAAAGCATTGGGGGAAATGTCTTAATTTTTTTTCATTATGAAAAATACTAAAACAGTGCAGCAAAAGTATTGCTTTTTTTTTTTTTTTTGGAATAATGAAATTTGTTCAAAAGCATCCTTCTCTTTAAACGTTTGCAGGCCCCTTTATGCTACCAGGTACTGAAACATGCTATTCTCTCATTGTTATCCTGTCCTTCAACTTTCTGACAGCGAGAGCATGTGTGTCCTAATTTGTGTGTTTATCTAGATTGCTACCCCCTCTATCTCCAGCCCTCCTCTGCCCACCTTCCAGTAACTCCTCTGTAACAATCCAGTGTGCTGCCTCTATACTTTAATTTGTTTTACAGAGAAGTATCAGGTACTTACCACTATCCGCAAGTGTCAATTGGCATTCATATATGTTCATGATTTTTCATTTCATTATTTTTGTAGTTGAGTTGGTCATAAGAAATGAAATTGCCTATACCAAAATATACGTGATGACCACAGTAACACAACGAAAAAAAGGTAGCTAACATCAATAAAATACAAAATAGCTCACATACCATGTAAACATAGTGCCTTGGCTTTCTAGTCTCTAAAATAGGTAAAACTGTCCCTGTAGTTTTGGTGCTGTGAACATACGGAACAGTGGCACAGTGGGCTGTCTGCTTGGAAGCTCTGTGGCCAGAGCAGTTACCACAGCCTTGATAATCTCCTCAAGGGGACAAACAGGAAGTGGATTGCTGCTGTTCCTGGCAGTAGGAGCAGTAATCATTATTGTCCTGATTAGAACTGCTGTTGCAACCACCACCACTCCTATGCTTTTGATCCAGGAACCTTGTTTTGGCCTCCTACAGCTTAGAAATAAAGGCATTAATATATGCTATTATTTATACGAAGGTATCTTTTTTCACTTGGTTAGGAATACTGGGCTTTTCAATTTTGGCCAATCTGAAATTTAAAGTATTATTATGTTATTACTTTTTGTTTTTTGTTTTTTTTACCTCTCCCAATACCAATAAGAATTACCACCTACATGTATGTTTACATGTACTTTTGATGCATTTCCTTTTATGTTTTATATTCATTGCCTGTTTTGTTCTTATTGAAGTTTACCCTCTTGCTTATTGATTGTATCTGTTATTGTGCAGTAGTGAAACACATTTTTATAGTTTGTAATACATTTTAGATGGGTATGCAAACTTTTATGGCTCCAACATTTTTTGTTTTGGTTGTTTCTTTTTCCATATAAACTTTAAGGTTTTTTTTTATAAAGAGACTGTGTATGTGTGTGTGTGTGTGGTGTATGTGTATGATGTGTATGTAGGCCTGTGTGTATGTGTCCTATGGCCTGTGGGTGAACATCTCAAGATGATCATGTGGAGTCAACATCCTTGCACATGTATGTGGATTCAAAGCTTTGAAAACAGGTATTAACTAGGCAAACCCTTTCAAACAGATATAGAACCAGTCCTAAGATTTTTTCTTTTCTTCATTCAGTTACAAATCTCCACAGGGCCAGGCATGATGTCCCAGCCTTGCAATACTGGTTACAGGAAGGCTGATGTAGGAAGATTGCAGTGAATTCAAGGCTTCAAGGCCAGCCATTGTTAAACAGAGCAAAGCAAATAGGAGATAATCAACGATGACAAAAATCACTGAAACATTTGTTAAAATCTTATGAAATGATTATCCCAAATTTGGAAAACCTGGCAACATCTTGTAGAGTGAAAGCAAAGTCCTTTCAGCTCAGGGCAGCTTTCAGCGCCTTGCTGGACCTTCTCCTAGGCATCTCTCATCTCTCCGGCTCTCATACAGTCCGATAGAAGAGCTTTCTTTCTCCTTCCTTCCTTTCTTAGATAAAGACAGCAGCCCTCAGATAAGTTCAGTAACTTGCTGGTAAGCATCAGAACAGGAAATCCAAGCTCAGTTTTGTTTATTTATCCATATGTAGAAAAGTGATACTGTCAGGAACTTTGCAGAATGCCTTCCAGTGATGTCAAGTAAACATCCTCAGTGGGGAAGGAGTCTCTGTCCACCTGCTCATTGCAAGCCCATAGAGCTGGCTTCTCAGTCCACAGGGTGCTTGAGAATCACCTGAGCATGCTGCTGAACTTCATGCCCAGCTTTCCTGTGTGTGTGTGAGCTGTTCCCTTCCTTCACCATTAGGAACAAGTGCCAAATTCCAGTTCTCATTGGGACTACAAGTAGGACAAAAAAAATGCAGTATCTACATTATATTTCCCAAATCAGACTTCACATCCTCACTACAGAGAGGGGATTGTTCCTCTCTCTCACTTGCAAGTTGACACACCTTCCCTTGTTACCTGTAGGCTCAAAAGTAGAATCTAGAACCTTCTATTCTTCACATTCACTCAATCTCCTCCACCCCAGTTAGTTTTTTTGTTTATTTGTTTCTGCAGATGAGAACAATACATTCTAATTGTGAAAACATAGCCCACACAATTTTTGTTTTCTTTTCGTCAGAACTGGAAAAAAAATCTTTAAGTACAAGGGTAGATCTTGAGTATTTCAGTTTTGTAGATGTGTTTAAGAGGCCACAATCCACAGGTCCTCAGACCCCACTGCTCTGCATTCTCTTCATTCCTGATGCACTGTCTCTCTGACATGGCATCTGGTGAGTGTCTTCCACATCATGAAGAAGCCTGACCCCGCTGTAACTGCACAGGGATGAAACATGGGTTCTGGTTCTAGTGTTTCGTGAGTGTGGTGCAGTTGTGAGGGGAGCAGCACATAGCGCTGGATCTTTGCTGCCTGCTGAGGTGATGTTCTTTGCAGCTTAAGGCAGTAGGAGGGTACCTGCTCTCTCTATCTGAAATGCCACACTCTTCCTATTCAAATGACATCCTACTTGAAGAGCTGGGAGCTTTCTTCTGTTTTAAAAATGTCTGCAGCTTTCTGATGTGAATGCCATTCTCAGAACCTATGTATTGTATAGTATAATATATATGTATAGTATAATACGTACCTATTATAAAGAGGAATAAGTAAGATTTTTTTTGAAAGTTTTCAAAAATGGCAAACACTTCGTATTTCATAAGATGTGTATTTGTTTATGATTTCTTGAAAGCTTACTATACTTTCTGCAGTGTCTGACTCCCATTCTCACTTGTAAGTGTCAGTGGTGTTTAAAAGATGTGGGAGTGGGGTTCCCTAATTAATCACAAAAAGAGTCATAGAAAGCCTGACAGGTGAATGGAACATCTTGTTTATGATTTAGGGATAGGTTGGGATACATGAAGGGATTCTTTTGTTCTCTAGCCATCAGCATCCATAGTGAGATGGGTTTCGACCATAACTCACCTTAAGGAGTTACACTCTTGGAAAGTGGGAGTTTGTACCCATAGCAAAGTTATTTTGTCACATGAAAATACTTCTAAAATTGATACTTTTAACTTTATACTATGAATAGCATTTAAGTTGTTTTTTTTAAACTCTTTCTAAGTGATAGTGAAAAGCCCTCTTACTTTTTGAGCTCTATTAAAAGTAAATTTTCATCATGAAAAAAAATCAAGTCAAAATTAGCATTTTAAAAATACATTATGCTTCAGCTCTCATAGGCTTAAGTCAGTGTGTATGGAATGCTTTTGTGCAGTACAAGGTAGATTCTGGATTTCATTTATTCACACTGGAGATAGGAACATTGGGTCCTTCACTCATCCTTCTAATGTCATTCTATGAATAACCCTAAGTTAGGACACTGGAACAGTAGAGCTAACTGCAGCTGACTCAAACTAGTGAAGAATAAAACATTCTACCTTTCTTTCATGACCATGTTAATTCTCTTGGAAACCTGTGTGATTTTGAAAATGAAGGCGATGTCTCCACTAAATAGGTCAGAACATTGGAGACTTAAAAATGAGTCTCTCTGGTCCAGGGAAGGAAAATCATAGTATGTAGGGAGAAATGATGATATATGAAAGTTCTCATTTCGAACTGTTACTCTTGCTACTGATTAAACCACTTATTAATGGGGTCTGGGCTTAAATTATGTCCTTAAGTAATTTCTCATCCTTTTCTGGCCATTTTAAAGGTCTATTCTTTCAAGACATTGATACATAGTATTATCTGTTTGCTTTCTTTCCTTCTGTCGTCCACTCCTACCAGGGATGCTGGGAAGGCATGCAGGGTAGAGGTGTCATGGGAACATGTACTTTGTCCTCTAAACTAGCAGGAATTTATTTTACTTTTAAATAAATAAAAAGACTGAAGTAAGGCTCTTACTTCAGTTTTAGTATTTTCATGATGATTGGATGAGCATCCAAAAGCCAGGCTTCTTTGTTAGAGTTTTCTTTGTGGAGACAGAATTATCAATAAGATCCAGACCTCACTGACATTCTATCCTTGCTAACAGATTTGACGCACAAAGGGAAGTTCAGAAAGGTGGTTTTAGACATCTGTCGTTTTTTGAAGAGAATTTGTACCTCTGCCATGTTCTGAGACTGTGATTTATGCAAACAGTTGAAGGATTTAAGAGCTTTGCTTTTGGCAATGACCTAGTTTGTGCAAAACATAGGTGTATGTTTCATAACACAACTTAGAAAATGTGCGTACCCACTCAGTTTTGATTTACAAGGCAACTTGATTTACCACTCTCCAACCCCCATAATTAGATTCAGGAGAGAACTAGACTGTGTTCTCAATAAAACAAATTTCTGATTTCTAATTATTTGTTGAGAGCTAGCATTTTTTTTCTAAGAACTTCACAAAACAGGATGTAGCAAATGTCAAATGCATACCTATGAAGTAATACTTGTGTTACTTTCTACATATTTTCTTGGTATTTAGATAATATGTGACAGTACAGGAGAATGTGAATATCGGGTGAATAATTATGCCTCAATTTGATCCATATGTAGCAAATTCATAAATTAGAATACAATATGCCCCACAAATATGCATAGGATTTTTGATGCTTGGTTAAAAATAGGAAATATCAGTCCAAAACTAAATAGAAAGTAATTTGAATAACTCAGAAAATACCATGATTGTTATGAGCGTGAGTGGTTCCTTGTAAGCTATGCTTCTAGGTTCCATGGTGACTTGAAGACTTACTGTAGTGATTCAGTCTTGCTTTGGTTTAGTTCCTTGCTGTAGCCATGTATTTTTGTGTGTGCCTCTTGTTATCAACTTCTCTGTTCCAGTGTAAAGTCACGTGTTGAGGCTGAGATTGTTTCCAGGTATCTAAGCCATTCTTTTTCAAAGGCACTGGCTTAGTGTGGTAGAAGGCCTTTTCTGACAGTTCATTTGACTAGTGTTCTAGGTACAGCTGTAGTAGACACCACTCAGGAAAACATAGCAAGACAGGGTAGAACCTAAAGTTTATAGTTTAAAGCATTTCTACACTGGTTTCTAACCTGCATTGTAGTGACAATCGTTACATTGTCATTTGGCCAGCATCCCCCTACAGAAAGTTTCCAGCAAGTGGAAGTTTAGTTCTTGTTAAAATATCTGATTTTGTAAATACTCAGCTTGCTTAGAGAGTGGAAAACATTTCTGCTTAGTTGTGTTCTTTTCCCATTCACTAACCTAACTGGTATTAGGCCCTACTACTAATGTGGAGGTCAAACAGGAAATGAAATGGAGCTCCCAACCCCCATGCTGTACTGAGAGCATTCAGAGTGCTATAGGGAAGAAGGGAGCCTGGAGTCAATCTTTCCATTCTAACCCATGTTTGGGCTGGTGTCCAAAGAGAAGTGGAGGTTACTTTGCTCCTGAGAATTGAAAGGCCGGGCAGGGTAGCGTTCTCAGCAGAGACAACTGCAAAAAGCAGCATGGGACCTTGGGAATTGTGCACGATGCCCTTTGCAAGGAATTCCATCATTGTTCAACTATGGGAAGGAGCTTGCAGCAAACAGGACCAAAGAGCAAGGTTAAAGAGTGAGTAAGAGGGACCTTGTGTGACTTCCACAAGCTATTAAACTTTATTCTTTAGGAGGGAGATGAGCGAGGAGGAAGTAGGAGACAGGAACTAGCATAAGGGCGGCTATGTACTGAAGGGTGCTTGATCCTGTACTGTGGAGGTGGGGTCTGGAGAGATGGAGAGATATCTTATGAAGATGATTGCTCCATCCTGGCAAGAGAGGATGGGGGCTTGAACTAGCCTGAAGCAGCAGGAAATGGGGAGGGACTTGGCAGCTGCCTCTCAGAAACCATGCAAAGGATTCAAAACTAATTAAATGTCCATCGAGGAAGAGGGAGAGGCTCAGGCTGTCTGCCAAGTTGCCAGGGGATGTGATTGAAGGGTCCATTATTCCATTCACTAGGCTTGTAAACACTGTGAGGGGGACAAAAGGCTTCGGGGGGAGTGGAGCTAGAATTGGTTTTAGACATGCTAGGATTGAGAATGGCTGTTCAGTCGCTCTGTGCGCTGCCCACTTGGCAGACCTTCACACATCTGATAATTTCATTTCTGGAATAGTCTAGAATCTTACATTGAGAAAGATTAAGAGAAACTCGTAAGTAAAAAGTGATACGTGATAGTAATAGGTAATATATTTGGGTCCACTTCATCATAAGAATCTTCTATCTAGTAGAATTTTTTTATATGATGGTTTTTAAAGGTGAAAAAAATAACTAAGGAAAGACTAAACGCAGTACCAAAAGTCATCAGCTGAGAAGCTACAGAGCTGGGTCTCCTAGTTGGAGTTCAGAGTTCAATGCCTTCCCATTGTCACTGTGGTAAAGGACATACACCTTCAGCTGGCTTCCAAGGCTATTTTCTGGTCCTTGTCTGCTTGTATATTCCCGCCAGGGACAGTTTCTCTCTTCTGATCATATCATGCTGCCTTTCACTCTGAAACCTTTGCTGTTCTTTTCGACTGGAAAGTTCTTTTTATCCTTTTCCTTCCTAATTAACTCGACATTGCCATTCCGATCTCAGCTGCCTTAGAGAAGCCCCTTTGACCCCATGGATTAAGTCAGACAGCCTAAAAAGAGTTGTTAAACATCTTGTACTATTTCTTTCCAGCTCTTGGTACAGTTTGCAGTTGCTCATTCACACTTCTGATCAGTTGCTAATGTGTGTCCTCTTCCCTTAGTTAATTGCATCGCAGTTAATTGCATTGTGTCAGTTTCTTCTCTTTAGTGTCAGTACCTGGCCAAGATCAATGTACACGCTTTGAATGGAATAATAACTTCAAAGCCAAGGCTTTGTTCATTCTGCCATGTAATAAATGTCATGAAACATACATCAAAAGAAATGCATTTTTCTTCTTGTTCTTTCTTTCCTCTTTGTTTTCTTTTATTTTTTCATTTTTTTTCTATAAGTGGAAGAACTGTGTCTAATGGCAACCGTTGTTGATAATGAAGACTCAGGGTTGGAAATGGACCTAGATACAGAAGGATGAATCAGAGGGGTGAGAAGAAAAGGCAGATATGATTAAAATGCACTCATGCAGGCTGTTCTCAAAATGATTTAAAAGAAAAATAAAGGAAGAAACTCAAGGGTAGAGATTCCAAGATCGTTGATTACTACTTTATAGAGCAGTGACAGGGTTGTGTATAAGTGTAAATAGGTAATGAAATATTCCACCTCTGTGACTTTTACAAGGTAAAGACCCACACAGAGCCACAAAACGTGTTCAATACAGATGTGTAAACAAGTCATGGGATGGTGAGCTCCCTCCCTGGCTTCCCCGCAGAGAGCCTTTCTTCATGGCTCTCTAGATAAAGCCTGTCTCAGTCACTGCCTACACCATCGCAGACTCGTGCCCAGCTTAGATCACCACCCTCTCGACTTTAAAGCTGAAAGACTGATATTCATCTAAACGCCAGAAAGGTTAAAAATCAGTATGTTTAAGAAAACAAAGGCACATTTTGAAAAGGCTTCAGATAAAACAGAGAAATCTTCAGAACTCAGGAGCCCACTCTCCCCTTTTAGAAGAGGTTTCCAGGCTGAATCTGTATCAACATGTGTTAGCTAGCTTTTTTTTTTTCATTTTTGAGTTTTGAGAATTTTAAAACATATTTCAAGTTGAAAGGACTCTAATTGACCCCTATTTCCTCATTGTTCAGCTAGTTGCCAGCACACCCTGCCCCACTTTCAGCTAACTTTCCCTGCAGGGCATGGTTATTTATTGCTGCCCCTTGGTCATCGTTAAATTTCATCCACAATTCACAATAGATCTCTAGAAGGTGAGGAACTTTTAAAAATAAATTGAGTTTGTATTCATGCCTGAAATAGTAGGCAAGTTCTTAGTTTTTGAAACCTAATCAATGTTAAAATTTCTCTAACTGTCTGTAAATATTTGTCTATAAATATCTGCAATTGATTTGTTTGAATCAGGGTTCAAAGCAGGCCAACACATTACATTGGGAAATGCCTTGAATTTCTTTTAATTTTTAACAGCTTCCTTCAAAAATTCCATTTCAGTATCTGCTTTTTATTCAAATCACAGAAACAAACTTGTTTTTCTTGTGAAATAAACTCATGCTCTTGATTTTATTTACTGTATCCCAGAAGTGGTAGTTAAAGCTATACCTTGTATTTTGTGCCCATAAACTGATACAGTTGGATGCTTAATTGGGTTCAAGTTTGACTTTTTTTTTTTTTTGGTGAAAATACTTTATATATCTGGGTACTTCTGATTGCTCAAATCGTGAGATCTGCAGTGTCTGATTGCCTCTCTTATTGAACGAGATGGTGGGTGGGCCTGGTATCCTTAGTCTGGTCATTCCATTCTAGGCACGTCCCTTAGCCTTCTGCCGCTGCAGTGGTCCTTAGCTCTGCCAGTGGGGAACATCTGCAGAACTTAAACCTGTGATTCTTTGTTTTGAGTCCCAGGTCACTCGAATGTACAGACAGGACTGAAATTCTGATCTGCTATTTTTTTCCAGCACTGAGGCACTTCCTGTATAGCTTCAATATTTCAGGAGGGGTTGTTAAATGGTGTTACTGCAAGATATAATGGCTGAGTGCATGACTGGGAATTCTGCTACTAAAAACCTCACTCAGTCTTTGGCTCTGCTTTTACCTTGTATAGGAAAAATGAAATAAAAATAACTAAGAGATTCATGTCAATTTCTGAATAATGATCAGTATCCATCATTACATTTATTGTTATTTCTATTATTCTAATGTTCAATTTGTTTGAATTTTAGTCAATAGAAGCTTTTTTGGGGGGTTAGCACCTGTGACCTTTTGACAATGTATAATTATTCAGTAGCCATATTTGATTTCTTATTTGCTTTTAAGAATGACAGTTT
The DNA here is from genome assembly GCA_028658305.1 of Pachyuromys duprasi. Classification (NCBI taxonomy): domain Eukaryota; kingdom Metazoa; phylum Chordata; class Mammalia; order Rodentia; family Muridae; genus Pachyuromys; species Pachyuromys duprasi. The sequence goes on from CM053763.1 coordinate 28,135,621, forward strand.
TAGATTCATCTTCTACATCTGAAAATTGAATTGTTCATCTGGAATTTCTGCACTGAACTTGAAGTCAGCACTTAAGAGTTCACTGGTTTGCATTGTATTTACAGATATTCTGTTCAGTGGGCATGTATGATTACTAAGTGGAATAGTCAAATATTTACGGTACTAGTAAAATTCAATAGAAATCCAATAGGTAATTAGGAAAAACATGAAAATTACATAAGAAATCCTTCATTTAAGGTTGTTAATCTTAAAGGGAATGTTGCATAAATCTCTGGTGACAAGTTTGTTTTAATTTTTTCTCCTTAGTTAATGTCCATCAGCGTGTTGGCAGTTTCTGCTTGGATGAGGGACTACCTGAATAACGTCTTGACTTTAACTGCAGAAACAAGGTAGGCTTTATTGTTGCCTATTGAATTCTTCCAGATGATCTCTTCAGTTCCCACTTTTTAAACTTCTTTGCTCTGAGCTGTTCATTGGGTGGGTCTCCTCCATCATTCTGTAGAATACCTTTTCTTCCAACCTATCTGTTAGAACTTGCGTTCTTTCCTCATTCTCAGTAAGGAATTCCACAGTCCTGCAGGATATCAGGCGACATTACATTTCCATGGACATTTGTGTGCTTAGTAACGCATCCGTTGTCTGCTTGTCCTCATCTCTGAGTAGAGAAGACAATATATACCACTAAGCTATCGTAAGGATGGAGTGATCAATGTAAAGTCTGCATTTCTATAACAGAGCGTATAAGCACTGAATAATGGTTAAGTTTCGCTTTCATCCCTATCACAGGTTCTGGTTACTGACTGCGTATGTCCTAGCAAAAAGTCTCTCCTTACCTTCTCTTGTGATTATCCCTGGTTCCCTACACATTCCTGTTCTCCTCACATTAGAAAATGATTAGTTATCAGAGAGGAGAAAAGTGCTATTCAGACTCTAAATCAGAGAGGAAGGCGATTCCTCCCAGCATGTGGCTGTTGACTTCCACGCCTACATTTACGATGTGTTGTGGTAGAAATGCTTCCACTTACATAAAAATGCCGTAAAACTAAAACAAAGGTAAAGCAAGCAAACAGACCCAAAGCTCGGTGATTTTGAGAACTTCCACAAAAGCCACTGGCTTTTGAAAGACGATAATTTGGAGAACCAGAACTCACAGTAGCGTTTGTTCAGTGTCTGGGATCTGGGGAGCAATTTGATCATTTTGATGTTTTATTTATCTTGTGATATGATCTTCCTCTCTTAGGGTAGAAGAGGCGGTCATCTTGACTTACTTTCCCGTGGTTCACCCGGTCATGATTGCTGTTTGCTGTTTCCTTATCATCGTAGGAATGTTGGGATATTGTGGAACGGTGAAAAGAAATCTGTTGCTTCTTGCATGGGTACAGTGTTTATACCTTCTCTTTATTATACTTAAAGCATCATGTGACAATGCAGTGTTCTGAAACCTATGTCTGTATTAGCAACTCTAAGAAGTGGTTGCTGGCCATTATCCAGCATCCTGTGAGAAGGGACCGTTCGTTCTTTCCCTAAGAGATGATGTTAGTACAGATATTTTCTATAAGAGGCAGGAAGATACGTGTGCTATTTAATTATTTCACTCTGGCTCTATTTTGGCATCTTCATTTGGTAATTTTTTTAGTGGCATAGACCTTCATCCCTTCAGGGCCAGAGCTGATTTGCCATAATGGCTATCCTATTTAGAAATTCAGGTAGTGAGATGAGATGGAAGGTATACTGTAATCCCTATATTGCCTTATGTGGTCTGGTGAATGTAAGAGAATATTGGTTTATTTAATTTTAGCTACTGTTTTGCTTCATTACAAAACCCAAAAACTTTGGAAGGGTTTTACTAAATTATTTTTAAGTTGATTTTACTCCTTCAGCTTCTATAATTAATCTTATAAATAAAAACTGCTAAGCTTTTCAAATTATAAATGAGAACCAATTAGAATAGCGTGTATGTAGATTTCTAGAAGAACTGGCATTCTAGTGCCACCAGGCAGTGAGCCTGCTAACATGTAAATTATGACCACGTGAGATTCCAGAAAAGTTAATTCACCGACTATATTCCTTTCTTTGTAATCTGTAGTTTGCTGGTGAACTGGATCTTTGGGGCAGAGTAAAAGACCCACTTTTTAGCACTTTGAATATTTCCAGAGGGCAAGCACTCCCAGTCTCGCTGATTTCTAGCGACTAATGTGACCTCACTGCATGTGGGGCTGGGGAGGAATGAGAACAGATTGGCTTTCCATAGCCAGCTTGCTTATATCTATGCTTGCCAGGATCCCATAACCCCAATCCAAACAGAACCTCGGTGTGAAGCAGAACTAAGCTTTAAATGGTTAAATTATCTGTAGGTTTCTTGGAGAGTAACTCCCAGGTTGGAGAACAGGGGGAAAACACTGTAGAAAATGAACCATACCCAGAGAATGGAAAATGTGCCCAGCGTTTTGCATCACATGAATGCGCATAGAGAAGAGAAGGATGGTAGAAGGCTTTCAGATCTTAGGATGTTTTTAAAATCCTTGGGTAAGTTTAAGATTTCATGTGAATGAATTAAGCCTCCTATAATCTGAATACTATGTAAATATATTTTAAAGGTAAGAGAATCTCAGTGGCCTTCTTAAAAACCACAATGCTACAAAGATCTCTCAAGACTGCTTTCTTTTATAACCACTTTCAGCATGACTGATATTTTCTGCCTCCTTCCAACTTTTACTCTGGATGGTCCCTAAAGAGTAGTATGAGGTAAGGTGGGGTCAAGTATATTACGGAACCACAAGAACTTGTGAGAGCACTTTTAAAAACCATTTATGCATCTCACTAAGCTGCTTCAGTGTTAGCAAAAGAAGCCAGTGGAGTAACTTGGTCTGCTACTAGATGGGGACAAATCACAGATTTGTGAATGAGTGCCTAATTTGTGATGTAGGAAGAGGCCTTATAATTCACAATGGCATGGAAGACCGAAGTCCTATTGGCATTAACTTGTTCATTCATTCATTTCATTCTTTAAACACTTATTGAGCGTACGTGGTTTCTGTTGTTTTGTTTTTGTTTTTGCCATCAGATCAGTTCACAGGATAGATGGGCAATTCCACTACTCTCTGACAAGACCTCTAATAAGGACTGCACTGGGTCCTCTGAGGTGGGAGAGAAATAGCTCCAAGCTCTTTCCTCGGGGTCAGCTCAGACCTAAATTTGCAGTGGTGACGGTGAACACATCCACATTATTGCCCGTTTCTGTCTCCTCTTTCTTCTTTGTTTGTTGGGTGTTCCTTTTTTTAATGAGATAGCTTCGGGTTGGGCTGCTCCCTGAGACCATAAGTGTCACCTACATCTTGGTCCCTCCTTCCGCTGACCATCTTTGGCCTCCCAGGCTCCATTCTCATCATAACTTCACCACCCACAGCAAGCTTCTAGACCTTGCTCTGTCTAGACCCAGACACAACTTCTCCATTGCTAAAAATAAAACACGCTCTTTACTCCCAGAGGTCCATCACTCACAACTAATATGTATCTGCTGTTTCTCAAGCTATTTATCCCCTGGCTTCCTCCCTGAGCTCCCCCTCCCATAGCCAGTTCCTATGGATCCTGGTTCTGCAACCGTGGGAACTCAGCCCCCCTTTCTGTTCTCATCTGGATTGTTCTTGTACAAGCTCCCGGGACACAGAAATTTGTTCCTCTACTATTGCCTGCTCTAACCCAGTTTAGTTCGGTTAAAGCAGTACAATCATGATTACTTTACTCTTGTTATGCTCTAAGAGTTGGATAGTCTCCCCACTGGGTAGTGAAGTTTTACAGGTGTCTGGAACTTGCATGAAGCCCTTCTAGAGCCAAGCCTTCATCTGCCAGTTTTAGCTCTCTTACCTATTTCATGATTCTCTAGTTAAGGTATATTTTCTCATTTCTGGGCATCTTTTTTCTCTTCTCCTTTCCCCTGCTTTCATTCTTGATGTCTCTTTAAGAATTTTTTTTTAAATACTTTTGTCTAGCTACTAACTCTCCATCAAGACTTATCTGAAATGTTATCTCTGGCAATCATAAAAACAATGATGAGAAAAGCTCTAGGTAATATTTCCAAGATGCCTCTCCTGCCAGACGCTATAGTATTTTACCCGATGATTGTTATATGAAGATTCTTGAATGAATCGATCAACTTTATCCTCCCCACAACTCTAATGCGGTAGGTGGTATTACTGTCAGATAATTAAGATGAGGAATAGAGGCTACGGAGATGTTAAGTGACTTCACTGCTTCTACATTGCTACTAATAAAGAATCTGCTGCTCAGACCTCAGCAACTCAGTTCGGATAACTTATATTTTGTAATTTCACTATATAAACACTGACTTTTCCTGAGTTCCTTGTTGCAGCATGTAAAACATTTTAAATGTGATGGCTGACCTCAAACACGCCAGCAATGGTCTGTGACAAGTAAATGTTAAATAAAGCTCAGAGAACTTAGTAACTAGCCCAAGGTCAGTAAAGGGTGAGGACAATGGCTGTGATTCAAACAGACCTCAGTGATTCTGATTGCCAAGGACAATTCTGGATGGGCCTTTTCTCCAACTTGGAGTTTTGACAAGTTTCCCTTCTTATAAATTTATTATGTAATCAGCCCAAAGTACCAAACTTAGAGAAGCCGTTCACCTTTCCCATCATTTTAATAAGTGTTTATTAAATGCAGTTTAATGAAGTTAGAATGGTGAGAGTAACCAGCACATTAGACTGTGATGGTCCCTGGGAGAGAGGGAGAGTAGATGGATAGGTTTGGCTTTTGGGAAGGTTTAGATTACAAAGAAGAGGGCTTGGTTAAGGGGGAGTCAAGTTGCTGCAGAATGTGACACTGTTAGGTCTTGGGTAAATATTTGTGAAGCAATCCTCATGGCTCCCTATTTTATTCTTCTTTGCCTTTTATCCTTTGGGGAGGAAAAGGAGGTCCGTTTCCTTTCGTTTTAAATATTTAAATATTTAAAGACATAAATATTTAAGTATGCAAGATGGGTTTCTCCAATTTGTCTATTTCAGTGTTAAAATTTATATGCCAGATTAGTGTAAAAAATCTATTTTTGCTTTGTTTTATTGTTTCAAAAACAGTTGTTATTTTTGAGAGCAGATGTTTTGAAAACAGTGCTTTTGGTAGGACTGCAGTGCCATTCAAGTGAAGTGTCACTATTCAACAGTCCAGTGTAAAATAAAATATAGGGTCTCCTTCCAAACAGATCCTTAGAGCCAGGTTCCCCCTGCCATGCTCCACCCCCAAGAAAGACACTAAAACAACTGAAAAACAAGCTGAAAAAAAATGTCAATAAGCAAACTGGCTACCTCTAAGAACTACAGATGAATGATCATTTAGATGACCCTTGTATTGAATTATCGGTTTATAGATGCAAAGAGCTAAAACACCCCCATTTAAGGTGTCCAAATAAGACACCCAATGTCCAACTAAATTTAAGATCAATAATGGATAATGCTTTTATGTGAGCATGTCATGTGCACAGTTAGACTATATATGTACCAACAATACTATGTGAGAGTTAAATGAGCATTCTATATTTTTCATGACTCTAGCCACCCCACTCCCATAAGATATGATTTACCCCTCCTTTATATCTGGTGCTGGAGATAAAACCCAGGGTCTTGTATGCGTCATACATGCTACAAACCCTAGATCTGATCTTACTAAGTATGAAACTGTCATAGAATAACTTCGCAAATATGTATATATATATGCATATTTTTGTTTTACAAAAGATTTATCTTTATGTGTATGAGTGTTTGATGCCAGGTATATATGTATGTGTGCCTGGTGCCTGCAAAGGTAAGAAGAAGACATTGGCCCTCTTGGAACTGGAGTTACAATCAGATGTGAAGCCTCTAATATGGGGGTTTGTAACCAAACCTAGGTCTTCTGTAAGAGCAGCAAGAGCTCTTAACCACAGAGTTATCTCTCCAGCTCCGGGAACATATATTTCTATGAACAGACTAAGAGTAATTAAATTCTAATTACAATTAGGACATTTACATTTTCTCATAGGTCAGAAATAATTGGGAAAAGAAACTTGGACATGCAGTGATTTTCAAAGTAATTTCAGTAGCACAAATTCCCTCAATCTTTCAAAGAGAAATTGAGGCTAAATGGAAATTGGGTTTAAGCTTTAGATAGGTACTCCCCAAGGCTTTAGTGGTAGACTAAATGAAATTCATTTGTTATTGCAGTTCTGCTCAGCTAGTAAGGCAGGCATTAGCAATGCTGTGCTAGCTCAGGGGGAATGTAAACAGACTGACAGACACACACTTACTCGGTGTGACTATCAGGCCATCATTTGCTGGAACAGGAGGGTAAAGTTTCCGCTTACCTTTCAGCACATGACAGGCACTCAGGTGCTGGTCAGAAATTGTTGGGAAACAGGTGGAGGACTTGAGGATTCTCTTAAAGAAGGTTATTTTTCAGCTTATTCATTCCAGATAGTTTGCATAAGACAATTGAGTTTGTTGAAGCATTTCCAACACTTCCTTTGAATATGCAGTGATTGAACCAGCTCTGAACAGTTTCTGTCTTGGAAATCAAAGGAATCGTCAACAATCTTGAGAGTTTCCTTTCTGCAATAGCTCTGTTTAAGACCATACAGGTGAGCAGTGGTGGTGCACGCCTTTAATCCCAGGACTTGGGAGGCAGAGGCAGGTGGATCTGTGAGGTTGAGTCCAGCCTGGACTAGAGAGTGAGTTCCAGGACAGCCAGGGCCACACGGAATCATAACTGAAACCAATAAATCCTTATGTAGTAATACATTTTCTATAAACCCTTGGTTTAAATTTTTCTCTTAGGTAGCTCTATATTTTATAATTATGAAGCTATTCATAAGCTATCAAGTTAAAATGAACTAAACTATTAGGTAGAATGGGTTTTTGTTTTGTTTTGTTTTGTTTTAACCTGGTTTGGAGTTTTGGGTTGAGAACGTAGCAACTTTAGTTGTCAACTGAGGTCCCCTGTGCAGTTTTCCACATGCTCTGCATCCAGCAAGTTTTACTCTTGCCTTCTCAGAAAACATCCATGATGACTAGCTTTGGATAGGCTAGTTGCAGAGAAGGAAAAGCAGCCTGAAGGCACACAGCTGGCAGCACTGTGATTAGTGTTCAGATCCAATCTGTGTGCAAAGCCCGTGCGCAGTGCACTGCAATGTGCCATTACAGCACATCCGGTGGGCTACACTGACTGGCTGTGCTTCTTTACTGCCTAGCTCTTCACTGTTATTACTCCTTCCCACCTCATCCTTTAAAGATATCTTTATATTTCACTGAGACTTTTTTTCAACCACCGTTACTCTCTCTAATCCTGCCAGAGGACCAGGCCTGTTCTTCTCTTTCTTTCTCCTTCCCATTGTCCTGTTCTCTCCCTTTCCTCCTTAATCACATGCACTAAGTTTGGAATCCTGTGATCAGCATTCCAGAGACAAAGGTGAAAGGGACAGAAAGGTAGAATTTGACACTACACACATATTAAATTTATAAATAAATTAGTGTGGGAATCTGGAATCAGGCACAATGGAGATCTCAAAATTTGTTCAAAGGGGGGTTGACTTTGCTGGGTATTGAAAATGCCTCTTCTGGTGGAGAGGCAAAGGAGGGGAGAGCTGTGTGGGTAGGGTGGCAGGAGAAGAATCCCGGTGCATGGCAGGTGGAGGCATTTAGAATGGCTGTGCAGAACTGAGAGAATAAAATTAAGTAAGTGGGTTGTGATGTCTTTGCAGGAATGCCTACACTTCTACTCCTGTAGATTCTGAAGAAAGAGCACTAGTGAGTATGTCCAGTGTGGGATGGAAAGACTCACATTCAGAGTAGAAGGCAATAAGAGACCTGGTCATATGTTTATGTGTGTACAAGGACCGGTGGCCTTGTTCTCTGACTATTTCTATTCCTGAAGCAGTGGTGGTGTCTCTGTTTATAATCATGTCCCAGGGAAGTGCGTAAGCAGACAAATTTCAAAGTAAAGGTAGTACCAGAGACCAGGCCCAAGAAAAGTGCCTGATACTCACCACCTTGGTGTGGGGCTTTTGGGAGAAGACTCTTGAGTGCTCATGGCCCTTTTGATTTCTTCAGAGATTGAAGAGTGAATGGCTCTAGCTTTGGCATTCTGAACTGTGCACTATTAACGTGTGTTCTGTCATAACAAGCACATAGGACTTTGTTGTATACTGTTTCCTAACATGTTTGAGATACTTCTAGTTAGAGATAAATCTACACCCATTGATGTAGTGACTGCTCTGAGGGTACGCAGAGTTTAAAGCTAGTGTCTGTGTGGTGCCATGTCATCACCCCAGCTTTGAATGCTGCTCACCACTGCTACTCTATGTACCCGTCTGTGTTGAAGAAGGCAGCAGTCGTGAAATCCTTGTCCCATCTCATCTGCTTGTATATTGTTTATTTTCTGAATAACAGCTTGGCAAGCATCAAGTGGTAGATATTCATTTAAAATCACGTAGCTCTTTAAATGACTCGAGAAAAACTGCCTGTATTGCACAGAGTCTTAAAATGAGGACAAATAATGAAGATGAAACATGAGAAAATTAAGTCCTGTAAATCAATGGAGAAACTGACTTTCAGGTAAAATGATTAGATAAAGTGTGTAATGGCCAATGATTATTTAGCAATGTATAATGTAACGGCCAATAAATTACTAGTAATATTATGAGGGCAAAACCATTTAGAAATTTAATTTTTAAAGATTGGAATCCATATACCTTTATTCCTTGTCAAATAAAAAGAGATAACAGGCCCTGGTTATATGTTTGTATGTTAAGATGAATTTTAGCAGCTCCAATGACAAGAGTAATTTGTTTGAATTTTATTTTGATGTGGAAATAATATAGTTGTACCCCTCTATTAAGCAACACATAAAATTACTGTAAAAATGGCTCTAATTTTATTTTCTTTAGATTGTCATTATTTCTGTTTTGAAACTTTATAGAGCTTAAAATGATTGCACCCTTGAAGATGGTGTAGAAATGGTGTGTTCAAGAAGACAGGAGTTTTTGTTAGATGATAATTTGATGATTTAAGAATTATGTCTAATTAAGTGAAACTGAATAACCCCAGTGTCTCTCCCAGGTAACACTCTCTTAAAAATATCTCACACTTTTACGTTCTTTTTAGGCTTTTGCGCTGCTGAGTTAGAAAGCATGGGCCAAAAACTTAATGGAACAATTTGACGATTACCTTTCATAATTAAAATAGTTTAATTCCATAAACTTCTTTTGTGTCACTAAAAGCACTTTGGAAGAACGCTGAGGAACAATTGTCTTGTTCCAGGGAAGGTGTTTAGTAAAGGCACAAAAGAACATCTCTGAGGTAAGACCTGAGGACTGAGGACAAAGGCAGGTCCTGGGAGGAAGTAATGGGCAGGGCCAGAGCAGTGCTCACTAGGCCCCTGCAGGGAACAGGCCGTTTTTGAGAAACTGAAATAACAGAGCAAGTCCAGTGAGATTAAGAAGGTCCTGGTGGCTAGGAGCAGGGCACATGCACAACATGCAGTAGCTATGGGCTAAGTCTAGCTGAGGTGAATTGTGGGAGCTGATTGGGTTAAAAGACTGCCAGTCCTGAACGTCACAGCTAAGATGAGCATTCAGGCTTTGAAACTGCATTGTGATGCCTCTGGCTCACCCTTAGGACAAATCCCTGACAGCAGTGTATGTTCTTAGTTATTTTGGGGTCTTTTCCTCAGCAACCTGGAGGAAAGTGATTATGCCACTCTGTACCAGGAGGGCAGGGGTGGGGAGCTCCTGTTTATAGATCCCCTTTTAATGATAAGAGAGTTTCTTCAGTACTCTCCATGTGCTTTTGTTCTTAAGGGGACCCACTGTAAATAGAATTGTAGCACTCTGGGTGTCCTTAGTGCAGATTGATAGCAAAACTATAGCCATCAAGCTAAACTGACACCAGGCTACTTCATGCTGGGCTAAGATGGTTTGTGGCAGCAGCTAGAGACATTGTGGGGAGGGTACAAGGTGACTATTTGATATGCTTTTGGATGTTTCTAGCCTCGGAGAAAACAGTGCTATAGACAGCAGGGCAGCATGGTACATACCTGGGAGGCAGGTGCTCAAAAGGCCAAGGGAGATAGATTGCAAATTTGAGTCTAGGCGGTGAAACAAAAGGAGAATCCCCACCAACGAAAAATTTCTTTCAGCTGTTAGCTTGCGTGAAAGATTGTGGCAGAACTGTTTAACTTGCTTGAGATTGGATGCTTTGACTTGACGATAAATATATGCTTTACTCAGTCATCACACATTTGTTTATGAATGCAGGTCTTGAATGTTCATTACCTTTCAGCTTTGTTCTATGAAAATATTTGCAACAAAGTGAATTTCTTTGAAATTGTTTTGGAAGTCATGTAGTTCAATTCATACTCTTCCTGCTGTCATCTAGACAGTGATTCTCACCCTCCTAACACAATTCCTCGTGTTGTGATGACACCCATCCGTAAAATTATTTCATTGCTTCTTCGTAACTATAATTTTGCTACTGAATCACAATGTAAATATCTGATATGCAGGATATCTGGGATGTGACCATAAAGGGATCACAGGTTGAGAACCTCCAATCTAGACTGAACTATTGCTCTTTTAGCGACTTGAGATTTCATGATTTTGCATTCACGCCTGATTTTCCTACTTTGTAGAATTCCCAAGTGTTATTTTCCTTTATTATTGTTGCTATTGTAGTATGTGTGTATGTGTGTACAAACATGAATTAGATTGAATAGCTTAACTGAAAAAAAAGGTAAAACAATGTGATTAAGAACCTGCTTTCAAAGTGGCAAAATGAAAATTGATCCACTTGGACTTTAGCCACTTTAGGTGATAAACATGGATCTAAGACCTCGACATAAAACCAGACACACTAAACCGGTTAGAAGAAAAATTGGGGAAGAGCCTAGAACGTATTGGCACAGGAGACTACTTCCTGAATAGAACACCAACAGCACAGGCTCTAAGATCAACAATCAATAAATGGGACCTCATGAAGCTGAAAAGCTTCTGTAAAGCAAAACACACTGTCATCAAAACAAAATGACAGCCTACAGACTAGGAAAGGATCATTACTACTTCTGACAGAGGGCTAATATCCAGTATATATAAAGAACTCAAGAAGTTAAAAAGCAAGAAATTAAGTAATCCAATTAAAAAATGGGGTATGGAGCTAAAAAGAGAACTGACTGTAGAGGATTATAGAATAGCAGAAAAATACTTAAAGAAATGCTCAATGTCCTTAGCCATCAAGGAGATGCAAATCAAAATGACCCTGAGATTTCACCTTACACCCATCAGAATAGCTAAGATCAAAAACTCAAGTGACAACACATGCTGGAGAGGTTGTGGAGAAAGAGGAACCCTCCTCCGTTGCTGGTGGGAATGCAAATTTGTACAACCACTCTGGAAATCAATTTGGCGTTTTCTTAGACAATAAGGAATAGTGATCCCTCAAGACCCAGCTATACTACTCTGAGGCATATATCCAAAAGATGCTCAAATACACAACAAGGACATTTGCTCAACTACATTTGTAGCTGCTTTATTTGTAATAGCCAGAACCTGGAAACAACCCAGATGTCCCTCAGTTGAGGAATGGATACAGAAATTGTGGTACTTTTACACGATGGAATACTACTCAGCAATTAAAAAGGAGGAAATCATGAAATTCGCAGGCAAATGGTGGGACCTGGAAACGATCATCCTAAGTGAGGTATCCCAAAAGCAGAAAGAAACATATGGTATATACTCACTTATATAGACCCATAGGATAGGAAGGTCATGCTGAAATCTATACACCTAGGGAAGATAAGCAAGAAGGAGGACCCAAGTTTTTATGATCAATGCTCATTTAGATGAACAAATGGGATGGACATTGAATGGAGGAGAAAACACGCAACAGAACAGGAGCATACCAAAGAGGGCCTCTGAAAGTACCGATATAGCAATGTATCAAAGCAGACCTCCATTGCTGGTGGGAATGCAAACTTGTACAACCACTCTGGAAATCAATTTGGCGCTTTCTTAGACAATTAGGAATAGTGATTCCTCAAGACCCAGCTATACCACTCTTAGGCATATATCCAAAAGATGCGCAAGTACACAACAAGGACATTTGCTCAACCATGTTCGTGGCTG
>CM053763.1:28148283-28197704 GCA_028658305.1 Pachyuromys duprasi
CCTCTATGTGGGCAGTTAATTTCTTCTCCATTTCTTGGAGGGCCTTGTTCATTTCCTCTTTTTGTCTCTCCTTTTGTTCCTCCAATATCTGCATAATCCAAGGTGTAACATAATTTTCCTGTGTCTCCGCTGAATTAAAATCTCCACTGCTTTTGGGTGTTTCTGGTGGGGCCATGGTGTCCTGATTTTTGTTGGGTGAGTTCTTTCGCTGATTTCTGGGCATTTGTTTATATATAATCAGGGAGCTGTTTGTGCTTTAAGGCTGTACTTCAGTCTGAAACTGTCAATCTCTTGTGTCAGGAGTATTCTTCAAGAAGATCAGGGATTTCCAGTGGTTTGTTAGTGTGTGTTGTGTCTCAGGTGAACTCTGTTGTGGGCTCTGTGTGCCTGGCTTTGTGCTCTGTGCTAGAAGCTGTGAGCACTGCAGGCTGGTCACCCCTCTGGTCTGGAAGCTTTACTCCTCACTGTGTGCTAGAGCCTGAGTGTCCCGTTTTGAGATGTCAGCTGGGGGGTGTGCGCTCCGCCCTGGGCTTCCTGCTAAGGGCTCTCCCCTGGACTGGAGATTTGGTGCCCCCTTCTGGGCCAGGGGCTGTGCACCACGGTCTGAGATGATATTTGGGGCACACACTTTGGGTTTGGGTTGGTTGCAGGCGTTACTGAGTGGTGTGCACCCGCTATATGCAGGTCTGTCTGAAATGGTGCCCGAGGCCTTTTTTGTCTGGCCAGTGGACACACACAGGGACTGAGGTTTTTGCTGGCGGACGCATGCAGTGTGCTCCCGCAGTGTGCAGTCTGGTCAAAACAGTGCCCCGACCCTCTCAGTCTGGGGTGGTTCCCACGATCGGTGTGCTGTACACCCGTGGGTTGAAGCAGAACCTGGGTCCTTCCCAGACTTTCCCGCGAACTCACACAGGGACTGAGGTTTTTGCTGGTGGACGTGTGCAGTGTGTGCCTGCAGTGTTCAGGTCAGTGAAAATGGTACCTGGTTCTTCCTCAGACTGCCCGGGAGACTGTGTGATCCAGTCTATTATGGCGGCTGTGGGTGCCCAGTGTGGCTGCTCGTTCAGATCAGAGCTGTGCGTCGCCGGTCACCCGGAGATTTTTCCGGGTAATAACTGGGTGTCCCTAGGGTTTTCCCACTTGATTTTCTCACCGTACGAGTTCCGCTCACCTGGCAATCACAAATGTAGGCGTTTTAGGTCCCAGAGTTCAGTCTCCTGGACTGCGTTGTTTCTGCTGTCCTACTCCTCAGACACAGTGTCCTCTCGTAGCAGCCATCTTGGATCTCTCTATATTAGAAAGTTTTATAAAAATATTTTTAGTAGTAAAGTAAAAATATAAAAAGAAATAAAATCACTTTGTTTTGTCAGTTTACAGAACTTCTGGGTACTCATTTGTCTAGTTCTTCCTTACAAAACTGAGACATGTAAGTAAAAATGAATTAATTTTGCTGTCACAAAGAAACCAATCTAGCTAAAGTTGAAAATATTTCAATGGAAAGAATGCAAAACTGTTTTTGGCAAGATTTGTCATTGATTTGACAGAGCAATTAAAGTTTTATCTTTAACTAGCCAGGGTGTAACAAAGGAAAAACGTAATTATTTTTTGTCATTAAAAATTATTATTGGTAGTCTTTTATTTTTCTATAACTGGAAAGGTAAAAGATGGATGCACAGGGTTTTGGGGGGTATTCCTCCCTAGTTTAAAGGCAAGAAGCACTTTTTATGAACCTATATAAGTGTGTGTGTGTGTGTGAGTTTGTGTGTGTATGGTCAGAAGTCTGTAAGAGTTAGTAAGGAAAGCTCCCAATGTTTGGCTTTCTTATGTACTTACATGTGTGTAAGTAAATTGTACTAATATATGTAAATCCCTGACATAATACATGATTTGTACATGTATGTACATGCTAATCTTCATCTACATGTAGATATTTGTGTATAAATATACTTGATTTTTGCCTGCATTTTGATACATATGATTTGATTATGCCCATATGTGGATTTATTTCTTCAGTAAATAAATTCAGGTTCTCAGAATAAAGTCGCCTTCATTATAATATCTTTTACCATTTTTTCATTATAGAATCTTAAGCTTCATCATTTTGTTACTGAAATGAACTATTGTGGCAGATAAGTCAATCTAGATTGATTACGTAGAATGTACATTGACTTTAAGGAACAATATTTCAGAGTACACCTTGATGTCCAGTCAAGCCCATAAACCACATTGAAGCACATACTTTGTGTGTTTTGCTAAGCCATTCCTATTTTGAACTACTGAAAGCACATTGATTGAAAGGAAAATAATACTCAGAATTGTGGAAAGTTTCTGAATGCCCTTCCCAGCATTTGACTCTCACAGCCCTGAAGTATCTTTCATGTACACACCATTTTCAGTGTTCTGGAATGATTTCTTTTAAAATTAATTCATCAACGTAAAACACATCTAAAGCTTTCTGGTTTCTAAGTCTTCTTAGCCCTGAGGCTGCAGGGGGAGATAGCTGCTTTAAATCCTTGTCCTCCCTTCTAGGCGAATGTTCCACAGACATAATTTAAAGAGTTAATTTAGTGCTAAAAGCCTTATGAAATATAGAAGCCCTTCACCCTTGCCTTCTTCCACTCCCAAAGGCAACTCCTATCAATTGTACTTCAGCAGATTCCCTTGTCATTTAGCATATCTATAAAGCACATTTTCCTGTAACGTGTCTCACTCATTCCAAGCTTAGTTTTAAGTACCATCCATCGACTTCAGTGAAAGATGAATGCCTCATTCTGTCTTTGCCCACCATTGCTTTATTTCCTCTCCTTAGCCTAGAGGTATCACAGTTTTTGTTAGTTCAGTGTTTATGTGTTTATAACTATGGAAAATCTATTCACAACTGGGTGTGAATATAAAACAGTGCATTCATGCTTTCTTTCTGAAAAGTTTTTGTTAGAATTAATAACTTAGTTTGTTATTATAATCTTATATAATCATAACTCTATCAAGTATTGTTTTTCTTCACATATTGAGATACATTGGACAATTCAGTTTCTTTTTCGGATCTCTCAGGATGTTCTACAACTTTTTCTGTCTAGGTCTATAGAGGCTGTTGTCACTATGGGACAATCTTTTGCCATTCTGGCATTTCATGTGCCTCCTCTTATTTTAAATACTTTTCCCTGGATTTCACCTCACTCCTGTTTGATTATTTCTTATTTTCCAGTCTGCTTTCATGACAGTGCACATCAGAGACTTTTTACGCCTGTCCCTGGAAATGGCTCTCCCAATGTAAACACATTGCACTTGAAGGGCGAAGAAGGACATCTTGAAATGGTCTTTTTGTCAGGATTTTGGAGACCCTTTCTCACTGTTCTCTAGCTTAACATGCTGTATTCATTTACTTGATAGAGTCATGAAACTCAGAAGGAAAAGTATATAGATTTGACGTTCAGATCTGCTTCTATGGTACCTGTTGTCACCTGGTGTGAGACTATATTAATATTTCTGTTGCCTCATCTTCTGGTGGAGATATGGTAGTTACCTACTTTCATGATATTTGGGGAGGGGATAATAAAGGGTTCATTGTTTCCTTAAATAGGTTTTCAGCAAATCTTTTTCAGAGCTAGTCACTCCTAAGTGTATTGAGCTGCTAGTACTCAGTAGGAGTCAAATTGTTCTAAGATTTTCCCCTCACCATCTATCCTTTAGCCTTTTCAGAATCACTACTAGATTTACCATTCTGTTCTCTTTGCACTTTGCTAAGTTTGCTTACTGCTGTGTCATTTCACGCTCTGTTTTCTGTGGCGTGATACCTTTGTTATTATCTTAGTGACGTTTTAAGAGAGAGAACAGACAGGCAGGGCATGTGCTTGATCTGTTTACATTAAGTAGAAATCCTGGTAAAGGAGATATCAGAGGACCAGACCATTTCTATAAATAATTGCTTCTTTAACAAACTCCAGGATTTGCTTTTGCTTATCGACACATATAAAGGAGCAAAATAATCTTTAAAAGGGATTGGCCATGAGCACTCCTGCTTTTACTGAGGGACACATTTACCCGCAATTCACCAAGGACTTAAATATATCTGGCCTTCACCCTGGCCATTTTCTGCTCCTAAACGATGGGATAGCACACCTTTCCAGTCCTTTTCAGAAACTTCCAATGGACAAAGGCTAGCCACTGGTGATGCTGCTATGCTGTGGCCAACCCTAGTTAGTTTTAAATAACAAACACGTTGATTTCAATGCAAACAAAAAGAAGAGGACTTCCCCGCCCTCCACACGCCCCCTGCTGTAGTTTTCTAAGACAGATATCTGGAAAAGTTCCGGTTGTATTCTCTCCAGACAGATATTTTGCTAATGCTTTTAGCGAATGGTCTTTGGAATTACGTTCTGTTGTGAGATGACACTCACAGTGTTTAAAGGGTGAACAATTTATTTTGACGCGACTGTCCGCTAGTCATAATGACATAATGTCAGCAGTGCCTATGCTGGCCGTGTGCCAAGAGGTGAACCTAGTTATTTTAAACATAATGTGTGTCCTAATACAGTGTATTATGTGATTAGTAATGGCTACCACTTAGGGGGTGGTGAGAATGCAAGGGTACCTCCTGTCATTGAATCCCGAGTACACCACTGCTAAGCAATTCTCACTTTATGAAATAGGAAACTGAGTCTTGCTGGTTTGCTGAAAACCATCAGGCTATTAGCTAAATTAGTCAGAACTTGAAGCCAGGTCTATTAGGTAGAGACCCTATAACGTTTTCAAAAAAAAGGAATAATGCAACTCTTCATGTATATTGCATGTCCTATTATCAGAAAATCAGAACATATTACTAGATGCTTTTTAAAAATTACAATATTTTGAGGGGAAAACTCATATGTGTAACACAAATTTTAGTGTAGTTGGAATAGAGGGCCTTAACTATTTTAAGCAACCTTACATTGAAAAAGTAATTAAAATGGTAATGAAAATAATTATATTTGAATTCTCCTATAAAAGCCTGCAGTTTCTTTTCTTTTCTTATTTCTTTAAAATGCTTAGTTACTAGTAGCCCAAAAAGATGGGAAGAGACACAGTGTCCCTTTCTTTAATTGTGTAAATGGTCTTAAATGTTTCCAGGCACACTGGATTATCAGAGTGTAGTCTACAAAAACAGACATACATAAATCAGAGGCAGTATTTAAAATACAAATGTGTAGACAGAAATCAAGGGAGTCAGACTTTAACAAGAAACTCAAGGTTCAAATTAGGTAGAAGAAACCTAAGGAAATGCTGAAATTGGCCTTTTGAGTTTGCAAACTGGTCATTATTTCCACTGACATTTATTGAGTACCTGCTGTGTGACAGGTACTGCTTAGGCACTGGGAATAAAATGATGTTTAAGAATAAGATCCTGCCAGCTGGAACTGATGGTCTGGCTATTGACTGACACTGCAATTTGTGGAGAAGCCAGACAACTGGTTTAAGTCTCTGAGGCTTAAAATACAGAAGACAAGGAAACCTGAATACACAGAGCCAAGCGAAGAGTCCTATGGACAGGAACAAAAGATAAAGTCCCGAGAGATACTGTGGCCCATTGCGACAATAAAGGTTGTATGGAGGGAAGAGAGGACCAGTTGGTATTGCACTGGGTTCACAAAGTAATACAGCAAGCTCATCAAATAAGCCACATGCACTGGGAAGTTAGGAAGACAGGCATACCAAGTGGGGCGTTGCATGCATGTTCCTTCACTGTACAGACAGACAGGGGAGGACTGTGAAGTGTGGTATTTCTACCCTTACTGTAGCATTTTCAGTTACTGCAGTAGAACTGGGCCTGTTGCCTAATTCCTTAGCTAGCTTCATTCTGTTGAAGATATGATCACAGTCTTGCATCAAGATGCTTCAAACTCAGCTCCTAGTTAACATAGTGATTGATTGGGTCTCTGCACAGTGATGAGTAGGCGACTGTCTTAATCAATGACTCGGATCTCAACAAAAAGCAAAGCAAAGGGTAGGTACAGTTCCCTTGTGTGCTGCAAGGATGGATTTGACCTGTGGAGTGCTCCCGGTGTTAGGTGACTGAATGCTTCCGTAATAACAGAGTAAGAATAACAGATAGGGATCTGTAGCATCTTTTGTAAAAATGTTTACTTGAATTAAATTATACATATCTTTTACTTAGAGAAATGCTGAAAATATGAGAAGGAATAATTTCAACTCCAAGTGCAACTAAGTGCATCTTCCTGAGTGTTAAGGGGATGAAGGTAGAGCGATGGTTTCATGTGGGACAACTTGTATTAGATAAAACCACTGGAATTTTACAGAACCAAAAGAATGGCCAAGCCATATGGAATTTATTGTGTCCTATGGTCAACAGTTTTGAGTTTTGAAATGAGAACATGTCTGTTGATGCTTCAGTAATGGTAATGACAGCTCACCAAAAATGCTCCTTTTTAGTAACTAGAGGGTCTGGAGAGATGGCTCAACTGTTAAGGGTACTTGCTGTCCTCATAGAGGATCAGGGGTTCAGTTCCTTGGACTGGGTGACTCACAACCATCTAGAGTTCCTATTCTAGGGGAATTTATGCACTCTTCAAATGGCCTCCATAGGCACCTGCATACACTCAGGTCCGTGCACACACACAAATACATAAAATAATAAAAATATAGTGAACCCCGGGCCTGAGAGCATACCTGTTGTCATACGCCTGTGGCGTGCGTCTATAGGCCTGGTAGCGCCTCATGTATTAGACCTATCACAGTCATGTGAGTACATGCCTATGGTCAGGTCCTGGAGCCTTTCCCAAACTCACCAGTGATCCCAGAAAACAGGAGACGGGAATGATAAACCAGCTGGCGTTTCAAAGGATATAAGCTCAGTGCAGAAATGCTTCTTTTCCCATTCAGCACATGTAGTTTCCTCCCGGTCCATGTGTCTCCTTGGTGATATCTTGCTTTTTGAGAACTGCTTTGGTTTTCACTGTGATCAGTTTTCAAGAGTTCAGGTTAAGGCTTTATGGAGCAAAAGTATTCCATAGTGTAATTTTTCTCTGGAGTCTCATGCCTCCTGGCATCTTTCCTTATCGAAGGTAAGAACATTGGTTAAGCAGAAAACGACTGATTTTTATCTACTGTTATCTTTGTAACACAATAGTAAACACATTTTTCATGTTGAAATATCTCTTAAGCATTAAAGAGAGCTCAAAGAGAAACTGTTGTGGAGTACCTCGTTCGCCCAATTTCTTCTAACTGGCCTTTCAAGGATGAAAATTTTCATTTCAGCCCCAGAAATAACACTAGATACAAGATCTGAGTCTTGAAGCTGGCCATGTCTGCATCTGTATTAATTATGCTGGAAGTAGATGTGCCTGGTGCACTAGGAACCCCTTAGCAAATACTATTTTATATTTTGAACCATTTCTGTGTCTAAACCATACTACTTAGAGATTGTGCAGTTGTACTTTTTGTTTTAATGAAAGCAAAATGAAGGAAGCAAGTTAAAAATACTAACAGTGACTTCCATTTTTAAGACAGAAGGAATATTTCACAGAAATAGAAAACTGTGTAATTTCCTACATCTTTGACTGCTCTTCTGTTATTGACAATCACAAACTTTGAACAAAGACTCTAAAAATGTCTTTGAAAACCAGCAGCCCAGTGCCAGTCAATTTCTTTCTGTTTCTCCTTTCCCATCCTAGTTTAGCTGTTCTTTATGTAAATCCCATGACCTTGCTTTTTCTGTAGATAAAACAACCAGAAATGTTTTCATAGTGTGCATCAGATCATGTCAGCACTTAATGGTTTCATCACACTTAGAATAAAATGCAAACTCCTTTCCCCAACCCATTGTGCCTCAGAACATTGCCTGGCACCTGCTCTACTGATCCAGCCACGTCTGTGCCCTGGTTACCCTCAGTTTTGATTAACTCACTCACCCACAAAGTAGCTTTCCATTTGGTGCTCCCTCTTCCGAGACTGCTTTCTTTGGAATGCCAGCAGTTTTGCTTCCTCTTAAAGATCACTTTTATTAAGGGGTTCTTTTAAGATTACGGTCCACATGAGCTCCATCCACTGTCAGTTCATTTCTGCTTAGCTTTCACTTATTATTTTGTGTGACAGGCATTTATCAAGCACTCTGTGATGAAGGACACATTTAGGTGTTTGCTCTTTATAGAGCATTGATTGTAAGCAAGGAGGTGACCTAAGGTACCATCATCCACTACTATTATCCAATCCCATACTGCGCAGGAAGTAGACAATTCATGGGCTCAGTTTTGTCCTATTCCTGCTGGAATCAGTGGAGGGAAGTCCACTCTTCCTCTCATTTTTACTACTTGCTTCAGTAAGGTTTCCTCTACCCAAGGGGAGTGGTAAGGAGAACACACAGATCTATGCTGCAAAGATCTAGTCCATGAAATCCATCAGGCACATTTTTAAGTCACATGACTTATCTTTTGCACTTATTTCCTCACGTGTGAAATGGGATCATACTGCGTTAGAAGGCTCTTGACCAAACTCTGAACTTGATATATAAAGCACTATTCAAAAGTTACTCTGTTTCTAATAAAAGAATAATTTCCAGTTCCAGTCTCAGGTGCAGGAGCCAGTATCTCCCATTTTGCAACATGCTGAACCACATGGCCCTTTCAGAGTTCTAAAGTTAGCACTTCCAATGGAATGTGTGTCTATAGTTTTCAAATAACATGTGCGATTTCGTCATCCTTCCACGTCCTTCCTAGTTCTCACCTTTGGGGAGATACATCTTCCTCTCTCAGTCAATAAATCCAGGTGGTACAGTGCCTTTTGCTGTATTGTTGGAAGGTATTATTTCTCACTTGTTTGCAAGTCTACCACCTAAATTCAGGTCTCTACCTCATACCCCCTCTTTGCTGTCTTCCAAGCTTTTCAAATCACCCTCCAGCCCTTTCCTTTCAAACTAATTATTGTCGGACATTACTTAACCCACATATTTCTTTTTCTTATTCAGAAGTATTGAGAGGTGCCACCCCTTTGCCTACATGATGCACTTAAAATCTTGGTGTTGCTCATGATTTGGCTTCAGTCTACCTCTCAGTTTGGGCCTGGCATTTCTCTTCTGGGTGTGTATGCTTGTGTTCGTTGGTGCTCTGCTGGACCACCCACCTACCTCTGTCTATTTGTTATATTTTCATTTGCACAAGCTTCTCTATTCTCCTCGTTGTAAGTCTGCTTCTTGTTCAGGATCCTGTATAGTCTCTATTTCAAAGAAATACTGGCTCTTTGTTTGCATTTCTGTACTCAATACTGCATTCAATTTTGTTACCTGTTTTCATTTGCATACCTCCTAAGAGCTCTTCCCATAGTGGAAACCCACTGTTAATTTAAAATTAGCATGCATAGTAGAGATTTTGTTCTATATTTCCTTTTTTACAAATGTAAAGAATCATACCTCCCCTTTACCCAGAAGAAAGTGAAAGAATGTACAAGGCAGACCTCATCTCATTTATTCTAAGAGGAACTAAGTATAATTTCTGAAAGAACTTGATTAGCGTTATTAAATTACACTGTATGTTATTACTTCGCGCAATAAAACCATTGGCATTTACAGAAGATTTTTCCCAGCAGCTGACTACTAACAAAACAACAGCCCATTTAGGTAGTCCGGAAGGTTATTTGTATGGGGATGGGGAGGGGGAAGATTGGGCTTGGGAAACTCTCTCCGTGTGATCCCTGAAGAAGGGCCCTGTGTTCTTATCATAGAGAACCACAAGCCTGAGTCACACTTGCCTCATCTGGATTCATGCTAACAGCTCCTTCTGTCTCCCTGCAGTACTTTGGAACTTTACTCGTCATCTTCTGTGTAGAACTGGCTTGTGGTGTGTGGACATACGAGCAGGAGGTTATGGTGAGTTCCCCGTGGTAAAGAATCAAAGTGTGGAGTGACATCCAGGTTGGCCTTCCTATCAGACTCTGGAGAGTGACTGTGGGACATGGCAGTTCCTTTGCATGATCTCATTATCTGATAAGAGTGAACTATCCTAATACTTATAAAAAAGTCATATGCATTACATATATATACATACATACATGTATTATTTTTTCCTACAGCACATTTCCAATTCATAATTTAAAATCTTTATCTTGGGGTACTTTGATAGATCTTTAATTCCATAGATGTCTTAAACATGGATATCATGGACTGGAGCTAGTCTAGGATAACTTCTGAGTTAATAGTGGGGAAGAGTAGCACTGTCCTGTTAGCCACAGGGCCTCCTTTAAGCCCTGTCCTTGCTGACAACAGCTGAAAACAGCAAGGCAGAAGCCAGTATCTCCCATTTTGCAACATGCTGGACCACATGGCCCTTTCAGAAGTGCTTTTGGAGAATTGCTGAGTACTTACCTTGGTGTAAAAACTCACAGCTTGAGATTTGGCTGTTGAAAACAACAGTTCAGCATTTCTGCCTCTTATTCCAGCCTCTGAAACCACTAGAGAAACCTTCATAGCTTCCTTAGGATGAAAGAACAGGTTTTCAGCTTTTTTTTTCAACAGTTTTCTGTCACTTGTGCCCTCTCCTAACGTCACCCCCAGCCCTCCCCCTCCCTTGACTGTGCTGGCTGCTTCTTAGCTTGCTTGCTTCTCACTTCGGTGGTGAAATTACTACAGTAGTTCCCAGTGGGGAATGGAGTTTCTTTGGGTGTCTGTGAATGCTGGCTGGTGTCATGCCTCACAGAGGAATTCTGTTTTCACAAAAAGGTGCTTTCCTACGTTTCGCCGCCCTTGGGTGTTCTGGAGAGGCTCACAAGGTGATTCTTTGTCTGCCAGGCAGAGCCCTTCCGAGTCCCTCTGTGGCAGGCTCCTGACCCATTCCCTGCCCTCTCCTTCTTCCAATTTCCATCCCCTTTGTCCTTCTGGATAAGGATTGGGCATTTTGGCAAGAGTCCTCCCTCTTGATTAGTTTCTTTAGGTGTACAGATTTTCGTAGATTCATCCTATAGTATATGTTTATATGAGCGAGTATATACTGTGTGTCTTTCTGCTTCTGGGATAGCTCACTCAGGACGCCCCTTTCCAGTTCCCACCATTTACCTGCAAATTTCATGATATCCTTGTTTTTTATTGCTGAGTAACATTCCATTGTGTAGTTGTACCACAATTTCTGTGTCCATTCCTCAACTGAGGAGCATCTGGGTTGTTTCCAGCTTCTGGCTATTACAAATAAAGCTGCTACAAACATGGTTGAGCAAATGTCCTTATTGTGTACTTGAGCCTCTTTTGGATATATGCCTAGGAATGGTATAGCTGGATGTTGAGGAAGTGCTATTCCTAGTTTCTGAGGAAACGCCAGATTGATTTCCAGAGTGGTTGTACAAGTTTACATTTCCACCAGCAATGGAGGAGGGTTCCCCTTTTTCCACACCCTCTCCAGCATGTGTTGTCACTTGAGTTTTTGATCTTGGCCATTCTGATGGGTGTAAGGTGAAGTCTCAGGGTTGTTTTGATTTGCATTTCCCTGATGACTAAGGATGTTGAGCATTTCTTTAAGTGTTTCTCTACCATTCGATATTCCCCTATTGAGAATTCTCTGTTTACCTCTGTACCCTATTTTTTAATTGGATTATTTGATTTGTTGCTGTTTAATTTTTTGAGTTCTTTATATACACTGGAAAAAAAGTGGCTATACCCCACTTTTTCTTCTAAGCGGTTTAGTGTGTCTGAATTTATATTGAGGTCTTTGATCCACTTGGACTTTAGTTTTGTGCAGGGTGATAAGTATGGATCTATTTGCATTTTTCTACATGTAGATATCCAATTAGAACAGCACCATTTGTTGAAGATGCTTTTGCTTCTGGGATACCTCACTTAGGATGATCTTTTCTAGTTCCCATCATTTGCTTGCAAATTTCATAATTTCCTGTTTTAATTTTTTATTTTTGAGTATTATTCCATTGTGTAAATGTTTCACAATTTCTGCATCCATTCTTCCATTGAGGGACATCTGGACTGTTTCCAGATTCTGGCTATTACAAATGCTGCTATGAACAAAAGAAAGAAATTGAAGAAGATATCAGAAGATGGAAAGATCTTCCATGCTCATGGATATGTAGGATTAACAGTGAAAATGGCCATCCTGCCAAAAGCAATCTACAAATATAATGCAATTCCCATCAAAATAACAACACAATTCTTTACAGAACTTGAAAGAACAATTCTAAATTTCATATGGAAAAACATAAAACCCAGAATTGTTAAAACAATCCTGTACAACAACAGATCGTCTGGAAGTATATCCATCCCTGATCTGAAGCTATACTACAGAACAATAGTAATAAAACTGCATAGAAACAGACTGGTGGATCAATGGAATTGAATAGAAGACCCAGAAATAAACCCACTTATCTATACACACTTGATTTTTGACAAAGATACCAAAACCATACAATGGAAAAAAGATAGCATCTTCAACAAATGGTGCTGGTCCAACTGGATGTCTACATGAAGAATAATGCAAATAGATCCATATTTACCACCCTGCATAAAACTAAAGTCCAAGTGGCCCAAAGGCCTCAACATAAAACTAGACACACTAAACCGGTTAGAAGAAAAATTGGGGAAGAGCCTAGAACTCATTGGCACAGGAGCAACTTGCTGAACAGAAGACCAACAGCACAGGGCCTAAGAGCAACAGTCAATAAATGGGACCTCATGAAACTGAAAAGCTTCTGTAAAGCGAAAGACACTGTCATCAAAACCAAACAACAGCCTACAGACTGGGAAAAGATCTTCACCAACCCTACATCTGACAGACGGCTAATATCCAGAATATATAAAGAACTCAAGAAGTTAAAAAGTAATAAATCAAGTAATCCAATTAAAAATGGGGTGTGGAGCTAAACAGAGAACTCTCTGTAAAGGAATATCGAATGGCAGAGAAACACTTAAAAGACATGCTCAGTGTCCTTAGTCATCAGGGAAATGCAAATCAAAACGACCCTGAGATTTTGCAAGGTGACTCTTAATCATGTGCTTATTCTGTTACTGACAAAATGTGTTCCATTGCAATGAAAGGAAACGATGGGGCCTGGGCACCTGTTGAGTTCCTGGTGAATTTTAAACATTTAAAAATTCCAGACATCTTAAGAGAAGGTGGTGATTTTCTGTTTTTTTTTTTTTTCAGAGATAGACAGGGCATTAGGCACTGGTGTAATAAAATAGAAGTTATTTCTGCTGTTGGCACAGTTATTAAAGATTCTTCAGCGAATCTGTAGTGCTTTGTGACTATGGCTATTCAGTGGCTACTGCAGATGAATGGCAGCTCTCCCTACTTCAGTTTGCCTGTGCAGGCTGCCAGGCAAACATTCACAGCTCTGTGAAGAAATTCATAGTAACACATATGAGGACTCATGGGAAGAAGACAGACTCTGTGGAAGTTGAAGAGTCAGTAGCTCATTTTAAAAGAAAGTATGTACATGAAAAAAAAAAAAACTACCATAAAATTGGAGTTGGCTTGCTTTCTTTCTGTCAAATTTTTATGTTATTCCTAGAAACTTTGTATGTGAAGGGGAAGAAAAAAGTCTTGTAGAGAAAAGAGAAAGTGAGGGTGGGGACATCCCCATGGGGAGCTGCACACATAAGGGCTCAGGCTCCTGAGGGTGTAGGAGGGAGACTTAAGCAGAGACTCCTAGTGGCAGAGGCCATACAGAGTAAAGAGGGAGGAGAACACCAACCTACCTACAAAAACTTCCACCCAAGATTTAACCTGCCTACAAGATGCGCAGGGATAAAGATAGAGCAGATAGAGCAGAGATTGAGGGAATGGCCCACCAACACCTGACCCAAACAAAGACCCACCCCATCCGGAGAGAGAGCCAACCCCTGACATTATGAATGATAGATACTGTGCAAAGCTTGAAGACAGAAGCCTGACAGAGTTGTTGTCTGAGAGGTGCCACTCAGCAGTGCCTCAAAACAGATGCTGACTGAGATTCACAGCCAAACATTGGGCCATGCTTAGGAAGTCTTGTGGAAAAGAGGGAGGAAAGAGAAAAGGACCTGGAGGGGAAAGGAGCTCCACAAAACCAACAGAGCCAACTAACCAGGGCCCAAGGGGCTTGCTGAGACTCAAGCATCAGCCAAGGACCATCCACGAAGTGGACCTAGGCCCCCTACAAATATGTAGCTGATGG
Organism: Pachyuromys duprasi; assembly: GCA_028658305.1. Taxonomy (NCBI): domain Eukaryota; kingdom Metazoa; phylum Chordata; class Mammalia; order Rodentia; family Muridae; genus Pachyuromys; species Pachyuromys duprasi. The sequence continues at coordinate 28,162,417 of CM053763.1, forward strand.
CAGCTTAGGCCTCATGTGGGTTCTCTAGTAAGGGAAGTGGGGGATGCAATGGACAGGGACTCACAGCTTTTTTATCACGTTCCTCTGGTGGGACTGCCTTGCCAGGCCACAGGGAAAGAGAACATGCTCAGTCCTGATGGAACTTGATGAGCTGGGGCAGATGGGAAAGGCAGCTCTGCTTTTCTGAAAAGGGGAGGGTGGAGCTAGGAGGGGAGGAGGGAGCTGCAACAAGGATGCAAAGTGAATAAAAAGACAAGAAAAGAAAAATGTAGTCTCCAGATTTTTGTTTTAGCATAAGGAGATTTATCCTGTTTTCAGTTTTAAATTATGATCTACAGCCCTGACATGCAAACAACAGCTTTTGGTTGTATTCTAATTGATGATAAAATATTTTTAGAAATGAGTATCTTTCTGTGGCTTGCTTTATTTATTTATTTATTTATTTGTTTGTTTGTTTGTTTGTTTATTTATTTAATTTGCAGACATGCTCTTACTTCATAGCCCAAGCTAACTTAGAACTCACTACCTAATGCAGGCAATCCTCTTGTTTCAACCATTTAAGTGTTGTAGTGTTGTCCTGAGGCACACCACAGCCCATTCTCTCTGTGGATTTTCTAAGTGGGCTGTAAAGTATATGCCTTACTGATACATAATAAAAATATGATAAAGCTGTGGGGAGCTTAGAACGAATTAACATTGCCTGTTTGTCAGGGGCTGCTTTGATTTTACGATGCATAAGAAAACAAAGGATCGTACACTTGCTCCTTCCTTACCAATGGCTTCAACTCCTGGGGCACTATGAATGCATATGGCCATTTCAGTCGTGGGCACATGCCGTCATTGTTTTGCTTGTGTAAATCTTCCCCATTACATCACCAGGAGCGAGGAAGGAAGGACCTTTTAAAAGTGAGATGTGGAAAGCAGCCTTGCAGAAAAAGAAAAGTCTGTCTGCTGTACAATTTTTATTGCTTCTGTACTAATAACAATGTAAGAGAAAAGTGCCATTAAAGTTTATTATCTGCTAAATTTCGCAGAATCCAGCCTTTACATAGAATGGGCTTTGTGCTCCCAGCTGGTTCATGCAAGCAAGAGCTCGCTGTGTGTTCTGCTTCATGGCTGGAGCCCGGAAGGTGGAGCCAGGACCTCAATGGGCCTCTGTTTTCTTGCTACATTTGGTTTCAGATTGATGGTGGCCACGGTGAAGAAACAGCCAGTGTTTATTTTGGGAAGCAAAAATTTAGAAAAAATTATTCCATTAACTAAGTCAAGAGCCTTGACATCTGTCTGTTCCCTCATTTGTATTGTTTCTGTATGTTCTCCTATCCAGTACTGCAGTTAAAAATATCTGTCCATAATATTAACTGTTTCAGATGATATATTTCTTGAGAATTTATTTTATTTCCATTCACTTTATGCCCTAACGGATATGATAATAATAATTTATAGTGAGTAGCTTGAACTTTGGCTAGTTTTCTGAACGTTATTAAACCATATGAATAGAATGTATACCCAACCAACTTGCTATCTTTTTTGTATTATGTGTTTCCAAGTGATTTTTTATGTCATTTATTTTTTTTAATTTTTTAAAATTATGCTTTATTCTCTTTGTATCCCTCATAAACCCCCTCCCCCTCCCAGTCCTACCTTCTCTCCCCCTTCTCCACACATGCCCCTCCCCAAGTCCACTGATAGGGGAGGTCTTCCTTTCCTTCCTTTTGATCCTAGTATATCAGCTCTCATCAGGAGTGGTTGCACTGTCTTCCTCTGTGGCCTGATGGGGGGAGCACCCCCATCAGGGTGAGGTGATCAAAGAGCAGGCCAATCAGTCCAAGTGGGTTCCATAATAATGGGAACAGGGGCTGCCTCTGACAAATGATTATTTTTTAAAAAAGAAGAAAAACCAACAGCAATCTAGAAAAGAAATAAAACTGAAGAATTTCTGTGGTTGAGAAAGTTTAAACTTAGTTTGACTGATATTACTATTTTTTTTTTCTTTTTTTTCTTCTGAGATAGCTCTGGCCATCCTGGAACTTGCTTTGTAGACCAGGCTGGCCTTGACCTTACAGAGCCCCACCTGTACCTGCCTCTCAGCTGCTACAACTATTCTTAAATAGCTCCCACACACATGCTCAGGTAAGGAGATCAGAGGATCTCCTCCGCCATCGATCTCTGTCTTATTCCTTTGAGACAGCATCTCTCTCTGGCTCTGGAGACTGATCTGCTATGTTGGTACCTGTAAGCTTGTGATCCTCTGGCGTCTGCTTTTCTTCCCACCTCCTGAAGTGCTGGGAGTACAGGCACAGCCTTTTTCATTCGATGGATCTTAGCTAAGGTCTTCATGCTGCACAGTACTCATAAATTGAGTGATCTCCCCAGCCTGATATGACTATTTTCGATAAGATTTCAAAATTACCCTGGTCTTAGGTTTTCAAGACTTATGTAAGCATCTCCTTTTTCTATGTCCTGATTCTTGATCCCCATGTCATTTTCTAGCCTGCCAGGTTTATTTACCTGAGCTGAGTCTATAAGCAAGTCTAAATGGAAATAGTGTTTGCCAGCTTTAACACAATCTTGATGCATGCGGTGTGTGAGCTGTCAGTATGCTTAAGGCTGTAGGTTTACCTATGTGGGTGAGCTTTTTGCCTAGCTGGTTGTGCTTGTGTGTTGACAATTTGCTTTTATTTATTTATTTGTTTATTTTTGTCTCCAGGTGCCCGTACAGTGGTCAGATATGGTTACTTTGAAAGCTAGAATGACAAATTATGGCTTGCCCAGGTATAGATGGCTTACACATGCTTGGAATTATTTTCAGAGAGAGGTAAGTGCTGCTATTCCTGGGGGTAGAAAGTATAGAATAAGTGGCAGGTTGTCAAACCAGGTGTTCAAAGCTTTTGTTTTGATCGTTTTGGGGCACTAAAAACTGAAGCCTGTGTACCAGTCATCATGGTGCATTTTTTTCCCAGCATGCCTCAAGTCATCCCCTGCTTGTCTTTTCATCTCAGGCATACCTTTTCATCTTCATCTTGTCTGGTCCACACGCGTCGGCTTAGAGGTTGTTTTGCTAAGCTACTCTGAAGTTTCTTATTCATGAGTTATTTAATAAATATCCCAAGTTTTACTTAGATACTTCTCTATTATGAGAATTTTACTTCTAGAGTTGCCCATGTTTTAAATTTTATTTCAACATTTTGAAAGGTTGTTTCTATTTGGGAATTTAGTTAGCATGAACATTAGGGCCTGTTTTGCTTGTTTGTTTGTTTTTCTAGTCAAATCCTTGATACCCTTGATTCAAATCCTAGCTTCGCAACTTACTTTGAGTTCACTTAGCACTATAAGCCTTAGCTTTTACCCCTAAGAGGTGGAAACAATACAGATACTTACCTCATGGAGGGTCAGGAAGAGTGAACGAGATCATCAACTTGATCCCATTTTGATTATGCTTATTGGCAGTGATAATACAAACATGCTTTTTGTTCCCAAATTGACTTAACATTTTGTTCAAGTATCTCAAATGGGAACTGTTTTCTAGATGTTTGAAATTCAATGATTTGAGATTAATCATCGATTTTGCTTCAAACCAGCTCTCCTAAGCATTTTCCTTGTGACTGGAGTGGCATTCCTAAAAGACGAAGTATCTCAGATTGCTTTCTTTCTCTTGCTCTGGAACATGAAGCATTGGAGAATGAGCATCTCATTGGATAGTCAGCAACTCCCTCTGCCCTGTCTATGCCTGAGGCAGAGGGTCAAGTCTAGGGCAACCTCCAAACCTCAGTTTGTGTCACAAGTATTGAGATGGTGGAATTATCAGTGTCCCACAGATTTCCTGTTATTATACTGCTTCCTGACTTTGTTTGTTTGTTGCACGATTATACTAAAAACAACACAATGAGAAGATATGCAGAGCATGCTGGGGCATTTTTAGGAAGCTGTGTTCAGGAACTGCGTCTGGTAGAGCTCCAGGGATCTTTATTTTCTGGAACTAATGATATGAACTGTGATAACCCACGTTGAAAATAGTAAAATTGTTTTCCTCCTTCTGCGGCTGCACCTTCATGGACCTGCAATGCTACGTGCCATCTTTGCTGGGTGTGCTTGCTCTTTTCTTACAGTGCTGGTTTGCATGAAAAGAGCATCGAGTGCATCAAAATATCCGAAGACTTTCAAAGCCCTTTCTGTTAGTCTGACAGGAATGCTGCAGGGCAGTGTCACACACAGGGTCACTAAGGATAAGTACTTGTTCACTACTGTGGAGGCTAAAGGTTCAAGATGGCCAAATATTGATGTCTTTTGGAGCCTCTCCCCTTGGCTTGTAGATGGCCTTGTCTTTGTATGTGCCCGTGCTTAATTTTTCTCTTTCTGTAAGGATGTTATTCATTCTCCCGGCCCATGATGGTGAACTTATTTCAAATTAGTTACTCCTCTAGTGCCTTTCTGACCATAAATGATCTCATTATGGGGTAAAGGGGCTAGAATTTTAACATGTAAATTTAGAAGGGGAGAGACAAGTCAGCCTCAGATGCTTTGCTTTTTACAATAGATCAGCCTCAGAACCCCTCATTCACTGATATCCAGTGCATGTTCCATAACCGAATGGATCTTGTATATTCCTGGTGACACTTACTACTTTCTTATCTTAAACCATGTTTTAAACATGGTAGTCATTGTGTAAGCTCTGCAATCAGAGGTGCTACCCTACATTGACCAATGACTTTGGAAAGTCACTACCCCAACAAGGGCCTCAGTTTACTTACATGTAAAATAGTGATTCTATGGTATTTTCTAGGGCTCAAGGGTATCAGCTTGGAGAAGAGCTATCTTGAAATGAACTTGTGCAGCAGTGGTGACAGGTAGTGGTAGAGCACAGACTTGTGCTGTAATGCGAGGTTTACCTTGGGGAGGTTTGGAAAACCTCCAGGAAGATTCACTGTCCTCTGTTGAATAGGCTGAGACAACCGCATAGAAGAGAGCTGATGTCAGTGATTCCTTAACAATGTCGGCACTGAACACAGCATGCTTGAGCTGTTGGAAAAGCCATTTCTATGGAAGACTCATTTCCTGACAAAACCAGATAATTGGCCCCTCTGCTGTGAATGCTGACCACCCTGGGATGGCAGCTCAGAAAGGCCTCTAGGAAATGGGTGGAGACAGCTCTCTGAGTACAAGGCCTTAAAACCACCCACCTCAAATTGTGATAAAATGTTTAGAACAGGGAATTTTTTAAGTACGTACTTTATTTTCAGGAATCCCAATGTTTTGTGTGTGTGTGTGATGTCAGATTAGTCAATCTGTGATGTTTATGTCATGTGATGCTTAGCATGTAACGTAGTTGTGATGCTTGTGGTCCACTCATGGTTTTAAAACAATACAGAATATATTTTTAAAGTTTCTCAAAACTCTTAGTATTAATGGCTTCCGGTGATTACCATTCAAGGTGCCTGTATGATGCCTTTTTCTATTTAAATCATAAGCTCTTCAGGCAAGTGGGTGAATATGTACCAAGTACACTGAGCATCCTTGCTTGCTGTTGCATGAGGAATTAGGAATTCTTCCAAGCTGGTTTTGGTTAAGCTTTGAAATGGCGCTGGATTGTGATATTTTATGATTCAGTGTTAATCTTGAGCACCAACTGGTCTCCTGGGCTGTGTGATTTGCATAGCCATCACTCTTGGTAGGATTCTTTTCCGTGACTGCCCATATCCCTTCCTTCTAACTATACAGAAGAAAGCTTCTCTTTTATCCAAGGGCAAAGCTCTCCTAATCACAGCTACTTTTTCTGAATCCAGTCTACACATGCCTTCAAGCCAGATTTCTAAGCCTTGATCAGACTTTTAGATAGATAGATAGATAGATAGATAGATAGATAGATAGATAGATAATTTTTAGTGAAGTACAACAAAAAGTCGTCTTCTTAAACATGCCTTAGGGAAGGACAAGCTCACTTGTCTTAAGTTCAGCTACATTCAAGCTAGGCACAACATTATTTCTCTGAGATTATAATGATACAATATGATAGCTTTTCAGGAACTCCACTCTATTGGGTGATAATAAATTGGAAAAATATCTACAGATTTTTTGTTTCCCTAGAATAAGAAACCTAAGACTGCCTGGCTACCTTTGTGATATGGACCTTGGGCAACAAGTCTTCCCTTAGATTTTGTGGAAACTATCATCATAATAGTTGAATCTCTTTGAGTTTGTACCCAGTAACTAGGTAATAAGCAAAATGATTAGCTACTTTTTTACTGACTTGAAGTTATTGATTAAAAAGTTCAGCTGTTGAATTTGTAAATATGTGTGTGAGATCTTTCATCATTGTGATCATTTGCAGAGCCTCCTGGGATTGGAGAGTGAGATACAGATTTGCTTTTAGGTGGGGTGGGTGTCATTGTTAAGAACAGTTGCATTATGGAATGATGAGTTTGATGTTCTTTTATGATGTTTCTGGTCCTCAAGACAGAATGCACAATATCTGTAACTGATAAGGGAGCTTAACTCTGAGTGCAAACATTTAAGAAATCTGCTATCTCATCTCTCTTAAGATAAACAAAAACTATTTTGTGTAGTTTCAAGGTGTGATGGGTAATTCTCTTTTAGTTTAAGTGCTGTGGTGTGGTGTACTTCACTGACTGGTTGGAAATGACAGAGATGGACTGGCCTCCAGATTCCTGTTGCGTTAGGGAATTCCCAGGATGCTCCAAGCAGGCTCACCAGGAAGATCTGAGTGATCTTTACCAAGAGGTAAGACCATGTGTGTACATCATAGCATGGACAAAATTTTCCAAAAGAACCTTAAATACTATGCTGATTAGATTTCCATTTTCTGTGTGTTTTTTTTCACACAGAAATTTTAATTTTCTGATATATGCAGCAACAAGAAATAAAGTGAAAAAATAATAATAACTACATTTTAAGAAATCAGAGTGGGAAAGTCCTAGTTCTATCATTAATTGAATTTTATTTTATTATTTAAAAATAACCCTTCTCACTAATTAGATTTTACACTTCAATGCCTAGAGGCAAATTCTATTGTGTTCTCATAGGGCCCCTTTGAAAATAAGTATGTGCAGATTATGTAGCTAAGGCGATCCGCGGGAAGCCTGGGCTTTGCAGTTCTTGAGCAGACTATTTTAGGGCCTTGGTGTAGGGAAAGACAATTCCTGAGAAAAATCCTATGTGCTGCTCTTCGGTTCCCCCTGCTGGTGATAACTTGTAACCTTAGTTTTAGTTTCCTGAAACCGTTTTCTGGGTTTAAAAATCAGTACCAAAAAATGTACATGCTGTGTGTTCTTCTGGAATTTACCAAAATCATCAGTTGCTCTTTCACTGGAGTTTTTCTGCCCCTTCATCTTTAATTGCTTCACAGTCAGTGATGGAATACAATTCTCAGATTAAAATGTAGAGTTTAACTGTAAGCTGTGCTGCAGAGATGGCTCAGGTAAGTGGTTAAGGACACTGACTGAACTTACAGAGAACCTGGGTTCAGTTCACAGCACCCACTCGGTGTCTCACAACCATGTATACTCTTGTTTGAGGGGATATGGGCACCCTTGCTGACCTCCAAGGGCTCCCTGCACACACATGCATTTCTCTACATTCAGGCAAACACACATACCCATAAAAAAATTAAAAATGAAAAAAATTAAAGTTTTACTGTAAGTTACAGTAGTCACTGGCTATGTGTGGTTGGTTATTTTCATTAAATTAGATCAAGTACTTAAATTAGAATTTTATTTCCTCAGTTTCTACCTGTGGACATGGGGTCATGAAACACCGATGAACAGGTTGCGCTTAACATAAATACTTAGAATGTTCGTAACACAATGAGGATATGTATTTATATGTGATATGTGTCTATGATATGGCTGTGATAAGGAAACATCTGAGTGTGTGTGTGTGCTGCGAAGACACATGAAGGTGCACTGAGCCACGTGTGTACTTATGGAGGCTATAGGTTGGTTTTGGTTGGCTTCCTCCCTTGTCACACCTTCTGTTTTGAAACGGATCTCTCAGTGAACCTGGAGCTTGCTGTCTTGGCTAGGCTGGTTGGAAAGCAAGCCCCTACATCTGCCTGTCTCTCCGACCCCAGCATCGGGCCTACAGATATGTGCCACTGCGCCCACCGTTCGTGAGGGTGCTGGGGATCCGAACTCGGGTGCTAACGTTTGCGAAACAAATACATGCTTTCCCTGCCGAGCCACCAATCCCTCTTGCAACTCAGGACTTTAAGGAGACATGCCTTTTCTGTACTGTAGGAAAACATACTTCTTTTCCCACACAGCATTGTCCACTCGTTTTTTTTAAGGCTGTCTACCAGAGTCAGCTGTGGAGCAACATAATCTATCCTGCATGCTGACTGACTCGAGCTCGTCTGAACATAGTGCTGTGAGCTGAGTGGCCTCAAGAGCAGAAAGAGGCTCGCAGTTCTACAGCGTAGAAGTTCAAGGTCACTATGCTTGCAAGGGCAGGCCGTCTCCTTCTGAGGACTGCACTGCCTCCTCCCCTCCAGCTTCTGGCCTTGTAGAAATGTTTTCCTGGTCCGTGCTTTTCTCTTCACATGGTATTTTCCATGTGTGTTTCTGTCTCCAAATTTCCCCAGAAAGGTCACTTTGAAGCCCACTGTTCTGCAGTCTGGGTTCATCCTCACTTCATTACATCTTCAACAGCCCAGGTGTCATAAAATCACATCCTGAGCTCTGAAGAGAACAGATTAAACATAAATTTTGCCAAGACACAGTGGAACCTATTACCAGAATTGTCGACGCAACTGAATAACTCAGCTTGTTTATTTTAAAAGATAATAAAAATATGTATTGCGATTCCCCACATTACTGAGAAGCATGATGTTTGGCTTTTATTATTTTGAACACGTTATGATTTGATGTGGCTTCAGCCACCCAAAGGACACATCAGATACAGTTAGCTGAACAAGACATGGTTGACGCACTGTTTCCAGATCCCTCTGCTGTCCAACGGATATTGTAGAACATGATGAAAGGCAACCAAGCCATGTTCTTTCCTATGCTACAGAACTACAGAACTCAAGACTCAATGTTTCTGAGAGTGTTAAATAGAAAGTACTGCAGAGATTTAATTACATTATAGCTTATTGTTACCCATTAAAAGAACAGGTGAGTATATATATATATATATATATATATATATATATATGCGCACATGAATTGAAGCCTGTCAATGTGCCTAGTGTAAATCTTCCTCATTGGTTGGTTCTGAGCAAGTCAGTTTTGAAAGTTACTGGGCTGCAGCACAGGCCTTGGGGCCAATGACGTGTTACAGCTGTGGCCGAGATCAGAGTCTGAATGTGCATAAACTCTCTTCACTTTTACTTTATTTACCTGAAAATTATTTATTTTTGCATTTGCTACACTTAGACCATTTCTGCTAGTGCTTCATAATCGGAGTCTTGCTTTTGATGGTTTGCTTTTAGCATGCCTAATGGAGAGATTGGAGGAAGCCAGATTGTTGTATGTGTGCAAACTGATAACCCAGATTAATTTGAATATTTTCATATTTTTATCAGAAGACTTTTAGTAGTCAGCTGATGCGGGCTGTTGTAAATTGATTTCAGAAGGAGACCTCTGGTTAGGCTGGTTGTGTCGGAACAATCTGCCTTTGCATTTTACAATTAGCAGCGGATGCTGATATTAGTGATGATAACAGCACACAGTTATATGCATAATTGACTTTGAAAAGTGGGTCATTTAGTAGCTTTATGGCTCAAGTATAATTAGGTCCATAATTTAAAAAAGAAGCTTTCTGAAATCACCCCCTCCCAAAATGAGTGTTTAAATGTAGAATTGCGTGACTACGTGCTGAAGGATTTGAGAGGAGTTTTTTGAAGTAGAGAAAACTGAGCAAAAACATTTTAGATGTCTTGAAATATCTCAAAATTCCAAATTCAAACCTGGAACAAAGCACATGCAGGTTGCTCCAGGGGACAGAAGTTATAGGAACGGACTTTTGCATCGATGGGGGGAAGACCTTGCTCATCAAGATTTGTCCAATCACAGGGCAGGATATATCATAATAGTGTCTCACTGCTAAAAATATTAAAGCCAAGGTCAGACAGCCACATCATGGGGTGCTGTAGAATGGGCTTTTAAATTAAGAGTGAATCTGTACTAGATTGACTTCAAGGTCCCGTTATCTTCCATATTCTGTAAGCCCAGAGATAACTACTAGTTTCCTTCCTACACTCTTCCTTCAGAAGTCTGAATCAGGGAAATAAATCATTCTCAACCATCTGGTGGCCTGCCTGGTTCTCTGACCCAATAATATTTTATGACACATCCTGAAACCTGTGAAAAATGATAGAGCAGAAATGTAGCAACAACTGCACATTTTAGAAATATCCTCACCAGAGGTGCAGTTAGGTTTGGCACACCAACCCTTGAATGTCCTTAATAATCGACACACACACTTGAAAAACATATGGGCTTAATAATTACATATGCAACTATCTCCAACTCTCACTTTGATTTTGTATATTCATTTACTCAAAATATTCTGTAATTGTCTTTAGTTCCACATACTGTGTAGAATATTGTGAACAAAATTCTTTCTGATAGCTTAATGGGTAGTAACATAGACATTTAGCAACAATGAGAAAAAGACAATTACAAAACAAAAAAGGTTACAGTAAACAGTTTGAAGACTTTGAACTCACTAATAGGGTGAGGCTTTCTTGGTGAGGACACTTCTTTAGATAAGATGGGGATATCTTAAAAGGTAAAATTTTAACTGAAACCAATTGGTGCCATGGACCCAGCTGTGTGCCAAGTCTGTGAAGAGTGTATTTGGCTTAGGGAACTGCAAGTACCAAAGTTCAGGTGGCTTGGGCCAATGCTCACTACCTTGCTGGTAACCCATTCTCGGTAAGTGTCTGCATAATTGCATCTTCAAATGCAGGCTGTCAGACTTGGCCTCAGCCAAGCTTTAAACTCAGAATTGAAGTTGGTGAAATTTAGTATGCTGCAGCATTTAACTCAGCCTGGAGAAGACAGACAGAGAGGTAGAAAAAAAAATGAAGGATGTGGGATCTTCTTAGAAGAACTACAGGTTACACCGTCAAACTTACTTTCACTACTTTGTGTGTGCATCTTGCTGGTGAGCAGAATCTATAGCTTTAATCAGTTCTTCAGGGGGCTGTGTTTGGGAGAATAGCTGTGTCTTTATCTCAGACAGGAAATGAAACATAAACAGGCCCTTCAAGAGAGGTAGAAGAGGGTAAACGGGCGCATAGCAGCCCTCCTTCAAATGAACCCATTCAAAATGTAAAGAGAGGAGGCACAGAAACCGAGCTGAATACGTGTTGAGAGGTACATTTATTTGCTTTTTCGTTAAACTGGAGATGACTGCTAAATATATATTGACTAAATCTTAAGAAAAGTAATGCTCTCAGTGATTTATGTAAGGGCAAGACAGTGAGCTCCTTCACACAGCAGGGGGGCCCTTGGGACATTTTTCCTTGAAACCCTTAAACTTTTTATATTTCATGTGATAGGTAAGAATCTCAAATAACCAGTAAATTTCTCTTAAACAAATATGTTGTTATATTCCATGTATGATTCTTTAGATCAATGTTTTTCAACCTATGGGTCATGATCCCATTGGGGTCAAATGACCCTTTCACAAGTGTCATATGTCAGACATCCTGCATATCAGACATTTACATTGTTGTTAATAACAGTAGCAAAAGAACAGTTATGAAGTAGCAACAAAAATAATTTTTGGCAGGGGGTCACTACGACATGAGGAACTATATTAAAGGGTCACAACATTAGGAAGGTTGAGAAACATGGCTTTAGATGGTAGTTTATTTCTTCTTGCTCTACCATCTGTGAATAAAGACGTCACAAAGGGCAGTAAGTGTCACAGTAAAACATGTCCCTTTTTCTGTTATTTGTTCTTTTGGACAGTAGATGAAGAGCCGTGTATCTAGATCTTCAAATACAATGTGGACTGGGACTAAGGCTGGGGACATAGCTAAAGCACGGGTGAGCATCACTGAACGGAAAGTTACAAAAAGGAAACCTTAGGGGAAAGGAAGATTTAAGTTATTCAAAGCCAATAGAAATCTTGTTGATGGCAGGACAAAGTGGTCAAACTTTCTCAAGGGAGTATGGGAAGGAGGATGCACTATGAAGTATTTCAAACTCTAGGCAAAGCAACAGCAGAATTATTGCTAAACCTGGTACACACAGATGGACATAGAATGGTTGAAAAGAACTAAGAATAACCTAGAATTTGGTCATTGATACTGTTTGAAGTCTTCATACTCTCCTTTGAGTCTTGCATGCTGTGTGGTAGGCTGAATACAATAAATTCACACTGTCTTTTCTCATTGAGATGCTGTGTGGCTTTGTTCTTGCTCACCCCTTTTGTATTCTTCTCTACTTAAAGAATAACCAGTATACATTATCTTGCCTTGTTTTTTCTCTTCCTGAGCAACTTCTCAGCCTTAAGTGCTGTTTGTTAATATCTCTCTCCTATTAACATCTTGGATCAATTCTAACAATTAGTATTCTTTGTTTATGGAATCGTTTTGCTCTAGCATTTTTGAGCTGAAGTAGAGAAATTACAAAATGTTATGGGTACAGAATGCTATGGTGGGAAGTAAGGGTGGCCTTTCATAAAGCTCTGCTTACTGACAGGACCAGTTGATTTTCACCTAGTCATCTTAGGCTTGTATGGGATTCTCTTTAGGACCAAGAAAATCTCACACATGACACAGACAAGAAATCAGGAGTGAGAATTACAGAGAGCTACAGGAGTTGACAGAGGAGGAGTTTAGACCTTCAGGTGTGTTGGCCAAGTCACAAAGAGAATAGCAGCAAAAGGGTCTAGAAAATGAAGCAAGAACTAAGTCCTCTTGAAGGAGGGCACAGAAAGGAGCTGGTATGGAGTGGGCAATCCTTAGCGGCCATTATCTTTGTGCTGCAGATAAGCAGTGGGAGGAAGATGTAGCAGTGGTGGTGTGTCACTGGCCTTTCTGCCTTAAAGGGCGTTATCCAAGTGAAGAAATCATTTGACTGGCAGGTGGCAGAAAAGGCTGTTTCCAACCATGCAATGGTCCCAAGTTAGAACTGAGAGCAAGTGAAGAGAATGGACCTGTCACCATGATGCACAGAGCAGGGGCTGGGTTATGAATAGCTCTGTATGTTCTGCTAACCCAGAGATTTCATAGTCATCTGTAATTGCTGAGTCAAAAGGCAAATGTGCTCACACATTTGAAACATTTCTATGAAAGGAAGGCCTATTACAAAGTAGTCATGGGGAACTGATTTATTAGTAATGAATCTCCATGGCCAGATAAACACGCAGAGAGCCCCCTGCCCAGATGGTGAACGGTGGGAAGCTTTTCAAGCTCAGTGGTTATTTAGATGGAATTTCCCCAAGAAGTTCCTTTCTCAGGGTTCTTTATATAAACTCAGAGATCTTCCCTCCTGCCTTTCTTCTAGCTTCATTATCTCCTTCTAAACTGTCAGCAGGATCAGGTTAACTCTGGCTTGGGGTCTTGCCTGTTTTATCAAAGCCCCTGCAGGGCCAGTTTGGGTTGTTTGTGGCTGGTGTGGGCCCAGGGGCAGGCTTTTATCTTCAGACTTTGCTTGATCTATTCTGGCTGGAAGTGCTCTTGCAGTTTTGCTGCAGGTATACGAATGCACTGTTCTTTCAATTGTGAGTTTCCTGTTCATTATTCACTGCTCAGAACGACCACTTTCCTCCTCTGCCTTATTAATAGAGACTAGCAAGGTTTGCCTCCAGACTGTAGTGCCATAAAAAGTCTTCATAGGATTTTGGCCCAAGAAAGTATGTTACACAGCAATTACTTTAGACCTGTTTTTGAAATCGTAATGCTGGTGTTGTAAAGAATGGGATGAGGCAGGAGATTAGGGTGAAGATCCAGGCCTGAGGTACAAAAATTAGGTAGGAGACTGGTGGATAATTCATGTGATTATAAGGGCTGAGGTTCAATTTATAGCACTGAGAAAGTATTGGAGGGGACAAGTGTGGAAAAGGCACTTAAAATCAAGAACAGGAAAAAAATTAAGTGTAGGCTTGGGGTGTGGTGGTGAAGCTGCAAGCATGCTGGCTTTGATTTGGAGCCTGGATAGAGGAAGCCTGAACTGAAGGGTTGGGAGTGATTAGATTCTTTCAGTTCCATTGTTGAAGTGATGCCTTTAAGGCTGTGGTACAGGGTGGTGCAGAAATCCAGGAGGCAATCTGGAGCTCGAGAGGCAGAACTCAGCTAGAGCTGTGATTTTTCTGTGTGCCAATTAAAGAAGGACTAGTACAATGGCTTGGATGAGGTATGTTTCTATTTCCTAAATGAGCCAGGTACTTTGGGCTGCTTGTCAGCTCAAAGGCTCAACAACTTGAGCCTAATGGTGATATAACCTTCCCTTCTTAGACACCTGTCATTCAGAATTACTCCTACTTTCTCCCAGGGCCCTGGGCAGAAGAAAGGGCATGTAATGGGAGTATATCCTATTCCAGGAAGGCCTGTATATGTGCCATGCTTTGGTTTTGCTTAGTCAAGGGTTGAAAGCTATATGGGAGGCAGAGTACAATAGTTTTTCCTCACCCACCCCAAGGGCTATAGCTGACACTGTTGTAAGACAGCTTAACACTTACTCAAAAGTACTTTTACACAAAAAGGGGCCTTGAGAAATGAAAACCCAAGCACCAGGAGAAAACTGTTACCTTAAATCTAATGAATGAAGTATAGAGTAGTGGAAAAATGTGCCTAGACAAAAAGGGTACGAACTAGTGAGGACCAACCAGAGAGAGAGGAGGGTGTCAGCAAGACCAGTTTCAAATTCTTTCCTTCGTCTCTTCATCATGTTCTTTGTTTCCTCAGGGTGGGGCTGGACACCTGTCACTAGATTTCCAAGGTAAGGGAATGAGAAAAATGCATTCATAGGTTTTGAAGCCTGCTTTAGAGGAGCCGAAGTGGAGTACCTATACTTTGCTTTGAGGAAGAAAACAAAACAAAACAAAGCAGAAGGACAGAAGGTCAGGAGACCTTGCTTCTGCAGTGCTTTTTCATGTTTAGCTATTGTCGCCTTTTGGGCAGGTTGTGCAAGCTCTGACAGAAACATTGAGTTTTTCAACCAGATTATTAACATGATTAAAAGTATTACCTCAGTAAAACTCTAAGACAGTTCTCTCAGTATTATCAGAATTTTGTGGAAAAGTAACCCAGGAAGAGACCAGCTGATTTGGCCTCAGATTGTAAGGCTTGTGAGTGACTAAACCTGAATCTTCTTGGTTCAGGAGCCCAAATTTAGAGTTCTCCGGC
Organism: Pachyuromys duprasi; assembly: GCA_028658305.1. NCBI lineage: Eukaryota > Metazoa > Chordata > Mammalia > Rodentia > Muridae > Pachyuromys > Pachyuromys duprasi. The sequence continues at coordinate 28,177,736 of CM053763.1, forward strand.
TTTAAATACATGATCAAGAGCAAGCTTGAGTTTACTAAAACTTTTCAAATCAAAGTCTCAGATTTCTTGTCTGTTAGATGAACTATCAACAGTACAAAAATAAATAGAAACCTTCCGCACACCACTCAGCATACAATAAATACATATTTTCAGTGTACAGTGGTAGCTAATGATGCCAATAACAGTAATTTATTAAACAATTTATTAAATTAAATAGAAAACTAGTGATCTGCAATTGGTTTTTTAGCTAGCTGTGTTGGCCCTCATTTTGCTTACATTAGCATAGCATCTTCTTGCTAGGTCTTTTTGTGTTAACTGAAGGTGGATTTTACAGGTCAAGCGTTTCGATATTCTGCAATTTCTCCTTTCCTTTCTTTGTAGTTGAACAGCTAGGGTGGACAAATCACATTAGGGGAGGTCTACAAATAGACCCTGGGGACTCTCCTGCTAAGGAAACCTGAGTGTGCCTATTGAGTTTTTATGCTCTAGTCTCTTTGCATGCAGTTTTAGTAAAATTGCAAAATGTGTAGCTAAAGTATTTTATTTTACACTTAATAATGTTGCCTATGCTTTGTGGAGATTATGACGATTCAGTGAGCTAAGAGGACCTGTCATGCATTAAAAAATAAATAAATAAAAGAACTTCTGCATTCGTGTTTCCTGTGCCTGGATAAACTTTACAGGTTAGAAAGTGTTGTTTTAGTGCATACTGTCTAGGTTTTTCTTTAAGTAAGCACTTATTTCCCTTCCAGGCTTACAATTTTTAATGAAGAATTTTTGACCAACCTGTTTAATATCTATGAACTCATGAACTCATATCATTTGGTTCTTGGATTCTATAGGAAATAGAGCTGAAGGTTCTATATTTGGCTGTGATTAATTACCACAGTCATTTCAAACTTGAAAGTCACGTTTATCATTAAAAATCAATTATAAAAATATCAATACTCTTATGCATCTATCAGCATCTAGATCTTATTTATACTTTATCTTCATAACTCTTTCAAGGCCTGCCTGGCTTTCTGATGTGGCCTGAGAATACGGAGTACTGAAAAGCCATGGGTGTTCCTCCAATTTTAGAAACTCATTTTGGAGATAGATCAGAGAATAATTTCAAGTGTATAATTTCCTAAGTGAAATGAGGCATCCTGACGTGCCTTCACATAGATGCCAGGAAATGTAGATTCATGGTTTTCCCCCTCTGATAAATGTGGTGCTGTTATTTATGGTTTATAGTGGACCAGAATTTTAATATTGTAACAAGGAAAATAGGTGAGCCAAGAAGTCTTATTCTTACTTGTGAATTATCTGAGATTATTAGTGTAGGGCTCACTTGGCTTTATTTAAGATGAAAAACATATTCAGGTAAAATCAACTCAGAATATTTTATCCGCAAATAAGCAAATGGATGAAATTCAGTTCTTCCCAGTGGTAAATAAAAATGAAACCCATTTTGATCTCTACTATTTCTAGTTTTTCACTGCAAGAAGGTTGTGTCTACAACTATGTGTCTATGGACAGTGATAGACCACGCAAACATATAACCTATTGTTTTGTCTAGACCTACTATCCTACTTTTTTTAACAGTTCAACATCACACGGGAAAAGTGTAAACAGTATTTGTAATTATTTCAGAGGCTAAAAATAAGTTCAGGGTTATGTTCTGATTTAATTACTTCAAGAAGAGCAGTTCCAAATGAAAACTGAACGCTGGAGCTATTTCTGTGACCAATTTAGAGAAAGAAAGGAGAGGAAAATGACCACAGATAGAGGAATGTTGGTTTGTAAAGTTAATCTGACTTTAAGCATGAATGGAAATGATCCAGGTGTTCAGTATAATATTTATTAATTATGCTGCAAGATTGTTCTGTGTCATCAAAGATATATCAAATCGTCTGCACCTTAAGAAATCTGTGCTGCTATTTACATGCTTATACTTTGTGCCTTTAATTAAATAATCTAATGCAGCATACATGATGCCGTGTGTTAATGATAGTGAAATACAAATGGAATTGGAAAGTCAAGGTGAATGGAAAGGGAACTGCTTCCACTGAGCTTTCTGGCAGAGCACCGAGAAGGAGACATGGAGACGTGCTCTTCTGCATAATCCTCATACTGAAGAGGAAATAATCTAATTTCTCAAAGGGAGGGAAATTTTGAAGTACTGTTTTTTCAAGTAGGATCTTATGTGTACAACTTATAATTTGTCTAGGAAAATGTTTTCAGTGTTATTTTCACCAGTTTAGAGATGGCTTAAAAACAGAAGTGTTCTTGAAAACCTATCAGCAAAATATTTTAGTAGGACATAATACATATAAGCCTAGTTCAGCATATTGTATACTGGCAAATTTTGTGATCTGGTTTGTTAGTACATAGAGATGCACTTTATTTTAATTTGAATAATCCAACTGAATACTTCCAAAAGCTGCTTCTGCTTCTTCTTCTTCATTATACATACATACATACATACATACATACATACATACATATATATATATATATATATATATATATATATATATATATATATATAGAGAGAGAGAGAGAGAGAGAGAGAGAGAGAGAGAGAGAGAGAGAGAGAGAGCCTAGATATAGTCCATGCATGGTCCTTGGTTGGTACTTCAGTCTCGACAAACCCTCTGGTCCCAGGTTAGTTGGTACTGTTGGTCTTCTTGTGGAGCTCCTGTCCCCTCCAGGTCCTTCTATCCTTCTTCCCACTCTTCTATAAGGTTTCTGAGCTTAAGGTTTTTGAGTCTCAGTTTCTGTTTCCATTCATGGATGGGCAGAGCCTCTCAGAGGCCAGCCATGCTGGGCTGCCATCTGAAAACACAGTATCGCTTCATCAGTAGTGTCAGGGGTTGGCTCTTTCTCATGGAGTTGGTCTCAGGCTGGGCTGGGCATTGGTTGCACATTCCTTTAATCTCTGTTCTATTTTTATCCCTGCACATCTTGTAGGTGGGGTAGATTCTGGGTGGAAGTTTTTCTGGGTGAACTGGTGTTTCCCTCCCTCCAAAAGAGTCCTGTTTGGTTAGAGGGTGGCCTCCTCAGTCTCCATGACCCCTGGCACCAGGAGTCTCAGCTAGAGTCACCCCCATATATTCCTAGAGACCCACCCTGTTGCAAGTCTCCAGCTTGTCTAAGAGATGCCCCCAGCCATGGCCCTCTGTCCTCCCCTCTCCCCCATTCTCCTCATATCTGATCCCCACCGTCATTTCCCTCAGTTTTCCCTCTCTTATCCTGGTCCTTCTCTTTAACCACTTCCACTGATTATTCAATTTCTCTTTCTGACTGAGATTGAACATCCTCTGTGACTTGTAGTATGGTAATTCTGTACTCTATGGTTAATATCCACTTATAAGTGAGAACATGTGCTTCCTTTTGAGCTTGTGTTTTCTCACTCAGGATCATCTTTTCTAGATCCCACCCTTTGCCTGAAAATTTCATGATTTCCTTGTTTTTAATTGCTAAACAGTATTCCATTGTGTAAATGTACCACAGTTTCTTATTCATTCTTCAGTTTGAAGGGCATCTGGGTTGTTGTTTCTGGTTTCTGGCTATTAAAAATAAAGCTGCTATGAAGAGAGTTGAGCAAATGTCTTTGTTGTATGGTTGAGCATCTTTTGGGTATATGTCCAGGAGTGGTATAGCTGGGTCTTGAGGTAGATCTATTCAAATTTTCTGAGAAAGCACCAGATTGATTTCTAAAGTGGTTGTACCAGTTTGCATTTCCACCAGCATGTGTTGTCACTTGGGTTTTTAATCTTAGCCATTCTGATGGGTATAAGATGGAATGTCAGGGGTTGGGGATTTGGCTCAGTGGTAGAGCACTTGCTTAGCAAGCACAAGATCCTGGGATTTGGTCCTCAGCTCCAGAAAAAAAAAAGATAAGATGGAATCTTAGAGTCGTTTTGATTTTCTTTTCCCTGATGACTAGTGATGTGGAGCATTCCTTTAAGTGTTTCTCAGCAATTTGAGATTCCTCTATTGAGAATTCTCTGTTTAGCTCTGTACCCCATTTTTCCTTGTATTATTTGGTGTTTAATTTCTTGAGTTCATTAAATATTTTGGATATTAGCCTTTTGTCAGATGTTGGGTTGGCAAAGATCTTTTCCCAGTCTGTAGGCTGTCATTTTGTTCTATTGACAGTGTCCTTTGCCTTACAGAAGCTTTTCAGTTTCTTGAGGTCCCATTTATTGATTGTTGGTCTTAGAACTTGAGGTGTTCTGTTCAGGAAGTTGTCTTCTGTGCCCATGAGTTCAAGACTCTTCCCCACTTTCTCTTCTAATAGATTTAATATATCTGGTTTTATGTTGAGATCTTTGATCCACTTGAACTTGAGTTTTCTGTAGAGTGACAAATATGGATCTATTTGCATTTTAACTTATTTATTTATTATTTTTTACATATAGACATCCAGTTAGACCAGTACTATTTATTGAAGATGCTATCTTTTTTTCCATTCTATGGTTTTGGCTCCTTTGTCAATAGGTTTATGGGTTTATTTCTGGGTCTTCAATTTGATTCCATTGATCAACCAGTCTGTTTCGACCCCAGTGCCATGCAGTTGTTATTACTGTTGCTCTGTAATACAGCTTGAAGTCGGGTGAATATAACTCCGGAAGTTCTTTCATTGTATAGGATTGTTTTAGCTATTCTGGGATTTTTGCTTTTCCATATGAAGCTGAGAATTTAAGAAGTTGTGTTGGTATTTTGATAGGAATTGCATTGATGAAGGGTATGATTTGAAGGTAAAATGATTAAGTGATAATACTGACACATTCATTGAAAAGTAGAGGACTCCAATAGGATTTCTTCTTGAGTAAGCTATATGTTATATCTCAAGGAGGAAATCAAGTCTTTGCTGCCTCCTGGTATGGAGAGAAACCACACCCAGTCTTGTAGAGAAATAAATGACATCATCAATACAGTCCCATGCCTGATATTTTGAGTGAACCAAAAAGCATATTTCTCACCTGGATCCCAACTCATTTATAATAGCCTTGGTTTTTTTTTTTTTTCAAAATTTGCCGTATTTTCTAGTTTTTTTTTTTAAGTTAAGAATCTTTATGATTTTCAATGTAATACTGACAAACTCAGCAAAATCCACACACACACAAAAAAAGTAAGAGAACCAGTGGCACATGCCTTTAATCCTAGCACTCGGAAGGCAGAGACAAGTATCTCTGTGAGTTCCAGGACTACAGAGTCAGTCCCAGGACAGCCAGGGTACATAGTGAAAAACCTGTCTTGACGCCCCCACCTACCCAAACCATTAGGGGATAGGCATCTATATTTGGAAAGCTAGAAGGAACTAGGTATATTAGGCCCATATATTAGATTGCATGGAGGGTTAAAGTGAGGAGCAATGTCCCTGTTGTGTGAAAAGGAACAAGTTGGGCACAGAACTAGGACTAGCGTATCCTGTTAAAGGGGCACTTGCAGCCCAGGCGTGATTGGTAAGAGCTAGTCGTATGGTGTACTTAGCTCAGTTGGAGAGTGCTTATGTGGAGAGTGCTTATGCAGGATGCCTGTTTGGTCCCCAACATCACATACTCCAGGTGTAGCGGCACAGAGCTGTAATCTCAGCACTCAGGAAGTAGAGGGAGGAGGATAAAAGTTTATGGCCACCCTCAAGTACACAATGAATTAATTTAAGGCCAGTCTGGGATATAAGAGACCCTGTCAAAGGAGAAGGAACACTATGGATACAACTCACTAGTCAGACGGGGGAAATCTTGTTAACTGTGTAACCTTGTGATGCCTTTTTAACAGCGGTTCTCAACCTCTGGGTCATGTCCCCTTTGGGAGGTCAAATGGCCCTTTCACAGGCGTCACCTAAGACCACCAGAAAACAGATATTTATTCATATTACAGTCCATAACAAGAGCAAAGTTACAGTTATGAAGTAGCAATGAAAATAATTTTATGGTTTGGGTCACCATAACATGAGGAATGGTGATGAAGAGCCACAGCATTAGGAAGATTGAGAACCACTTCTTCAAAACATTGTTATATCACGCATATATGCATATGTGTATATATGTACCTTTCTTCTTTCTTTGCATGTCTTGTAATTATTTTCTCTTTTCTTTCTTCCTCCCATTTTCCCCTCTCCTTCACTCCTTTTCCTTTGTCTCTCTCCCTCCCTTCCTCTCTCGCTTCCTTCTTCCCTCCTACCTTCTTCTCTTCTCTTTCCATGTGCCTTTTATTCTTCCTTCTTTTTCCTGCTTCCAGCTGGGCATTTCACACCCTGTGCTATAAAAGTTTCTTGTGTTTCCTTGTCAACCTATTGAGGTTTCTATACTAATTTTGTTAAGCCCATGTAATTTTGTTGTTGTTGTTGTTATGAGTGGCATTTGAAGTCCCTGCTCAGGTAGGTTAGGGTCAGTTAAATGAATGAACAGTGATCTCCTTAGGTGATTGGAGCTGATACATCTCCTAGCCTTTTGAAGAATCCCAAGGCCATTTAGAAGTGAGGGCTAGGGCCTTCTCAGCTCGTGTATTACCTTGGGCAATGTGTAACTTTCTCAGTCCTCACAGATACACACACAGGCGCTCGCCTAAGCACACCTGATGGGTGGACTCACCATTTCCCAACTGTGAGGTCTCTTAAGCATGTGCTTTGCCCAGTGGTGTACAACTGCCAATCCACTCCGTAGGCTGGCTCTGTGGTCAACAGATGCTCCAGTTGTTCTTGAACACTAAGAAGGGCGAAGCTGATGCTTTTGCTGAGCTCTAGGGCACATAAAAACAAGATAGAGGTCTGGAGAACCACCATATCTGGCAAATAATGGCAGTTCTTCTTAAGAATTAGGTTTTAAAGGGCCTTAATCCTATTTTGCTCTTTTGTGCCCAGCACTCACCATGAATGCAGGCTGGTTTTTGAGACTCCTAAAGAGCTGAAAAGAGAGGTGGGAACAGGGGACATCCAAATGCCACAAAGCTTCCTTCTCTTCTTGAGAACTAGGTGCCTTCTGGAAAAAATGCTACTCAGATTGCTGCAAATCTCTGGCTAATTCCCAGAGTTCTGAGAAAATTGATTGTGACCATTTCTTCTGTGCTGTCATTGCTTGTGTGGAAGACACTGCTCAGAAGTCTTACTGTGCACACTTTATGTTGTCCCTATTTTTTCAGTATGTTAAAAAAAAAAGGAATGTGGGCCTGCAGACTTCCAAGATCTACCTCACTCTAGAACATTTTTATATTAACTAAAGTATCATCTCATTCCGAGTGCACCTTGGGTAATACAAAATACTGTACATATTAAAAGTTTAATATGATGTTTAAAAATATCAACACTGGCTTCTTATAATGCCAAAATATGAAGCCCAACAAACTGTATCTGACCAACTTCTGTTACGGTTTACTTACATATTTGAAAAAGAAATATTACCTCTTTTATGACCTTTCAGTGTAAAATGAGTTATTCTCAAGGGAAGAGACTTAATACAAAGATGAAAACTATATAGGCAAAATTTAACTTCTAGAGACTATTGAAGGGGCAAAATGAAATAATTGATGTATTGCATTTCAAAAGGTTGAGCCGTCAGCATGGAAATTTCCCGAATGCTTTGCTTTTTGAATACATTATTAACTGTAGTCACGGTGTTATATAATAGATCTTTTGAACTTACTTTTCTCATTTAATTGAAAATTTGGATCCTTGAGTGGTTCGCCCTTCATTCTAAAATTTATCATTAAATAGATATTAGAATTTCCATCCTAAATTTCATATGCATTAAAGACTCATATTTATACCTCAACACTGCAGACAGAGACAAACAGTGTCGGCCCAATACCACCCAAGGCTGCTTCATGTTCATTTCCTGAGAAACTGATAGGACAATATGATACATATTTCTCAGCAATAAGACTGAAAGAACTGTCTATCTATATTAATGTTCCATGTGTCTGATACTAAAACTTTTGAAGTAACTATTTCTAAATTATATGAATTCTTTGCTTGGTTTAGAAGGCCAGGGGTCTAACCTCTCAAAAGCAGGTAAACATTTTGGGTAGTGATTTCACTTTCCTGAAAAATACCAATGGACACTTCTGCTCTTGCAGGCAAGGGTTAAAACATCAGCATTTGTTGGTGACATAATGCTATATTTGGGGGATTTTCATAATCTTACGAAGTGTTGCAACTCACTTTCTCTCTGATGGCCATTGAGTTTTCCATCTGCATATTTAGATTTGAGCTTTCTAACTTATTGGCTGACACCCAGGTCAGAATCAGCACACCCTTGGCTCTCACTGAGCTCTCAACAGGATTCCGAGTTCATTAACCCTCCCAACATTCCAAACAAGTAGCTCCGATTACCTGTTTTAAGATGAGAATGGTGAGGCTTTGGTTCATGACCTCAGCAATGCATTACACTGTACCACATAAAGATTTTACGCAAGCAGTCCAAAGATGAATACACTCCGATAGAATACCTGAGTGGAATGGTTTCAAATCTTGTTGAACTTTGTTAAATTGTCTTGGTGATTTGCATTTTGGTTTTCTACAGACTGGTTAGGCATGTCAGTGTGTGAATGCTCATCTCTTGCTATTGTAGGAAAGCCAGAGACATGACTACAAGTTGATGTGAAATGTTACAAGTTCTTAAGCACTTAAATTTACTTTTGGCAAGGTTGACAGCCCTTTGCTGTTTTTTTTTTCCTTTGAAGTTCTTATTTAAAGAAATGGCAGTTACTGCAAAGTGTCTGACCGCTTTTACAAAATTTCTTATTTCTTTGAAGTGATGTATTATTGAAGTAAAATTACCAACTAGTGTTTCTGCAAATGGAAGGACTTCCTTTTTCCAATAAGAAGTATGAAATGATAAGTGATTCCCTGTCTAGCCCTCATTGACATATGGATCCTTTGTGGACTCTGGTAAAGCAGACAAGGAGGCAGTAATTTAAATATTTATGAATTTCTTTTTATTCAACTGGCTATCTTTATAGGGTAAACACAGAGTCACTTTTACTGGAAACCAAGAGCTTTCAAGGTTTTCAAGATGTGTAATAAAATGGTATCTCAGCTATTTACCTTAATTTAAAATTAAATTCCTTTGGCAGAATGAATTAATTCTGTGCTGGGGGCTCAGAGTGTACGCAGGTTTCTAGAGACAAGACAGCTGAACAGTGCTTTCTCCCGAAGTTGACCATGCAGTTACAATACCTTTTCTTGGTTTCTTTACTGCATTTTTCTTTGTCATCCTTTCTTCTCCTTCTGCTTTAATTCATGCTTGAGTACTGTGTTGTATTGTTTGCACCACACACTCACATTCCTTCACGTCTTCCCATTCCCCTTTCCTCACTCCCTCTAAACTTCATCACGGTGTCTTGTTTAATTGCTATGGTTATATAATAATGTGTATGTATAAATACAACACAACAGTTCCATTTAGTGTTACCCATATGTGCATTTGTTTAGGGTTTACCACATGGGGTCGGGGTACTATTGGGTACGGTATTGTTGAGATTTTGTCACTGCAGCTCCCTGCAATATATAGATGACACTGTCTTGCAGCTGACATTTTGGTTGCCTGAATCATAAAATCTCCTGCTTTCCATGTTTTCTGAGTCTTAGGTGTAGGGCTTGGGTTATATATGCATCCGTTGGGGATGAACATTCTATAGTCAGTTGTTATCTGCCTTTTGCCCAGTTGTGGATTTCTGAAATGGCTTCCTTCTGCTGCAAAAATAACCTTTGATGAGGGATGAAAGCAAGTGAGGTCAAGGGCTCTATTGCCATATTCCTAAATAGATGTAATTCCCAGTTATCCTTGGCATTGAGATTATAAAATAAAAATACTGGACAACTTTGAAACTCATGGTGCAGGATCAAACATTGTAATCTGAAATATCCAACCAGGACTCAATTCTTTATGTAAAAAGCAACAAGCACACCCATTTTATCATTATGCAAATTTTCTTTAGCCTTTTGTAAAAGATAAATTTATATGCATACTAAAATTTTAAAATATTTGTGTGTCTTTGAGTATGTGCCGGTGCACTAGCCTGTGCTTAAGTACAAAAACCAGATGAGGTTTCCTGGTGCCCTCCTCTATCACTCTCTGCCTATTCCTGTTAGTCAGGGTCTCTCCCTGAACTTGGGGCCAGACTGGAAACCAGCAGCCCCAACAATCCTGTCTCCATGGCTTTGAATTTGGAGTTACAGGCATGCACAAAACACCTGGCTTGTTTCATGCGTGCTTGGATTAATCTCTGTTCCTAATTGTGAAGCAAGTGCTCTTAACAGCTGAGTAATCTCACCAGTCCCAATGAACTGTTTTAAAATACATTTCTTTATGTTTTATTATCAGTAAATATTTTATTGGTATAGCTATTAAAAAAACCTATGTACCCAAGGTTATATACATTTCTCAAGTGAAAAGCAGTCACCATTACAAAATATTTAATAAATTGTCCTCTAGATGCTGGGTTTTATTTAAGTCTCTGTGTGTGGAAAAGAAAAGCACAATACTGGTTAGAATAAGCTACAGGGACTTTTCAGGGTACATACCAACCTCTATTGGTTGAGGGTCACTAACTTAAAATTCATGAATTTAACTGATTCAGATCTTTTATAAAAGCACTCTTTTTTAACACAGTTTAACATAAAACAGTTTAACAGATAACATAAAATTGATTTTGATATTTCTTTTCTTTACAGGGTTGTGGGAAGAAAATGTATTCCTTTCTGAGAGGAACCAAACAATTACAAGTACTAAGGTTTCTGGGGATCTCCATTGGTGCGACACAAATCCTGGCCATGATTCTCACCATTACTCTACTCTGGGCTCTATATTATGATAAAAGGGAGCCTGGGACAGACCAAATGCTATCTCTGAAGAATGATACTTCTCAGCACTTGTCATGCCACTCTGTGGAACTCTTAAAACCAAGCCTTTCAAGGATCTTTGAGCATACATCGATGGCAAACAGCTTCAATACACACTTTGAGATGGAAGAATTATAAAGAAAGTGAAAGAAGGAAATCACAAATTTGTGGGACTAGTGAGTTTTGGGGTGCACAGTTATCTATTTCAGAAATTTTTAGTCATGTTAATATTCTGCAAAAGAATGTCTAAGCATATAATTTCCACTCTTTAAAACAAAGGTTCCACATGTTAACACACCGACAATAATTAGTGCCCTTCAAAATGCTGAAGACAATGAATAACCACTGTCTTTCTTTCTTTTTGAGCACAATTATGTTTTGAGGTGATGCAGTTTGACCAGTGTTTCTGCATCTGTTCATGGAAATGAACCATCATAGCGGCACTGGTGCTGCCGTGAAGGTTACCTAGCTGTTCCGGCTAGCCTATAAACTATCAGCTGACTGCTAACATAGGAATTTAGACAGTACTAATGACCTTTATTACCTGATGATGATTTGCCTTGAGAATGATTTGGTTACATATAAAAACTTTTAAAGATTGGTGACTACCTAAATATGACTTTTTTTGTTGGTTATTAAAATAATCTTATTAATAGCACTTGTAAGAGCTAACACATTGTCTTAAACTTTTCAGGGAAATATATGTATATAAGACTGTGCTGTGTCTGTACAATTCAGTAGTCTTTAGTTCTTATAATGTTATGAATAACAACATTTGAAAATGACAAATTTGTCTTATAAACCACCATTACTTTGTGTCTTTCCCAAAAACAGAACTTTTAAATTCTGTCTTGGGTCTGTACTATATTCATAACTGTTAATTTAAGTTCTTAACCACTAATTTTGGAAATTACCAGTGTGATGCATAAGAATCATTGCAACTCTGACTGCAGGAAGTATCAACTACGGAATTTACAGATACTTGTTTTAGAAGAAATTCGTATGCATTTTTTTCTCCCAAGTGAGGGTTCTTCTTGACAACAAACACTTTGCAAAAAGCTTATGTTTTTCATTTGAAAACAGGAATCAAAAGTTGATGTAATTTTACAGAGAAATAACACTATCTGCAGAGAGGTGCTCACAGGAATCTCTAAAATAAGTGGTGGTCTAACTAGAGGGAATCTTTGATTTATTTCACCAATTAATATACTGTGGCAAATTACACAGAATATTAATTTCTTTACAAAAGTAGAAGATATTTATTTGAAATGGGAAAAGTGCATTTTACTGTATTTTGTGTATTGTGTTCATTTCTCCGATTATGGAAAGAAAATTAATACAGGTGTCAATAAATATTTTCTAGATCATGATGGTTTGTGCCTATTTATTTTCTGTTGCTTGAACCCAGGCCTGGGAACCTTAGGGGTGGTGTGAGGTGGGGTGAGCTGGTGCAGAGTCAAGGGCACAGAACCCGAGAGTCGGGCAAGTGGCAAAAGCAGACTCATTTATTTCAGAGAAAGGATGTCTCTTTATACCCTCTGCCTAGCGCTCCATTGGTTTCTGGACTGCAGGCTGTTGCTGTGGCTTTTCCTCATTGGTTCATGTCTCATTACCCAATGTGGAGTCATCAGTTTCCGGGCATGTTTCGGCAGGTCCCAGGTAGACTTCATGTGGAAGCCTAGCTATGCATGCACACTGTTTAGCAGCGGGCCTTATTCCTGCAATTTTCGAGACAAGGTCTCACTATGTAGTTCTGGAAAGTGTGTTCATTTTGATATACAACAAGCACTTTTGTCAGTGATGAAAATAGCAAATGAGAGAAGCGGGTGTGGGGAGACACCTCCATGACTGGAAATGACGCAGCCCGCAGTCCCAGGACATGTTTCTCAAGATCCTCCTCCAAACCACCACCATCTTCATGGATGCCTGGAGTAGAGCTCTGGGTTCGAGTTGAAATGCACCATTAAGGGCATCTTCAAGTGGTCACCTGAATAAGGCAGAAGAGCATGTCTGAGTGAGGATGGCTTTATCTGAGATCAAAGATGCAGGGCCCAGCCGCAGTGGGCAGATTACATGTTTGACGGCCATGCTTTGAGTCTCTCTGGCACTAGTGTGTTTCCAAATGTGACGAAGCCTTGGGGCTCTGGAGGCACCACCACGAGCAGTGATAGCGCTACAGTTTTTGTCTGGTGTCTGCCTCTTTCTTTGTGTCCTCTGCCGTAGCAGGCATCACTGTCTCTAGGGTGGGCCTTACTACTTCACTTCTCAGGTTTCTACTTGTCAAGATGTAAGTACTGCTATCCAGCTTAGTATTTGGCACAGCTGTCCCTCAAAAGGACCAAGGTGTTCTCACTCACCAGCTAGCCAAAGAAGAGAGGACTGAAAAGTCTGAGCCTTGGGCCAGCTGGTGAGCAAGGGACAAAAGGCAACACACTCAGACACACAGACCATTAGTCTTGTTTCAAGTATTCCTAGCTAAGGGTCTATAGAAGCAGAATAGCTTTTATGAGGCTTCCGTATGTCCCATGTGATCAGGGTCAAAGATGGCTCCTCTCCCTTCCCCCTCCCCCTTTTTGGGGGGAACTGTGCAAGAATGGCAGTGGGTATGTGTTGTAAAGTATAAAATAAAGGCTGTGGATTGATTGATTGAATACAATATTAGTAATTTTCAAACTCAGTAAATAATGTGTAAACTGCCTCTTCACTGAAAAAAGACAGACTGTCTTTATTTTTTCACGCTCATACTTTTTGCTATTTGAATTTGACATAATAAATATGCTCACTTCTGTTAATTTATGGTCTTAGTGCTTTCATTAGTTGTTAATTTATGTTAAAAGAATAGACTTGTTGGAGAATTGCTACATGCTGTAATCTCGGCTTCTTGGAGGGCAGATGCTGAAAGACCGCTTAAGCCCAAGAGTTCAAGGCCAGCAAAGAGAGACTATTGCTCTTTAGGAAGAAAGAGATGAAGAGAGAGACAGAATATGAGGAAATATAGGGGAGAAAAACCTTCAGTGTTCAATTTTCACCTCAAATTTCACCTATGATAACCAAATAATCGACAGTCATGTGTTTTATTTGAATTGTTTAGATAGTGGACAAGTTTGTCTGCATCTCTTTTGATATATCTCACAGTCATATAACATGCGTATATTATATTGAGCTTAGGGAGAAAACACCAGTCTTCAAATTATAGGAATTGACTTTTTAAAATAGGTATTTTGATATATTACCCGATTTAGTACCCTCTAGAATAGTCACCATAAATTTAGACAATCATCTTCTATATAATACATTTGCTTAATGGGAACAAATGACATTTATAGTCATGGTCCACAAAGGCCTCTTATGCAGCAGTGCACCTGGAATAATAAAGCGACAGGAACCTCACAAATCGCATTCAATGCTGGAGAACTGGGGCGTTCTCTGTTTGGGTATAGTGCTGGGGGAGACTGTTAACTGTGTCTTTGGGAACCTTTAAAAAGCTTTTTTTGGGGGGGTAAAATCGCAAGTTTTAAAGTAAAAAATTTAAGAGATTATTTTTAGATTGGTTAACAGGCAATTCAAAGCACCCCCGAGACTCTGGGAAGAGAGTAAGAGATGATGTCTGTTATCAAGCTTATAAAATTTGGGTTAGAGATGCTAGTAATAACCCCAGGAAAGGTAAATAGTGATAACCCCAGTAAGAAGTAAAAGGGGTGCACAATGAGTGTGGCCATGGCAAGCAAGGAGAGGAGGAAAGTGGAGTGAAGGTTGTTCCAACAGGCAAATGGCTCTCGAGCAGAGTCGAGAAGGAAGGACGGAGCACAGAGCACTGACGGCAACATTCCACGAGGCAAGGCTCTGAGATTGAAATAAATCAACAGGATTCTGTGGAGCTGACCTGTGGTTCAGACTGCACAGCACGGAACACTGGAATGGACACCCTGGGAAAAGAAGTGGGTGAAATGTGGGCTTGGGGCTTCATTCTGTGGATTCCCAGGATGAGCTGCTAGGGTGTTTTCAGAAAAGGAAGTGACGCATGTGTGACTCAGAGCTTCCACTGCTTTATGCAAGCAAGAAGGATGGGGCTCAGGGGAACAGGTGCAGCCATTGTACCAGTCCCAGGGGACAAGGCATGCTTAACTCTGGAGCTTCAGCTTGGCAACTCTGGGTAGAGAGCAGGGAGACTTTTTCTGGGCTTGTGGAGAGAAAGATCCTCACCTGGAAGATGAAAGTCAAGGAACAGGGTGCATAAAATGGACTAGACTACTGCAGTGTGAATCTATGCAAGTTAGCTGCAGATTGGCATTGGGGTTTTGTGGTAGAAAAGAAAATAACTAATGTTTCTAGATTTTGTACCTGGTAAGTTGGCAATAGCCAACTTAACCCAGATAGAAGGCTGGGAGGAGAATGAGAGTATGGAAGGGTAATTAATTTGGTTCGGCATGTACTGAGTTGGAGATGCCTGCAGGACATGCAGATGGAGAAGTCTACAGGCAGCTGTAAATTCCAGTCTGCTGCTTAGGAGAATTCACTGTGGAGCCTGAGAATTTTTTATGCATTGCTTTCCCATTTCAGGAAGCCTGACAGAAAATGGGCCGAGGACCAAATCTCATGAAGAGAATCTTAAACAGGATGCTACAACAGCTTCTCTTTGTCTGAACCCCTATTCCTACAGATGCGTCAAAGGAGGTAAAGAAATGAGAAATAAATAAGCTACTGAAACTTCCATGATAAAAGAGCCTGCCTCCTAAAAAAACCAAACCAAAACAACAACAACAAAAAAACAAAACACTACTGCCAGCTGCCATGTTGTTTCAGCCACCCACGCTCTTATCACCGTCTAATTTAAACGTGCATTTTCCTTTCCTATGAACAGTGATCTTACTCAAGCATATCCCACAAACATTCCACACAGAAGAATCTTGAACATCACCTTGAATACTTTTTGTTTGTCATATTAATATGGTAATTGCGGGCTTGTGTGCATTCCTGGGAGCTTCAGAAGTGGGAGGCATAGCCTACAAGGTGCCAGACATGTATTTCCTCTGTTTTCTATGGTGATTTTGTCACTTTGTATGCATCATTAGTTACATTGTACAAACAAGGAAGAGCAACTTAGACTATGATCTAGTACATACCAATGAAGCACTGATTTTCTGCTCTCCACTCTTACATGGCTGTGGTGAGTCTGAGTTTACTCCCCCAGTGAGAAAGCCAGGTCTTATGCATGTGATTCAATATCATTAGGCACAATTGTCTTTCAAAGTCTCCTTCCTTCAGAGTGACACTTTTATCCATCTAACTTCAATCCCCCCTACTTATCCAGACAAGATAAGTCCAAAACATATAAAGTTTTGACAGAGGGCATTCATTGTTTCTTTCTTTCTCTTTCTCTCCACCACTGATAGTCTATGTTTGACAGCTGGTCCAAGTTAATTTCTTTAATCATCTTTCTTGAGGTGTCTATAACATTCCTATTTTAGTGGGTACATGGCAAGCAAACATGTATGTAACCATAACCATTCAAGAGGTTGGTACAGTCTCAGAAATAGATTCTTTATGCTTTCTTGTAAATCCTGCAATCCCCATTCTTCACCTCAGTCAACATGGTCCTGCCAAATGTCATGAACCCAAAGGGTCCTTATTTTTAAGAAGGCAGAACTGTCTAACTCAGTAGCATATATATAATCAAGAACTCAGTCATTAGCTGTCCTAATACTTGTCTGCTTACCACAATGATAAGAAAAAAAATGGCTCAACCCATTGGCTGATGTCTTATGTTAGAGAGTTCAAAAGCTAACTAGCTAAATAGAAGAGCATCTATATTTCAGAAAGCACGTGTGGGAGTAGTCCCAAGAGTGTCGGGCTGATGGTATTGGTACTTTCCTCTCCTCTGTTAGCTTTCCCAGCATATGCTGTTACATTCCAGGAAGCCTTTGATCTTCTACCCAGTGTGTAAAGGAGGCAGTCAAATAATCTTCATCCTGAACACCCATACTGGGAAATTGTATGACCATTATTCAGCTTCTACAAAATAAAGTCTTCCCTTCCTAACTGTTCATTTGTGTATCTTTTACCATATGTATAAATTAACATATGCATAAACAATGAGCCCAGTAAGGAAATCTAAAAACCATTGTTTATGGTAATCATAAGGGCAAACCATGGTAAAGGGGGTTATTCATTTTTTCCTACTTGGATGGAGAATGCAGGGTTATCAAGGGCTCATTTACAAATGGACAGAGACTGGATCTGCAGAATGTGTTTAAGGCTCAGCCAAGTCTTATAAATGTCTGGGAGAACTCTCAAGTTGTAATTGTAGTAAAAAATGCAACAGTGCCCTAGACTTGTAAAATACTTTTACACCTAACTCTGGATCATTCAACCTTCAATACGCATTTATTTGAATGTTCATGCACAGAAATAAGAAGCTAACACATCACTAAGAAAATCCCAGGAGACTGAGAGACTGAAGCAGGTGATTTCTTTTTTTAAAATTTATTTATTTTTATATAATCACAGGTTATGTACTTTGTATCCCAGCCATAGCCCTCTCCCTCATTCCCTCCCACTCTTCCCCTCCCTCCCTCATCTCCTCTCTGCCCCTTTCCAAGTCCGCTGATAGGAGAGGACCTACTCCCCTTCCATCTGCCCCTAGCTTATCAGGTCTCTTCAGGGCTAGCTGCAGTGTCCTCTTCTGGGGTCTAGCAAGGCTGCTCCTCCCTCTGTGGGGGTGGGGGGTGGGGTTGAAGAGCCAGCCATTGAGTTCATGTCCGAAATAGTCCCTGTTCCCCTTACTAGGGTACCCACTTGAATACTGAGCTACCATGGTCTATATCCAAGCAGGGGATCTAGGTTATATCTATACATGGTCTTTGGTTGGAAAAACAGTCACATAAAAGACCCCTGTGCCCTGATCTATTTGGTCTTTGTGGAGCTCTTGTCCTCTCCAAGTCTTACTAACTCCCCCTTCTTTCATATGATTCCCTGAACTCTGTCGAAGTTTTGTTTTTGAGTCGTTCTATCTGCTCTGACACATTACTAGGTAGAGTCTTTCAGAGGCCCTCTGTGATAGGCTCCTGTCCTGTTGCCTTTTTTTCTCCTACATTTAATGTCCATCCTATTTGTCTGTCTAAGTGAGGATTGATCATCTTACCCTAGGTCCTCTTTCTTGTTTATCTTCTTTAGATGTATAGATTTCAGTATCTTTATCTTATCTTATAGGTCTATATATGTGAGTATATACCATGTGTGTCTTTCTGCTTTTGGGATACCTCACTCAGGATGATAATTTCCAGGTCCCACTATTTGCCTGCAAATTTCATGATTTCCTCATTTTTAATTGCTCAGTAGTATTCCATTGTGTAAAAGTACCACAATTTCTTTATCCATTCCTCGATTGAGGGACATCCAGGTTGTTTCCAGGTTCTGGCTCTTACGAATAAAGCAAGCAGGTGACTTCTAATTGCAATTTCCATACTACTTTAGAAAGTGACTTGAAAAGAAAAACAAAACAAAACAAAAAACAAAACAAAAATGAGGCATCCAGAAGTGTGTGTGCCTGTGTAACAGACAGCACACATTTACTCTACTCGAAATCTCCACTGAGTCCCATTTTGTTAACCAGATAAGATGTTGAAGAACACTGGCAAGTAACTGCCATACTGGTGCTTAACTAGGTTTGCTTAACTCCAAAGCCCGTGCTCTTACAGGAACTATTTTGTTAAAGGACTTACAAAATTATTTCTCAAAGTCATGACCTACTATTATATCAGCACATTGCTTCATGTAGATAATTGATATTATTTAAGAATTTGGTGTTCATCAGTTGAAGGAGTTCTCTGGTTGAATTTTTGGGGTCGCTCATGTATACTAATATATCATCCACAAATAGGGATACTTTGACCTCTTCCTTTCCAATTTGTATCCCCTTGATGTCCTTTAGTTGTCTTATTGCTCTAGCTAGGACTTCAAGAACTATGTTGAAGATATATGGAGACAGTGGGCAGCCTTGCCTTGACCCTGATTTCAGTGGGATTGATTTAAGTTTCTCTCCATTAAGTTTGATGTTGGCTATAAGCTTGCTGTATATTGCCGTTACTATGTTTAAGTATGTGCCTTGTATCCTTGATCTCTCCAAGACTTTAAACATGAATGGATGTTGGACTTAGTCAAAAGCTTTTTCGGCATATAAGGAGATGATCGTGTGGTTTTTCTCCTTCAGTTTGTTTATATGGTGGATCACATTGATGGATTTCCATATTATTGAACCACCACTGCATACCTGGGATGAAGCCTACATGGTCATGGTAGATGATATCTCTTATGTGTTCTTGGATTTGGTTTGCAAGTATTTTATTGAGTATTTTTGCATCAATGTTCATAAGAGAGATAGGTCTGAAGTTCTCTTTTTTTTGTTGGGTCTTTGTGTGGTTTAAGTATCAAGGTGACTGTGGCTTCATAGAATGAGTTTGGTAATGTTCCTACTGTTTCTATTTTGTGGAATAGTTTAGAGAGAATTGGAGTTAGCACCTCTTTGAAGGTCTGATAGAATTAATGGAACCGAATAGAATAGCCAGAAATAAACCCACACACCTATGGAAACTTGATTTTTAATAAAGAAGCCAATGGAAAAAAAAGACAGCATCTTCAACAAATGGTACTGGATCAACTGGATGTCTATATGCAGAAAAATGAAAATAGATCCATATTTATCACCCTGCACAAAATTAAAGTCTAAGTGGATCAAAGACCTCAACATAACACCAGACACATTGAATCAGTTAGAAGAAAAAGAACTAGAACTAGAACTGTGCCTAGAACTCACCGGCACAGGAGACTACTTCCTTAACAGAACACCAACAGCACAGGCTCTAAGATCAACAATAAATAAATGGGACCTCATTAAACTGAAAAGCTTCTGTAAAGCAAAAGACACTGTCATCAAAACAAAATGACAGCCTACAGACTGGGAAAGGATCTTCACCAACCCTATATCTGACAGAGGGCTAATATCCAGTATATATAGAGAACACAACAAGTTAAAAAGCAACAAATCAAGTAATCCAATTAAAAATGGGGTATGGAGATAAACAGAGAACTCTCTGTAGAGGACTGTAGAATGGCAGAAAAACACTTAAAGAAATGCTC
>CM053763.1:28198204-28296390 GCA_028658305.1 Pachyuromys duprasi
CCCTGAGGAGACATGATAAGTTGGGGTTGGATGGAAGGGAAGGAGGTCCTCCCCTGTTGGTGGACTTGGAGGGGGCAGGGAAGAAGGAGATGAGGGAGGGAGTGGGAGGGTAGGAGGGAATGGGGGAGGGGGCTACGCCTGGGATTCAAAGTACCCAACCTGTGATTGAGATAAAAATAAATAAATTAAAAAAAAAGAATAAAAACAGGTAAGACTGTTAATTCATGTAACTTGATGGATAGGCCTTAAAGTATTATATTTCCTGAAAAGGATGAGATAGATAGATAGATAGATAGATAGATAGATAGATAGATAGATAGATAGATAATACAAATTATGAACATTCATAAGAAAATAAACAAAATGAAATTAATACATAGGTCAAACAAAAATTATAATTTTTTATATTAATCACAGGTAATTTACTTTGTATCCCAGCTGTAGCCCCCTCCCGCATTCCCTCCCAATCCCACACTCCCTCCCTCATCTCCTCCCTGGCCCTTTCCAAGTCCACTGATAGGGGAGGACCTCCTCCCCTTCCATCTGACCCTAGCTTATCAGGTCTCTTCAGGACTGGCTGCAATGTTCTCCTCTGTGGCCTAGCAAGGCTGCTTCTCGCTCAGGGAGGAGGGGGGAGGTCAAAGAGCCAGCCATCGAGTTCATGTCAGAAACAGTCCCTGTTCCCCTTACTATGGTACCCACTTGGATACTGAGCTATCATGGGCTACATCGGAACAGGGGTTCTAGGTTATATCCATACATGGTCCTTGGTTGGAGAAACAGTCTCCTAAAAGACCCCTGTGCCCTGATCTATTTGGTCCTTGCGGAGATTCTATTTGAGCATAACTAGAAATTTCTGGTTAATTTATAGTGACAAAAGTAGTCCAGTTACTGCTTCCTGGCAGACCAAAAGGTTTAAAAAGTGGACACAAGAAACATTTGGGGTTTTGGTTATATTCATTGTTGGCCTTCTTGCTTGGATGAAAGGCTGTCCTGGGACTTGGGAGCCCAGGAACCACACAACTCTGAAAGGAAGCTTTCTCTCAGAGCCCTTCAGGGTAGGGAGGGTACTTCCGGCTGAGCTCAGGAGCCCGGGAGCCTCAGCCCCACTCCACTTCTTGGCTTCTTCCCTTCTCTTCATTGCTCTTAGGCGTCTTTTGATAGGAGAGTCTCACCTGGCAGCAAATCTCATATAAGAGATTTATTTTGAGGGTCCAGGGTGTGGAGGGACAAATCCAGGTTTGTCTTACCCTGCTTTTGGGAGAAACAGCAGGTAACTGAGCAAACATAGCCTTTATACAGAATTTCTTAGGAGGTGGAACTTTCTAGGGCACAGATTTCCAGGATGAGGATTAGTGGAATTTCAAGTCCTGAGCTTGGGGGCACTCAGGGATTGGTGCGTTTCCCTCTCAGGGATTGGTGGCTTTTTGTTCAGATTTTTCACCTAAACTTTACATAATCTGGGAAGGGTCCTATTGAAGGTCTGGAGATGACCTATGTGACAGATACAGCGGCTGGAAATGCTCTTGGGACAGTTACAGGTCTCAGGGAGGCACCTGGCTGCTGGAGATCCTAGGGAGGGTAGGGTAGAGGGGGAGGGCTGGCCTCTTTGTGCTGCGAGGGTTTACAAAGTATACACAGTCTATAAAGGAAGTAGGAGGCAGGGCCAATATTCATGATTTTGATTGTGGCAATGGTTTCATGAGTGTGTGCACATCTCCAAATATAAAATTGCATACATTAGGTATGCTCATTTTGTATATAAAGAATTTTAAATAAAGTTAACTTCCATATGGAATAACTAAACAGAAGTGGGCAGAGTGGACTGACAGAAGCTTGTTTTGATCAATGTGTGAGAGATGCATGTACTGAAATACCACAGTGGGCCCTAGAAACAACTGGTTATATACTAGCATTGCATGACAATAAATTTTTTTTTAAAAAATAAAAAGTTTAAAAGAGTGGAACACTTACTGAGTGTTTATTTCCACATACTTCCTTAGATTTAGTTGGAATAACACAAGTTCTTTTACATCCAAACTTAAGTAACTTCAGGATTTTAAAGACCATACATTCCATGTGAGTGATTGCAAAAAATGAGAATGACTGGCAATGTTTTCATTTTTCCTTTCTCCCCGTGAACAGTACTTTAGACTTGGTTTGCAATTTTCTTGATTTCTGTTGCCAGTGCTTTCTCACAGAAAGCCTGAGCAATATTACAAGAAAGGGTTCGGTCTTACTGGTAGGAGTTTGAGAGTCCTTTTTATTATCTCACAATGAGAACATCCCTGAGCTCTAAACATTTCTTCAGAAGCCTTGTGCAGATTGTTAACTTGGAGCACCAATGTGCCAGCCCACTGAATTAAAGCTGTGTTCCTCTTTACAACCCACATCCTCAAGAGGCTGGCAACATCTCTTCTGAGGCATTATCTCAGACACACAAGTCACACTCTGCCCAGACTCAAGAGAAGGAGAATTAGACTCTGATAAGAGGATGAACACCTTCTGCCAGAAAAGCACAGGGCACAGATGAAGCCAGCCTTGAAGACTGTAGTCTGACATAAGGCATTAAAACTTGATCTTGCCTTTGTGAGTCATATTCAGGACACACACGATAAGCACACTTTTACTTTGTAGCTACATTCCCACCTACATTACACCTAAATTTTCAATGAGTTCAGCAGAATGTTGAAACACGTTATTATCCATATTTATGTTATAATCTTTCATGAAAATTACTTTTAAAATTTATTACTTTATTCAAAATTAAATTTTAGTTAAAATTTAAATTTTAATTATTTCTCTATATACAATGGGTTTAAATATGACTTTTACACACAAACACTGTATTTTGCTCATATCCACCTCCCTAATTCTCCTTGTCCCTCTTCTGCTGGTCCTCTTTTCAGACAGCCCTCCTGATATATATATTTCATGTACATATACATATATATAGTTATGTACACACATATTCACACACTATATATACTATACATAGGTAAATTTAACCTCCTAAACACTGAGAAGAAATGTGATACATACATTGTCTTTCTTCTTGTTTTATATGACCTAGTTTTATTTTTTCCTTTTCAATATTATTATTATTATTATTATTATTACAATTTATTCACTTTGTATCCTGGCTGTGGTCCTCTTCTTCATTTCCTCCTGGTCCGAGCCTCCCTCCCTTTTCTCTTCCTATGTCCTTCCCCTATTCTTCTGATAGGGAGGTCCTCCTCCCCCACTATCTGACCCTAGCTTATCAGGTCTCATCAGGACTGTCTGGATCTTCTTTCTCTGTGGCCTAGAAAGGTCACCCAGCCAGGGAGAAATGATCAAAGACCAGACAACTGAGTTCATGCCAGAAATTGTCCCTGCTTCCCTTACTAGGTGGCCCCATGGATACCAAGTTGCCCATGGGCTACATCTGAGCAGGGCATTTAGGTTCTTTCCATTCTTTGTCCTTGGTTGATTCATCAGTCTCTGCATGCCCCCTAAGTCCAGATTTTTTGCTTCTGTTGCTCTCTTTATGAAGCTCCTGTCCCCTCCATGTCTTTCTAACTTCCCCTTCTTCCATTAGATTCCCTGCACTCTGCTCAAAGTTTGGCTATGAGTCCTAGCATCTGTTTTAATACCCTGATGGGTAGAGTCTTTCAGAGGCTCTCTGTGGAAGGCTTCTGTCCTGTTTTCTGTCTTCTCCCACTCCTCTTTGTCTTTCTGAATGAGGAATAAGCATCTTCCCTATGGTCTTCCTTATTATTTAGCTTCTTTAGGACTATAGATTTTAATATGTTTATCCTATATTATATGGCAAATACCCACTTATAAGTGAGTACATACCTTGTGTGTCTTTCTGGTTCTGGGTTACCTCACTCAGGATGATCTTTTCTACATCCATTTGCCTGCAAATTTCATGATTTCCTTGTTTTTAATTGCTGAGTAGTACTCCATTGTGTAAATGTACCACAATTTATGTATCCATCCCTCCATTGATGGACATCTAAGTTGTTTTCAGGTTCTGGCAATTATGAATAAAGCTGCTTTGAACAAGTGGAGCAAATGTCCTTGTTGTATTGTTGAGCATCTTTTGGATATATACTCAGGAGTGAGGTAGCACTATTTCCAATTTTCTGAGGAAGTGCCAGCTTGATTTCTAAAGTGGTTGTACAATTTTACATTCCCACCCGTAATGGAGGAGGGTTCCCCTTTCTCTACATCCTCTCCATCATGTGTTGTCACTTGAGATTTTTGTCTTAACCATTCTGATGGGTGTAAGGTCATGAAACATACATTGTCTTTCTTAGTCTCCTGAACATTCCCTTCTTCTCTTTATACTTGTTCCTCAAAATAATCACTTATTTACCCCATTATATATATATATATATATATATACACACACACACACACACATACATCCATTGATACATATGAACATAATGCCTACATATAATTCTGCATATAAGAGAAAACACACAATATTTGTCTTTCTGAGTCCAGCATATTTATTTAACATGGTGAGCTTCATAGTCTTAAACCCATTTTCTGTCATTTGACAGAAGTTTGTTTTTATTTTTTGGTGAAATAAAACTCCATTGAGTGTTTAAAGCACATTTCTTTATGTGTTCATCTGTTGTGGAGAACCTCAGTAGATTTCATGTCCTGGCTGCTGTGAATGGTTTTGGAATAAACCTGGTTGTACAAGTATGTCTGTGCTATGATTCCTTTACGTCCATCTAGGGGTGGTAGAGGTTGCTCATATGATAGTTCTATTTTTTTTTTAAAGCCTGATAATGCTTTCGATAGGAGCTGCAGTGGCTTGCATCCCCACCAGCAGTGAATAAAGGTTTCTTAACTCTGTGCCTCATCACCATCAGTAGGTATTCTTACTTGTATTTTTTGTCTTTCTTTTTTTTCCTTAGAAGATGCCCATGCTGACTCAGTAATCATTTTGAAACATAAGTATAGTTTTAATTTGCATTTCTCTGATGGCTACGGATATTTAACAGGTTTTGAAATGTGTTTGTGGGCCAGGTTGTTGGTTTCAAACCGGGGACCTGTGGCTGACAGGCCTATTTAGCATATCAAAGCAAACTTGGCTCCCAGATTCTCCCTGCATCCCTCATTCCCTACCTGTTACAGGGTATGGCTGGCATACCCCATCCCCTCCCCTGAACTCTACAGCCCAGGTAGATGGGCCTCTCTTCCCTAAATAATCCAACCAATGGTTACCTTCTCTCTTTGTACCTTTGGGCCTCCTATACCTGTTTCCCCTGCTCTCCCTTTCCTCCTTTTATTCTCACATGACCTACAGGTCAGGGTCATGTCCATTTTGGATTCTTCCTAATTTTTCTACCTCTGGCTATGCTGCCCCTTTTATCTATAATAAATGTTCTCATTTACCATACTTAGGAGCAGTCATGTTTCCTTTTTATTTCTTTTTCTTCATTCTCATGCATAATTCTTTATTTTTTATTTTTATTTTATTTTTTTCCATAATTCTTGTAAGATACATCTGTTCATTTCATTTGCCATTTGATGATTGAATGATTTGATGGTTAAGGTTTTAACAATTACCTTTATTTCTGGGCATTATATTCCTGTTACATGACTATTTGGCAAACACTTTCTCACATTCTATAAATTCTCTTACCTCTGCTATTTGAGAAACAATGCTTGTTTTGGTTTCATTACTTCATGAAAATACTATCTGAAAGCAAATGAATAAGGAACAAAGCTACATTGTCTCAGGTATGAGAGGTACCTGAAGATATGTCGTTGATGGTTTTTTAAACCTATTCCCGTAGGCCAGGTCTCCACTTGACTGCTTCAACTTTGCTTCACTTCTTGCTTTGTTCCTGTATTGATCAGATGTTCTTTTGCTCAGTCTGAATCTGGTCAACATGACATTCCTTCTTCAATATCCATTTGAGCAACTGATTAAGAAATATCCAGTAGATAATACACTGTTAGGAGTTGGCTAAATTTATCTTATTTCAGTTTAACGTGAATAGAGCTGAGCAAATCAAATGTTGACCTTTCTCTTAAAACCAATCTGCTGGGGTCTTGCAGCAGAAACTCAGCAAGCACAGAAGTCTCTTATATTACCTGTTCTACTGTTCAGTGACTGTTCAAACGTAGCCTAGAGCATCTCTGTTATACCCCCAAGATACATTACTTTTTATTCTTATGGGGATATTTACAAATATAAGTGAAAACAAACAAAACTTTGTCTGATCTATTAGGAAAACAAGCAAACAAATTTAACCCCTGAGCTCAAACAATTGTTCTGCCTCAGCTTTCCAAGTAGCTGGGAATAAAGGCACAGGGTACCTTGCTAGCTAGCTTTTTCCTCATAAACTCATTGTTAACTAGATTGTCAACGTGGTACTGTAAGTTGCACATTTAAAGAAAAAGAATGATATATTTTAAAGGAACTTAGAATTAAGACTATTGCTTTTATGTTTTATACACTAAGCATTTGAGAATTTAACATGCATAGGTTAAAATTTCTATCTGCTGGAAATCTGCACCCTAACAAATTTAGAAGGAGAAAATTATGGTGGGAAAAAGCTGTGCTATTATTCTGCTTGAGGTTCAATGGGAATCAATCTGACAATCAAATGTCTAATGGTAATTCCTAATTCTCATCTATTGTCTCCTAGTTTTACTTGGAATTCATTTTCCTATTTTCTCCTGCCAAGTTTGAGAGCAATTCAATTCAAGTCAGTAAGAAATATCGAGCATCTGCTCCAGGGAATAAGTTGGGCTGAGCATTGGAGAGCAGAAGAAAATGATAAAATCCAATCTCTGACTCAAGGAGTGCTCTGTTTACTTGAGCAAAGAGGCAGGTGGACATGGAGCAGTTACTGAGTGCCTGATGTAGGCTCTGGTACAGTGAAGGAACTCATGAATGAAACAATGCTGAATGAAGCAACACTGGAAAAAATGGCATAAAGCTCAATGACAATAAACGGGATGCCAGAGAAATGAAGGTAAAAGAATCAAAGAGATGTATCTATGTTTGTGTGTGTGTGTGTGTGTGTGTGTGTGTGTGTAGCCTAGAGAATACAACACTGGCTAGACAAGTTGGAGAAGATACAAACACAGAGATGACAAAACGTCATGATTATTTCGGGATTTATTCAGAAAACATGGGGAATTCCTTATAGGACCTATTTTTGTGTTACTGTCAGAATAGACTAGACAGAAAATTCCACAAAGGCAAAAAGATGTGAGTATAGAAACCACTCAAGAATTGGTTACTTGGAATAAGGTTGACACAGTTTTGAAGGGACAGAGTCAACTTGGGGCTCTAGATTCTAGACTGGTGGGTATAGGTTCTTGGAAATAATTAGGCAATCTCAACTCCTACCATCCCTGTGTGTGTGTTTTGTGTATGTGTGTTTTGTGTGTGTGTGTGTGTGTGTATGTATGTGTTTCATAAGCCTGAAACTAGTTCATCAAACATTCTTTTATGGTTTTGGAGTTATTACAATAAGAGATACTTTTGTGTAGTTCAGAGACCCAGTTCTCAAATATTGTGGCAGCTACACTAATTTTTCAGTGTTGGATTCACCCCAAGAGCTCTCGTGTTTGGACCCTTGGACTCACTCCTGCAATGTGAAAATACTGTATAAGATCTTTTCCTATCAAACATTCATAAAAAAGAACCTACTTCCCTCATGAGTCCTGAGACAGACATATACCATGTAAAGAGAACATGAACAAAGACTGAAATCAAGCTACATTTCATGGGTGATATGAATTGGAGTAGACTGAAACAACAATAAACACAGTTTTGGAAAAAAACAAAAAACAAAAACAAAACCTGAGCTCACCTTTTAATAGAACTCAAATGGGCAGGGTTTGGGGGCAGTGAGGTTGGGGGTTGGAATTGTGAAGCAAGAGGGATTCGTTTTTATTTAATTTAATTTATTTATTTTTTCAGGTAAAAGGATGAAATGGAAAAAGAGACTGTACTGAACAAAAGGGGCACTATTTGTCAGGTTGAATGACGTCTTCTCAGAATTCAGTTTCATTGCAGTGGAATTTCAATATATTCAATTCCAGGAGCAACATGACATTAGAGTCGGCATGAAGACAATTCAGATTTCTGGAATTTGGTAGTAACAAGGAATCCAAGTTGACACAGCCCTTAAATTACTATAACTTCTCTTCAGGACAGTCCCTGCTGCAAAAAGAGGATTGCCCAGAGTTAATGGCGGCATGCTTGGTTCGTTAGGAGACCCCATGTTGACAATTACAAGTATGAAAACATAGATGGGTGGCATGGCACCCCAGTGTCATGACTGTGTGAGTCAAAGAGAAGAAGATGACCAGAGTGAGGCACATGTCCTTTCTAATTGAAACACCTCATCTCTTAATAATAGACATATCTGAACAAGGCAAAACACTAACATTTGTTGGAGCTTAATAGTGTGAAGACAAATGTTTGTTTATGCTCTCTAATTTTCTTTATTTTCAAAATATTTCACATTAAGATATTTCAACATCTTAAACAATTGAACTAACACTAGCAGTTGTAACTAAATATGTCTGTAGTACAGTTCATATTGTGAAAACATTGACTGCTTGAAAAAAGTAATTTTAAAAATAAAAATTCTTAGGATTCTTTTTTAAATAACTGATGAGCTAGAGTGTAGTTTAATTTTACATCATTTGCCTTTGGACTCTAGCACCCACCCACCCACACCCACACCCACACTCACGCATGCACATGCACACGCACACACACATACTTACAGAAGACAAAGACAACATGAATGAATAAATGAAACTGGGTTTTGTTGTTTTGTTTTTCGAAACAGGTTTTCTCTGTGTAGCCATGACTGTCCTGGAACTCACTTTGTAGGCCAAAGTGTCTGGGTACTCAAAAAGATCCACCTGCCTCTGCCTCCTGTGTGCTGGGATTAAAGGAATGTGCCACTGAGCCTGGCAATTGAAATTGGTTTTTAATTTGGGGAATAAATTCACTTGGTTTTAATGGTTTCATACATGGGTATAATGAATGTCAGTCCTCTCATATTACTCTGTCTTGCCCTCACTCACCTCCTTTCTGGCTGATACTCTTCTTCTTCTCCCAAACTTTCCCTTCTGCTTTCATGCCATTCTGCTGTGGGTGAGCCACTGAGTTCGTTAGGCAGCCTGCCTGAGCATGGGCGGGAGGACCAAGTGGTTGTGTCACTGAGGTAAATTGTGTCATTTCTCCCAGTATCCATTAGTTGGAATACGTTAGTTGTTAATAGTTTGTAGCTGCTCAAGGAGAGGTGTGGCCTCATGAGCCATTCTCTCCCCCAAGATGAAATGTTGTATGGCCCCGTCTTACACAGGTCTTGTGTAGGTAGTCACAGTTGCTATGAATTCAGGAATGTCTCAGCCCTGCTATGTTCACAAGACTCTATTCCCCAACAGTACTCTTCAACCTCCGGCTCTTCCCATCTTTCATCCCCTTTTCTGTGATATTCTCTGAGCCCAGCACTCCACAGTCACTTATTCTCTGCCCTTGAACAATTATAAATCTTACGTGTTAACCGTTGTGCAATTGCAAAAAATAAGTTTTCTAAGAAAGGCTGAAAGCTGCGATAATCCATGGTTATAAACACTTAGAAGGCAGTTTGATACCATGCCCATTTAGCAAGGTAATATTAGTAGATTCTCTGCTAGAGACTGTGACTTCTTAATGTCTACATTTTTTAGTAATTTTTAAATACAGAGGTGCTCGTTGTATATTTCATGTCTTTGAGTAGTTAATGGGATGGAGCCTGGAAGTTTCATTCACCCCTTCTTGGAGGCTTGCAGCTTCCTCCAGGCATGGGGTCCTCCTCCCTAAAGTCATGAGAGGACCCCAGTAAATGAAACACTTAAGTCTGAAATCTTAGCCATCTCAATAACTGACAATGAACACACGAACAGTTTAACATTTTTTTTCGTAAAGGGTCTTTCCAAGTGTGGGCTTTCTGTAGGAAAGTCACCTTTAATTTTATCACCTGCTTACAATTGGCTGCTCTGATTAGAATCATTCTTTTCAGTGATTTCAAAGAAAAGAAATCAGAGTAGGTACCGAGGCTCAAAATCCCAGCTGTCATGATTCAGGTTCATATATACCCTGGGATTTTCTGTGTGTTTAATTCAGATTTAAAAAAAAACATGCTGAGAATTATGAAAGGGAATAAATAATAAGCTATTTGAAAAGTAACATTCAAGAATAATTGACTCATGAATAGCAGGCTACCTGGAGATGACACTCAGGTAATGTGTTCTTTGGCATGTGATGTGCTAAGCTAATGCGGCATGGGAGAAGTTGAAAAGGGACATTCAAGGTCACCAGAGAAAAATGCATTCCATCCTCCAACTGCATCATTGGACTCTGTCCAGCATCAACAGTGACACAGATGTGAGGGAATGGTAGACAGATGATAGGCATGATGTAAGTTAAAATGACCGTCACATGTCTCACTTTACCTAATCCTCTCACCTACCAGAGGACTAGCAAATCATCTCAGAAAGGCAGGAACCACGGCTGAAAACACTGGGCACATTTCCATGGTCTTACAGCAGAAAGTGGTGCCGGACTTCCATTATATCTGCAACCTCTGTATTCTTTAGTGGGTGCTATGTCCTGCGTTTACAATTTCAGTCAGATTAAGGAGGATTTTTTCATTTTTATTTTATATTAATCACAGGTTATGTACTTTGTATCCCAGACATATCCCCCTCCCACATTCCCTCCCTATTCCCCCCTTCCTTCCCTCATCTCTTCCCTGCACCTTTCCAAGTCCACTGATAGGAGAGGACCTCCTCCCCTTCCATCTAACTCTAGCTAATCAGGTCTCTTCGGGAATGGCTACAATGTCCTTTTCTGTGGCCTAGCAAGGCTGCTCCTCCCTGGGGGGATGGGGAGGTCAAAGAGCCAGCCATTGAATTCATGTCCAAAATAGTTTCTGTTTCCCTTACTAGTACACCCACTTGGGAATTGAGCTACCATTTGCTACATACAAGCAGGTGTTCTAGGTTATAACCATACATGGTCCTTGGTTGGAGAGACAGTCTCATAAAAGACCCCTGTGCCTTGATATATTTGGTTCTTGCGGAGCTCCTGACCTCTCCAGGTCATACTAACTCCCCCGTCTTTCATATGATTCCCTGCACTCTGCCAAAGGGTTGGATATGTTTCTTAATATTTGCTTTGATACACTGCTAGGAAGAGTGTTTTCGAGGCCCTCTGTGGCCGGCTCTTGTCCTGCTACTTGTTTACTCCTACATCCAATGTCCGTCCCATTTGACTTTCTAAGTGAGTATTAATCTTACCCCAGGTCCTCTTTCTTGTTTATCTTCTTTAGGTGTATAGATTTAGGGAGGATTTAAAATGATACCCTTTAGAAATTCCTTACCAAATCCATAACACATTGGAACTAGCCTCTAAGAAGTCTTGTTTCATTGAGAGAAATACTAGAAAGCAGAAATACTACTAGAATAGCTAAAGGTGGAGGATGTTAGCTGCACAGTACAGCATCTCTGGATCTTACTTTAGTGTGGAGAAAACATAGCATTGCTTTCTAAATACAATTACCAGTCATGATTTGTATTCTCCTAGAACGTTGGGAAGAAACTTATTTTGTACAGTTACATGGCATTTTCTGCTCCGTTATGCTGATATAATCACCATTTATTGACTCCTAACACATCACCCCCAAAGCTTAGGAGTATCCAATGTCAAACTTTTATTATTTCAAAATTTCTGAGATCCACTTTTTCTAGATGTTTGGTTTAGGAAAGAGGCAGGCAAGAGATCACATGAGGCTGAGGTCACCCAGATCCTTGAGTGAGTCTAAACTAATCCACTCTAAAGACGAGTTTACTCATGTAGATAGTTAGGTGACTGTGGATGTTGGTCATAGTGCTCAAATTTCCACATGGACCACCTCTCTATCCAGTGGCCGGCTCACCTCAGAGCAAATGGCTCCAGAGCAAGTCATAGCAAGAGTTAAGGTGGGAGTTGCAGTCTCTTCATAATCCAGTCTTGAAGCATTATAACACAGCACTGCCAGACTCGATTAATTAGAGCTGAGTCATTAGATGTAGCCCACACACAGGGAAAGAAATTAAGCTATTTCTCAGATGGAGGCTTATCAAAGAATTGTGGACACAGCTTTAAAACCCCATCTTCCCCAATTCTCAGCTTTTGCAGAAAGAGAAAGAACATAAAGTAGATTTATTCCTCTTCAGCTGGTTCACACACTAGTAAAACTGATAAAAACAGATGAAAGCTCTCAGCCTCTGTCCCATCCTTCACTGATGGCTCCTTTTATTTTTCCCCACTGCCCCTCCTCTGCATGCCTTTGAAGGCTAGATGCCTCCATCTGCTCAGGGCCCCTTCTTTATATACACGCTCACCCTACAGCTTCATCCAATACCACGCTTTATATACCATCTCCATTCCCATCATTCTTCTATTTCTGTCTTCAGCCCTGACCTTGCCTTTCCATTTCAGTTTTATATATGCAGCTTCTCCTTGACACTTGCACATAGAACACATCAATTTAAAACATACCCTGGATAAAACAGAACTCTTGAGTCCCCTGTTTCTCTCCCAGCCTGCTCATTTCTAGTGACTCTACCTACCTACTTAAATTCTTTCTGTCTCTTAACTAAGTAGGAGGCAAGTTTTGAGAAGACTTTTTTCAAAATTTAGTTCAATCTTTCTCAAATTTCCTTATAACTGCTATTTACACCCTGGCTCAGAATACACTATTTACTACCTGGAGAACGTTAAAGGTTCTCCATCCCTTTCTCCCTTCCCCTTCCTTCCTTTCCTCCCATTCATTTCCTTCCTTTCTTTCCCTTTCTAGGCATTCTGCTATTCATTCTGCCTTACAACCATCATGCTGTTTTGGAAAGTAAATCAGTATGGTTTACTCATTAAAAAATCTGGTGGTCCTTTATTTCATGTAACATAGTTTCAGACTCTTTGCTTTGACAGGATTTTTTTTTTCCGGTTCATTTTTCCTGTTGACTAGCAAGCCATACATGTATTATGTACATTTGCTTTTCCATAAACACAAACTGTGTGCACAGGAACATCTGTGTTTATGGATGTGTATGTGTGCTGTGTGCCTGTTGTGTGAGTTGATGCAGCATGTGTATGACTATGCCTGACTGTGTTTCTTGAATTTGTGCATGTGTGCATGCTTGTGTGTGTGGTAGCACGTCATGTTGTGTGTGTCTGGTTACAAGGTTGCCATGACTGATAGGCTGTTTAGAGAAAATGACAGAATTGGCAGTATAGACAGAATCCTTGAGAACATCCAGGGACCACATTTCTGTAGAAATTCATTAAGTTTATGTGCTCTCTTGTCAACTGCAAAATATCCAGGGAACCACATTGTCATTGTGTCTTCCTTTGAGTCATTATAATTGTACTGTACTCCTTGCAGCCTTGCCCATGACAGTCAAAGATAAGAGTGAGTAGACAGGTCTTAGGAAAAGCATCTCCAGTGCCTTTGGTTTGTTGGTGGGTAGTATGCTGGCTGCAGTGATGTGTCCTGTATCACAGTCTACTCCTCACCATTAAGACTGAGCAACAGCAGGAGTGAGAGAGGTCTGTGTCCAGATTCTGTGGAGCATCTTTGGAGTTTCCTCAGCTTCTTGCTTTGAAGGTCCTCAAATGATTGGGGTCATTTTCCTCTTTATTCACAACAGTGAGCATGCAAATTTTTTCCCTGTAGATGCAATCTCCCCTCAGCAGGCACAAGCAGAGGGCATTAAGAGTGTGTACTAGTGACTGTCTCACACTCCCATACATAGCCACACAGGAGAGCCCTCACTGAAGCACCTGAGAGAAATCCAGCTTTGTCCTGGGGTTCTTGATGCGTATGTCCTGATTCAATGCCAGCCTGTCCTACACTTTCTCATTCCTCAGTCTACTTCTCTTTTGGGCAACACCACTTCTTCATTTTCTAGATTTTAGATCATCACTACAGGATTCGAGTGTGTTGTTTTCTATCCTATCATATTGAGAAGGTAGAAAACCCACCTAGTTACCTCACCCTACCATACAG
The DNA here is from genome assembly GCA_028658305.1 of Pachyuromys duprasi. NCBI lineage: Eukaryota > Metazoa > Chordata > Mammalia > Rodentia > Muridae > Pachyuromys > Pachyuromys duprasi. The sequence continues at coordinate 28,212,283 of CM053763.1, forward strand.
TTTTTCCATTAGCCCCTTCAGAAGTCCCCTCATTTCTGTCTTGTGCTTAGAGTCGAGTGCTTACACAGTGTTTTCTGCTCTTGCAGCTCTAAGTCCATCCAGGTTTTACTTCGTGTGATGTACTCAGCAAAGCAGAGGCCACCACCCAGTGTCACCAACCACGTTCGGTTCCTGCTCTCCTTGGCATTTCAGGAGCTCAGTGAAGTCCACCCATCTCAGAAGTTTCCCCATGTGCTTCTGGCTTCCATCTGTCTTTCTGGACATCCTCACACTACTGTACAGCTCTTTGTGGCTCATTGCAGTGATTCCTCTCTTATTCTGTCCCTTAATCAATACTTTTGTACTTAACTTCCACCTCTATGCTGCTGCCCCCCACATAAGGATCCCTCATACTTTCGGGAACATATGCTGCTGGGTCCAGATTGTTTATTAAAAAGAAGGTAGGGAATTACTGGAAATGTTTTGTTTTGAAGCTTTGGAGTCAGAAATCGGGGGGGGGGTCGATTTTAGTCTTGTGGTGGAGAATTAAGTATGTTAAATTCCTAATTTCAAAACCTTGCCTGGTAAGCAGTCGTTGGAAGTACATGCTAATTCTTCGTGTCATCACTATTATTTGTTCCTTCTCAGGTGACTGATGGACATAGTCAAAGCGAATTCCTGTCATCTCAACAACAGGAATGACACTTTCCCTGTCAGCTACTTCATTCAGACACTGGCAGCTTCCTTTGATATATCTCACATGGATACAATCATTACCCAGGCTCCTTCACTCTATTTCTAAACTGTCCCCTCAATCACACAGCTCTCTCAGGTCCCACCTTAAGTCCCGCCTTACCTCCCACTCGAGTTACTTACTGTAATGATTTCCAAATTGGTCTCCTGGCTTCATCTGCCCTTTCCTCCAACTTGCTCTTCGGCACACAGCAACTGGGCTGAATTCTTAAAAGCATAAATTGGATCACATCACCCCTCACCACAAAATTTTTCATGGTTTCCCATCAGACCAAGGACAAGCTCCAGTATTCTTAGGTGAAAGGGTCAGTACACTCACCTGTGCCAAGTATGCTATCTGATATATGACCTATATAGCCACTGCTTCCCTCATTCACAGTGGATTATCAGCTCTGCCTTTTTCATAGGCTCCAAAGCACTGACAACTTTTTCTATTCAACAGATTATCATTTTGTCTCAAGAGTATCCATGTTTGGAAAATGTCTACTTTTGGATCGCAATAACTTTGTTCTTTAAGAAAAGCTTTTCTGAGCTTAGAAATTTAACTGCAGGTCCTCCTCTCATGCATTTCATGTTGTCCATGAATTTTCATTATGGCACAACTAATTGCAATGATATATTATCTCTCTATTTACTTGATTAATGACATTCCTAAATAGACACAAATGTCATAATGACACACATAATGTCTGGCTTGTAATTGTCTTTATCTCAAGTGTCTAAAAGAGCATGTGGCTCAGATGAGGTATTTAAACTTTGTTGGATTGATAAAGTGAATGAATGATATGTGAAGAATAAATGCTTTCTTGGCAGCTCGATGGTGCAGACACCACTAGCGTGTGAATCAGTGGTCACAATAGGTTCCGATTCTTTTTGCCCTTAAGTGATAAAATGTTGAATTGAATGTTGCACATAACTTGAATACCATTTTTTCTGTAGGTTTTGTTAGGGAAGTGGATGTTCTGTGCAATGGGACTTTGGTCTGAATTTTCTCTGAAGTGGCCTTGGGCCAGTTGTTTGACTTCAATGGGTTTCACTACCTTTGTTTTGAAAATAGCTTTCTTAGCACCAGCTTACATGGTCATGGCAGAGAAATAAAACTAAGAGAAAGGCTGCCAGTAGTTGATTATTAAAAATATTAGGCATTACATTTCACTAAACAACCTTTATATTGGTACTTACCTATGAAAAGAAAATCCATAGGAAACAAGGATGGTAAGCTAGTGATTTACTTATTTGTCCAAAAAAAATTGGCTGAAATTATTAAGTGCTTCACATTAGGCAATAGAGAAAGAAAACACTTAACATCTCTGAATTTTATTAATTGTATAGATTGGTTTTTTACATTCTAGAGGTAAATGTATGCGCACTTTCCATATCTAGGATGAGGCTGGTGGTGGATTCTTTCTATTTCAGTTTGGATGTGCCTTTCCCTAGAGGATCACTCTCATTTACATGTTATGCAACCCTCCCATTTCCATTTTATTGTTGATCTGAACACTCTATATGTTTTTATGCTTCCCAGGATGTTTCTTCTAGATTATTTCATTCTGTATGAGACCCAAAACAACAAATAGAATATAGATGCTAGTGGAAGGAGGGTTTTGGTTTTATTCTGCTCCTAACATCTAGAGTGCACACCACACTTACAAGGCAATGAATACACAGGATTGCTACATAGCATGAATTTCAGTAGATCCTTTGTTGTCGTCCTTGAGTATTAGTGAAGTAGCACATCATGATCATCCTAAGAAAGAAAAAGGTTAATACTGTTTGGATTCTTTCTTGAAGTTTGCTTGATTTTAATTTCAGACATTGTCCTGTTTATGAAGGTAACTACATCTTTCTTGAATGGCACCACACAGTGTTTGATATTTAGGGCACATGCCAAATTATCATTGAGGGAGGTTATCTCCTTTATCTAGGTGTGACCTTAGTTCTCCAGGAAGTACCAGATTCAATGATTAATGAGGGTCAACAAATCTTATAAATTACAATGGTCAAAGAATGTAACTTCACCATTTGGAGAGAATAAAATGAAGGTTAGAAGTTCATAGAATTATTTAGTGAAAAATGACTTGATATTTTGGTCTATCCTTTAATTGCATAGTTCAGAAACAGAAGTTTAGTTTTTATAACCTCACCATCAGATACACTTACCCTAAACTTTAAAAATAGATGCACTTCAGAGACTGCTTACATTTTAAGAGAAAAAAAATCTACTGTTTTACTGAGAGGATGAGATAAAGTGGCCAACCACAACAAGAACAAATTCCATGACCTTTTTATATGATTATTTTTTGCATTCTTTGTCTTGTTGGCATTTATTTCTTTAGACTTTCATCTCTGTGTTTGTTTGTGTGTATGTGTTTGTGTGTGCTTAGAGAGAGAGAGAGAACATAAAGGGAGGAGTTGAGGGAAGAGGAAGCTTAATCAAAATATATTATATGAAAAATACTTTCAAATAACAAAGGTAAGATAAAACCATAAATTTGCAATAATTTTGGAATTCCATAAACAATGGTGATTCTCCTTTTCTTGTGTGCCTTCAAAAATCACTGTCACCTCAGGTTTTTTGTTTTTGTTTTTTGTAGTAAGTGCAGGTTTCAGGTTCCCTGAATTTTATCTTCAGAGAAAATAAAATTCATAATGCTAAGAATGCAACTTTAAATCACTTCTTTTAGAACAACTCATTAAAAAGCCTACTATATAGACACTGTTATGAAACAATTCTCTACAACTGAAAAAGAAAACAAAACTTTAGAAGGTGTAATAGTTTCTAAGAAAAAGACATTCTTCTCTAGGTTCAATTCACATATTTCAGGGTGCATATTAAGTGGAAGACCACATTCTGCCTCTTTAGATTTGTGTATGTAATATGTGTGTGTGCACAGAGATGTTCACCATTGCCTTCAAAGCTGTTTTTCCTCTAAGCTTTATTTTGAGGCACAAAAACCAGACATTTCATGACAAATGATTGATAATAGAGACTTTTATATATAATAAATTTATCAAACATTTACATTTTTATTGCCTGAATTTAGGTGTCTTTTATGAGGAATTCACTGGCTGTTTAAACCAGTTTGTTTGGCTTCTCATTTTGTAAAAAATCATCTTTTGAGGCTAAGCAATTATGACATATTTTGGACACAATATTTTCTTCTCTTTATCATGAGAAGTGACATACTAACATGTCTAATTAGAAACTAATAGTGCTAATTTTCCCTCCTCAATTTTATATGATATTCCTATTTGAATTTACCAATTAACTTGAGGCCGTTTGATAGGCCTTTTGAAAAGCTCTGTCAAAACCTACTATTGTAGATGCTTTCTATAAATGTATACATGTAGGAAAGGAATTTAAATGGAGTTACCATAGAATGAGGGAGACAATAAACACCATACACTACGAAATAAAACTTCAGTAGTAGAAATGGGTTGCATCTTTTTTGAGCTGTTTGTCAAAAGAATCCCACGGACAAACTACCCTCAAACCTTACAGGCTGTTGCCAATGTTACTGGTTGCCTTCTGCAATCCAACTCTAACTCCTGTTGCTAAAGACATTGCATACTTATAGCAGGGATAATTTTAGCTTATTCTCAACTGGAAGCTTTACTCCTATTGGCTAGTGCTCATAGTGCTGGAAGGTGCTATGCATGACAACAGAGAACAGTAATCAATATCAATATCATCTAACTATGAATTCTGCTAGATGTGTTCACTCGTGCAATAGTGACACAACTGTTAGGAGAATAATCAACCAGTATTGAAAAATTGATTTAACATTCATTCCATGAGATAGGACCTATTGCCTGATACTGCTAATAAGGACAAGAACTCGGGACTAAGTAGGACATAAGCCCTAGGGGAGAACCTTCTATTATCGTGATAAATGGACACAGCAATAAAATAATTCTGAATGACATGTTGTTATATCCATAAACCACGGATCCACTTAACTGATCCACTGCATCAGTTATCCTCGTCAGAAAAGTTTCTTCTTGCAGTCGATGGTTATCGACACAGAGACCTATAACTACACAGTGTGCAGAGTGAGAGACTTTGGATCACTCATACCCCTCTTCTCAAGGCCCAGGGATCCATGTGGAGGCAGAAACATTTGCTAAGAGTCAGTGTGATAGATGACTTTAAGGAAACTGTTTTTCAGACACAACAGGGTTGATGCACATGTGAACTCAAATAAACCATGATGGCATGCACAAGACCATCACAAGTTCAATCCAAATAACATCTCAGCATGGAGAAGGGGAATTGGTACCACCTAACCAAGGGATTACTTGCAATCGTTAACAGATGGGACAGCCTTGTGTGTGTGTGTGTGTGTGTGTGGTGTATGTTTTAATTTTTTTAAGACATAAAGAACATCATGTTGAGTGAGTATGGAGTATGGATAGATCTGACAGGCATTGGGTAAAAAGAGAGAAAATGATCAAAATGTATTGTATGGAACAATTTTAAAATAGCAAAAAGAGAACTACAGTCTCATAAAAAGAGAAAACAACAGTGCTTCTGACTTTCATTTGTATTTAAAATTTGAATACAATTCAGAAGAGTTGAAAGGTTTAATCAGGGACACTCAGCCACAGAGACCAGGCATGTCACTGTTTGATTTTTGCCCTTGTTTCAGTCTCCAAACTGAGTCCATTGTAATCCCTTCTATATTTGTTATTAATTTAGATGCCGTACTATAACTAGAAGAAATAGCTAATGAATTAACTTTAGGCATCCTTAAAAAATTAGTGAGTCTATCTAATCTTAAATAATTGCATCAGAATCTAACAAAATTCTCGGATTTTTTTTTCTAATAAACTAAGTTGCAGGTATTTTAGAGAAACTGGCCTAAAACTAAATCCCTCCAGGTTTCAAACCTTGGGTCCCTGAAAAGCTCTGTGGATTCTAGTTCTTCAAGTCACTCATGACTTAATTCGCTCATCTGTCCTTAGGTGAATAGATGCATTTTGGTTTAGACACTTTCTGATCCACCTCCATTTTGCAATGTAATGTGTGTTTATATTAGGGCTTACTTGACACATAGTCCTTATGTGGAAATAATCCAGAAATTGTATTTTTCTTTTTGAAGGCAATTTTCAGAAGTCATATCTTTATAGGAATTTTGTAAAGCTATAACATCCATTGAATTTGTAGAATTTATTATCTGGATTGGACAGCAATAAGCTGTGTGCAACCTATGTTCTCACACACATGTCTTTTGAATGATAACTACACGTCAAACTTTCACATCAAAGAAGTTTGGGGCACAATACAATGAATAACAAATTTACTATTTGAGTGATAGAAAGGAAAAGACTGAAATAGAAGATAAAAAGAAATTGTTATTAAGCTAGTGTTATTTTTGAGCATAAAACAAGAAAACGATGAAGCCAAAAGAAGAAGTTTTATGGCAGGTAGTTACCTCCCAAGTACCATTTTAAAAGGTACATTAAATTTCCTACAGTCGCCTATAAATCAAATGCCTGTGTTTACAGTTTATTGAAGCTTTTTATTTTATTAGGGCACAAATAAAATTTTTTGATTTCTTTGTAAAGATGGAAGCAACCAGAGGTATTTTAACTTTACCACATTTATTTAGGATGCTGAAGGATGCAGTTACTTTGCCCATCACAGTCTCTTGATACTTGATTTTGCATGTGGTACTAAATGCCAATAGGCCCTTTGTGGCCATTCTCTGAAATTTTCTGCAAGACTTTAGGAAGTCTACAAAAGATAGTGAGGTGGAGAAATCAAGGTGATTTATATAATTTCAGGATATTTGCATTCTATCTCCTCAGCCTCCAGGACTTAGCCTGGGAGCTGATTAGGTATTACAGACTATGATTGCGTATCTCATCAGCAACTCTGAAAGTTCAGCAGACTTGGCTTCAAAATGAAATCAAGGTGCTTTTACATGCAGTTTTCTTCATTCCCACTAACACACACAAAGTTGCGGGGTTTCTGGAAAAAATATTTGTCATTTAGGACAATAATATATTGCATAGCTAGTTTTCATCTTATTTTGATTCACCAATAGTGAGTCCTGAAGCAGTTCTTAGCAGTACTTTTTTTTTTTAAGGGGAGGTATATTTCTGGATTGAGAAAAAGGGAAGATAAACTGTCTTTCAATCAGGAACGCCTAGACTTATTTCTCAGTTTTGACATTATACAGAAATTGTCTGATGTGGTTACCTGGTGGACTGGTCTAGTGGGTTGGCTCATTGTTTTTGCATCTTCGTGGTTATTACAGTCATTATTGAGTGCTCGTTTTGAATCTATTTTAAAAGCTGTATACTGAAAGAGCATGTTAAAGTTTTGAGTTCTGTTATTTGTGCATTGATTGCCTGCTAGGTTGGCATGATATTTTACCTTAATTGTTTTTCTATATTCTGATATAAAATCTTTTATCTTTTTAAGAAGGTGCTTTGATAGGAAAATTTGACCAGTTCATGAATCCAGTTCAAAGCTCTTTCAATTTCGACTCTTACATCTCCTTTTTGCAGGTCTTAGGACTCTATCTTACTGTGTCGTTTTAGGATCTTACTCTGTGCTGGGTCTCAGAATCTTAGAAAATGGCAACTGAAAACTGATAATGGCTTTGGTGTTACAGTTCACAACCCCCAAAAGTAATTGAATAGATTGAAACCAAATGTTAAAAACGCTGGCTCATCAATTAAAATAGAAGCAAATGATGTTTTTTTTTTTGTTTTGTTTTTGTTTTTTTTTGTTTGTTTGTTTTTTTACCACCGCTTTTCCTGCCCACACCCTCGTCTTGTTCTCCGGAGTTCTTCCAGATCTCCCTTGGGTTGGTTGGCTCCTCTCACGCCACGTGCTCTGTTAGCCCTCCCCTATGCTTTGGAGTTGCCATAGGCAACTTCGTGTTGACTTCCTGAATACAACTTTCTTTTTAGATGTCCTATCACCTCAGATATTTCCATAAGATTAATTACATAAGCTAATCTGAGGTATAGTTTCAAGATTCACAGCAGCAAAATTATCCTTGGAGAAAAACTAATTCTCTTAACTCCTTTCCACATTCTCCGAAACGATGATATAAATGTGGAAAAGGAATGTGTGAAGAAAAGATCCTTTCTTTTCTCATCAAACTACGGCAACAGCTCCACTGCTGTTTTGGATTTGCTTTCTCTTTTTGGGTTTTCTCTGAGTAAGCAGAAATTCACTTGCTTACCTCTTGCTGTTGGTAGAAAGAACCATTGCCTACCCAGAGATTTCATTAGCCTGGAGGAATGATTAGAGAAAGTAGTTTGAAGAACAATGCCTGAGGTGCTTTTCAGGGAAATGCCTTCAGGAGATTGAGGCAAAGGAAAGTGTGAACATGGCAGACAGAAAACTTGGAGTGTAGGCTAACAGAGAGTGCCTCTGACCATTGCTGTATAATTCCTTGAGGAAACTTGATCTACTAGGTTTTTGTTTGTTTGTTTCTTTTATTGAAAACATATTACATAATTAGTACTTAAAGAAAAGAGGAAAATGTGAGGTGAGCAGCAAAAAACAAAACATTTGAAAATGTGGACTGAATACTAATTTCATGGGAAAGCCTTTGCTATAAATATGACTATTTCAAGCATGTTATTTTTAAAATATTTATTGATTAGAAATAAAACATAATAACTCTATAAAAATTTTACCCTCCTGAATATAACAGCTGAGATAGAATAACTTTAATTTCTTATTTTTTTAAATAGCCCATCATCCTATCTTTAAAAAAATATTTCTCACTTACTTATTCTATTCACTTTACATCCTTGTGGCCCCTTCACTCCTCCACTCCCAGACTCCTCCTCCATCCCTCACCCCTCCTTCTTCCCTCCTCCCTCTTCCTGAAAAAAAAAAAGAGGCCCTCCCTTTCCCACCCACCCCAGCTCATCAACTTGCATCAGGACTGAGTGCATCCTCTTCCCCTGTCAAAGCAGTCCCACCAGGCAAAAGTGATCAAAATGCCGACAAGTGAATCCATGACCAATGCAGTCCCCACTTCCTTTACTAGAGGACCCACATGAGGCGTAAGCTGCCCATCTGCTACATCTTTGTAGGTGGTGTGTCTACACAGTTGTAATTCTGCTGATGTTCATAGAGTGCACTCCCATCCTTACACCTGTGAGCTAACAGAGCCAATGCTTCATTAACTTTTTAGGGAAGAGGCATATCTGTCTTATGGGACTCGGAGGGCTCCTGTGCTTGGTATCAAGAGCAGTTTTTATTCTTTTGGCAGTGTTGCTGGCAGCCATTACAACTCCACAGAGGCTATTTCCGAGCTGTTGTTGCTACTAAAGTGAAGGAAAGAGAGTGGTCACTAATATTTTTAAGGCAAGACTGATACCTCAGGAAGTCTCAGCTTAGTACAGAAAATAATTAACACAAATATGGAGAATGTATACTAAAAGGATAATATACTGAAAGAGAAAATTAGTCTCTCTACTAAGTGGTTTGTCTCTTTCCCCTCTACAAAAAAATTTTTTTAATGTAGTTTCTCCTTTTTGTCTCCTCCAGAATGTTGAAAAGGTGGTCAGTACATGCATAGTTTCTGAACAAGGATGCGCTCCCCATTGGTTATCTAACACAAAGGGGTCATCCCTGAAACACAAACATACAAACCACAAAAATGGAGTTTGTAGGCTGTATTTGTGTATTTGCCGGTATATGAGTGCAACAACAATAAAAAATAGGCTAACAGTTTGTTGGGGGTGGGGTGGGGAGCCTGGAATAGGTTAGAGGGAATGAACAATGGAAGGGGCTCAAGAGAGAAAAGGAAAGGGGTAGTGATGTATTTATAGTTTAATTAAAAATGTAAAAAAGTACATCTTAAAACAAAACAGACACACTCTCTCTCTTCCTACATAGTTACCTACCTACCTATCTGTCATTTACCATCTATGTACACACATAGTTATAGACATATAAAACACCCATTTTCTACCCCAAACTCCTTTATTTTGACTAAGAATTGAGCTAAACTCTGACTGATGTTGTAATTTCAGAGCTTCACTTTGCCTGATATAAGCAACGGTGATAACGGTGTGTCTAGCTCAAAGTCTGGGCTTTCTAAGTGATTTCCCTCCTATGATACCTCTTCCTGGCATCACTGTTTTAAACAGTTTAGGTTACAGTGAAGTGCTGAGTTCTTTTGGTTTGCATGAGCCACAGGGTCCTCTTGTCCTCTTAGATTTATTTTTAGTGTGACACATCTTTTAGAAAGGAATTAAATCCAAGAAAAAAGGGCCATAGTCAACCATGTTTTCCTGTTCAAGCATGCACATGTTTTATTTAAGTATTCGCCAAAGGTCTATTTTTTCCAGCATAATGCAGATATTATGCTATCCTTTGAAATAAGATATATGAATTTCAAACAAAATTGTCAAAAAACAATGACCTTAGTTACTCCATATGATACACAGAAATAATTACATTTCACTTACAATACAGATGCACTTAACAAAGTCATCAATAGTCATTCACCACCAATACAGTATATTTTCAAATCACCTAAAACATCAAAAAGTTTTTAAAATTTCTTTTCTGAAAATCTGAAGAAATTAATAATGTGTGATAAATGACAAATCAAAAGAGGAAGAATAATTATCAACCAAAATAAGCTAAGTGTATTTCATTTTATGTACTGTAAAAAACATGAAAATCGAACTTATTGGGAATCAAAAGATGTTAAGTGTTTCTGATTGTACTTTCCTTAGTCTATATTTAAATTTTTTTTCAATAAATGCCATCAAAGACGTTTCACTATATATCTGCTCTAGAAGCATAAAGTGACAACAGGCAGGTGTTAATAGAATTGTTAATATTCATGTCGCAGGAATATTAGTAACTTTTCAAAGACACGCTAGGAGTAAAGCCAGGTGTTCCCGCGCATCAGCTGAGTGCCTCTTCCTGTCACTCAGCTGTTGATGAAGGTGCGCCTAACAGTGTTCTAGAAGCTATTCTCTAACGGGCAGTGACCATGTCTGGCTCTACCTGAAAATGTTTGGATTAACTTCTTTTTATGGTAAACTGTGGTAGGAATTTCAAAATCTTCATGACACAGGAATAATTATTAACCTTTCCCATGTATAGAAACTAAGCTTTCGTTCTTAGGTTCTTAGAGTGGTGGCTTAGAATGAACAAAACTTTTCATTTGACATAGAACTTTTCACACTGTCACGTGCAGACACATCTGAGGATATCTGAGGGTGGAAAGATAGCAAGACTTTTCCCTTAAATGTACACAGTGGTCAACTTCACATCGTCACACTCTTTTCCTCCTGGTTTTGCAGAGAACTTTGTGCCTCGTGACTCACTGGAATCTTTTGAGATTGATTGTTGCTTTCTTGGATGGCAGCAAAAGCATGCTCTCATCAAATACTGCTACATAAAGCACTTTCGTTTACCTCTGCATTTCAGTTGTTCTCAGACTGTATTAAAGATCTGAAGCAAAGTAAGTAATACACTGAGTTCGATTCTGAACTCATGCATCCTGTGATTTTTTTTTTTCAGTCCCATTTAACTCCTCTGATAAAACACATATGGGTGTTTTCAGGGTCTGGATTTTCCATAAATAGTGAAAACACTGGAGATATTTCATGACAGCTCCTTTACTCTAGTTTTGTCAAGGGGGTTTATGACAGTCTTCTTATAATAGCCGGTTGGGAGATGTAACAGCAGGAAACTGCTGTGTTTTTACTACAGTAAACACGAATCCTGTCATTAGTGGGTAAGCCCAGTAGAAAGACACTAGAGAGAGAACACATTGGGTCACAGGAATACAGTGGACCAAAGAATACTACCAGAAAACATTGATGACACATAGTTTTGGATTAAAAAGTCACCTAAAACCTGGCCACACCAGAAGTTTTCTATGAATGTGGCTCTTACTGTATCTATGAATATATGGAAAGTCTAAAAAAAATCCTGATGCCTGATACAACAGATATAGAATGAATTATTGCACTGATAACAATGACTAGGTGCAAGGTTAAACAATAATTAATACTGAACTATCCGAACACTTTAGATTTACTAGTGTGCATCCCCGGGAGAAACACTACAGTGCTAAAAGGAGTTTATTTGCACAGCCCACCATTGAACATGGACAATCAGCTCATTGTAAGTGCACAGAAATTTCCCCTTTCTACAGGTATAGTTTATCATGCCTATTCTGAAGACAACATAAGGAAACTGAGATCACTGCTCCAAAGAATTCTAGCATGCATTAGGGTGGTTTCCTTCAGTCCAGACAAATGGATCGTATGAATGTTTCCATCTACAGTATTCTTCACCAGAGCCAATGTTCATGGATTTAACAGGAAAAATTTTTATCAAAATGTTTTCCATATTTTTTGTTTTGCATTCAACTGGAACATTATGTTCAAAGATTCATTTTATTTGTTTTATTAAAAAAGAGTTCTGATCATAAGAAGCATTGGTAGATGGCATTTCATTGTGCTCATTCACAAAGTCAAAGGGTCACAGAGTCCTCCTCTGTGAACAGGTCGAACTCTGTCTAGAAACGCCTTTTGGTGGTTTGATTCACATCCTCACCCTTGAATTATTTTTGTTTCATTGCCAACCTTCTTGTTTTGCTGTCTTAATCTGCAAAAGAAAAGTTATTGTTTCTTCTTTCTTCTACTTCAGATTTTTTCCCCATGGTCAGGACTCAAATTCTCTCAGACTTTCATGCCAATTGCTTTACAAAGCAGACACCCTAACGATATTTCCCCCGGAATACTCAGGAGACTCAGGCCTGTCGTCGCCTTCTGGTGTGGTTACTGGAGGTGTTGGGATGCTTATTATTGCTGTGGTCACGTAAGGTTGTTCACAGTTTAGTTTAACACACTCTTCCATTTTGGCATTTAAGCTGGATCGGCTGATGAGGGAGAAAAGTAGGTTTGAACAAGTAAGTTATTTATTTTAAGTTGTTTTTCATGTAACCAAAGAATGCATATTTACTACTAATAAATAACATTTAAAATATATAAGCAATACCATATTTAAAACCACTTTAATATATATTATTTTAAATGTTAGTCAGTTCATCAACATGTTACATTCCTAAAATTCTGCTCAACTTAGTTCAACCAATTGTTTCCGAAAGTATATTCAAAAAAGTATAACAAAATGGGCTCAATAACAACTAGATGTCCGAGATAGGCAAAGTGAAATAGTTTCTTTGGCAGAGACTTTGAGGGGCTTAGGGTACCAAGATGGAATGCCATCTCATGGAGATTTTGTAACACTTAAGGCTATAAAATCTTAAGAATTTTATGAATTGTACATCTGAAATGTATAGTTGCTTAAAAGCTCTTATTTAATGATAGCCATATGTTAAGAACCTCAAAGCCATACTTCTAAGTATGTAAAACCTCATGTTTTCACAAGTGATAATCTTATCACAAAATTCCCAAGGGACAAAAGGAGGAAGAGCAGGAGCTGTATGTTCGCTGTCTTCCTGATCGCTCTCTACTTATGTATTGGGACAGGGTCTCTGGCTGACTCACCAACTGCAACTACTCTAGTTACCCGCTTTATCCCCAGGATTCCTTGTCTCTGTCTCCTAAGTGATGCGATTATATGCAACTGCCATATAATACAGGAGTAGCTCATACATGGATTCTAGAACATTTGGACTCAAGTCTTTAGGCTTCTATGACAATCAATTTATCCAATGAGCCATCTCCTCTGCCTCCTGATGCAACTTTTGAGCCTTAATGAATATGCTTTTTCTTTTCCCTTTGATTTGTCAGATTTGTCTCCCATGTTTCCTAGGAACTAGGACTCAGAGGCCACATTGGTTTGCACCATGCTTGCAGCTGGCACGGTCTATGAACCAGTACAGAGCAAACCCAGGTACCTGTTGGACAGTGGAGTTCTCTCCACACATCTGATCTGAATTGTACTGAGCTCCTGCACACTGCCTCTATGACTTCCCGACACATTGGCGTTAGGAATGCGGAAAGTTTTTTTGTGTCTTCGTGAGCAGCATGTGCTGGTGACTCCTTGTTGTGAAGAGATAGAGGGACTGTGACTTGAAGGACGATTAACCGTGGCAACTTCCATGCAGCTTTCTTCAAAGACTTGTTCATCCACAAACTCATGGTTCTGTGGGAGAGTTGTAAGAAAATATGAAGAAAGAGGATAAATGATTTTGTAATTTAAAAGAGATCAAATATCAGTATTAAAAATTAAAATGTACTAAGATTCAGTTTGATTTACCCTCAGAAAGACTAAAGTATCAAAATCAAAATTCCTTTATGGAACATTTTTTTTGTGTGTGTGGAAAAAAAATCTCTCTGTCTAGATCTGGAGATTGACATGTGTGAGCTGATTCAGTATTTATTTACAGATCAACATTTTTAAAAATGTCATTTGTTAACTTAAGGATAAAATTAGAGTATTATAAAATAAAAACAAAACTTTAATGAGTACAAGTAATAACCACAGAAAATTTATAAAATCACACTGACTTTATCAAACAGACTAAACTTATAAAAAGAGACTACTGCTAATAGAATGTCCTAAGCTAAATTGCCAGTAGCAAACACTATCATGTGGCATGGAAATGTTTTAATTAGAAGTTGAGAAACCTCGGGCATTTCCATTTCTTTCGATGCTACCATAACATTCTCAATATACAGAAAAAAACCTATTGTCTATTAATAAATGTTGTGGATGTAGACATGGTTTTGTTTTGATCCCAGGTGTAGGATATGGGACTGATTCAGATGGTCCACAGCAGCAAACTATTTGCCTCATGTGGGCTCTGAGAGGGGCTCTTTGCCAACTCCATATCGTTTAAATCTGAGGACTCTGGGAGAGAGTAAAAGCCAGAGCCCAGAGAGTGTTGGGCTCTGAGAAGGAAGTAGGCTACTGGTCCTTCCCCCTTCTGCTTCTGGTTGCTTTTGATGAGGTTTGACAAGAAGTTTGACAGGAAGTAACTAAAGAGAACTCTACCCCCTCTCCCCAATCATGTTCCTTCTCTACCAGGTGTTGGTGTGTTGGAAGGAATTGGGATGGAGTGGGGAAAAAGAGACTTAAGATAGGGAAATAAAATAGTCTTAAAATGCAATGCCTTTAAATAAATGATGTAATATATGTACAATCTGAAAAAATATCTCACAAGAGATTAGTTTCAAGCTTTCACGGCCTCCTTTTTCTTTCTTTCCTCCTTCCTTCCTTTCTTCCTTCCTTTCGTCCTTCTTCCTTTCCTTCCTTTCTCTTTCTCTCTTCTTTCTTTCTTTCTTTCTTTCTTTCTTTCTTTCTTTCTTTCTTTCTTTCTTTCTTTCTTTCTTATACAATGTAGTTCTTCTTTTTTAATGTATTCCTCGTCTCCTCCTAGTCCCACCTGTCCTCCCTCTTCTCCCTCTCTGCCCCTCCCCTAGTCCACTGATAGGGCACAATCTCCTCCCCTTCTATCTGGTCCTCATCTATCAGGTCTCATCAGGACAGTGTAGATCTTCCTCTCTGATCTCGCAAGGCCCCACCCTCCAGGGGGAGGTGATCAAACAGCCTGCCACTGAGTTCATATTAGAGACAGACCCTGCTCCCCTTACTAGGGAGCTGACTTGGAAACTGAGCTGCCATGGGCTACATCTGAGCAGGTGTTCTAGGTCATCTCCATATATTTGTAATTTATCACCTCTATTTCTCTAACAAACAGTAAGGTACATCACCTCACATACCACACTCCACAGAACACAATATTAATTTTAATTTAAAAATAATAATCACCTCCTGAAATGTCTATATAAGAATCTGCCTCAGAAATGTAAGATCAAACATTCCTTAACTGGAATTTCTGGTGAATGAATTCAATTATGATTTTATCTGTATGTGTGTAGAAATGGCCTGATAATGGAAGGCTTTGCACATTTTGAATTTCACTTAACCATCCCTCATCCTAAAATATTAGTAAAACAATTGAAGCAATTCACGGCCTAATGGGAAATAGATTGTTTTAGTTGCTCACTTTGTCAATTCTTTGCTGAGAGTAGCATTTTGATGCACATAGAGTTCAACATTCCACTCTTCAGACTCCAGAGAACAATGATTACATGACAGAATTCTGTGGTAGTTTTTGTTGCACAGAGGATTCGTAATCTGTGTTTTTCTCTTACAGTGCACATGCAACACATTATACCACTTATGCATGGCAATCGGGCTTATCTCATTAGAGACTGGAATGAAAGAAGTTGGTCCTCTTTTGGCTGCTTTATATAATTTCTAAGTAGCTCAAACTAAACCGTTTTTGGGGGTTAAAGGTTTTTGTTGTTGTTAAGAAATATTTTTGCTGGTGGGAGTGAAAACTTGTACAACCACTTTGGAAATCCATCTGGTGTTTTCTCAGAAAATTGAAAATTGATCTACCTCAAGACCCAGCTATACCACTTCTGGGCATATACCCAAAAAATGATCTACCTTACCACAAGGACACTTGGTCAACTATATTCATAGAAGCTTTATTTGTTAGAGCCAAAAACTAAAAACAACCTACATGTTCTTCAACTGAAGAATGCATGAAGAAAATGTGATACATTTACACAACTGAATTCTACTCAACTATTAAAAACATCATGTAACTACCCTAATTAAATCTCTAAATTTTCTACTTATTGTAAGATAATCATCACCGATCTATCCTGACAGCACAGCACCTGGCTACCATCTTTCTCTTGGAGTCTTCATGTTATGTCTGGGAACGTTCAGATTCCTTGGCTGCCTCCTTGTCTCTCTCTTTCTTCACCTACATCATCTTTTAAGTGTGAGCCTGAGCCTTTAATGGCTGAGTTATCTCTCCAGCACCTACATCAACTCTTTTGCCCAACAGATGTAATTCCAAATCTGTATGTTCCAAACCCTCTAAGAAATGAGATGCATAGGAAGGCTTTCTTGAGCCCGCCTACTCATGGCTCCTCATTGCTCTACACCATGGCCCCTCCCTTGCTTCCACTTCTCTCTCCCCTTCTCCAGACATCCATTGTTCCTGGTTGCCCTATCAGTGGAGGTTTAGTGGTGACAGAGTTCATACTGGTTTTACAGTATCTTGAATCTTGGCTCCCCATTGGGTACAGAGCAGGCAAGAGATATTTAGTTGCTGAATGACTCTCTGTATAATCAAGTTGATAGGAGACATGCTAGTTTATAAGGTGTCGCTGGTGAGCGATCTGACCTGAGTCACACATGGTAAATGTTTTGTTCTGCAATGTGGTCACTGACTGTGATGCCGATGGACAGCTAGCTTAATAATGGGCGACTTTGTTGTGGAAGAATTCCCACTAATTGCAGGCAAGTGAGCAAATGGAGACTTCTCTGTACATAGGGACTCTCTGTGATCAAGTATCATTTGATCCAACTAAAGAGATCCTTTTCACATATCTAACTGTATTCACCGCACCTGTGAATGACTGAGAACGCATTCCCTTCCCTTCTTGCCTTTGTTTTTGTGACACCTTTGACATTTCTTTCTTTAGATGCAGAGACACTTGAAATTTTGTTATTTTTCTTGTTTAAATCATTTTACAAACAGAGAAGAAATAATATTTGATTCAGTAGCTAACATTCTCCCTTCATCTGGTGTCCTGGAATGGAGTTCCCACAGCCGCTTAGGTCCAAGCATAGAGGATAACTACAGCAATTTCCACATTGCTGTAGTCATTTCAGTTATTGTGAACCTATCTGTACTCTTGCTTTTCAGCATATTTTCTAGGGATGCAGAGAATTAAATCCTGCTTGCAAGTGTGATGTATGCCTGGAAGCAAACGGAAGCCGGGTGAGGGTTCAAGGCTGCAGCCCTGCTGTCTCCTTACCGTGGTTTTCTCCAGGCAGTGGAGCAGGTGGTGGTGCTGTGTCTCGAAGCTGGATCCAGATTTGCTAACGAAGGCTGGCTCATCCTCTGAGGACTGAAACACAGGGAAGACACAAAACTTCCTCTTTAGTACAAAAACTAGGAGAATCCGGGCTACACATGTGCGCCAGGTTACCTGGCCTGTTTTCAGAGATTAACTGGTGGCACTTACTATAAAAAGCCAAATGTGTAATTAAGTCTGGGTGATCAGTGGGTACATTTCCATTTGGTCTTTTAAGTGTACACCGCCTTGAGCTGGAAATTCAAGTCCCTGGTACTAAGAGTTCGTCAGTTTCTGCTTTGACCCTGTGACTCTTTAAGCACTGCATGCTGTTCTCTCTCCATCAGTTTATCTCCCTCTGGCCCCAATCACAGTGTACTTTAAGGAACACATGTAATTTTGAGATGCAACAACTAAGCATTTGAATGACTGAGAAATTTTTTTATGTCATCAATGTCACAGTGGACAGATGTCATAGTGACAAAGTGGAGCTGGACTTTCTTACTGGAAAGAGAAAGCATAGCCATTGGCAATATCTCCTAGCACGGTTCCTAAGCTGTTGTAGGCAACTAGGACGTACAGCGGAAAGTTATAAAAATGACACTTTGTTGTTCCAGGACTCATTTTCATAATTACCCCCAATAAAATCATATGGCTAAGTGGCGCTGAATCACTATCATGCTGATGAGCCCATGTTATGGAGAAGCAAAGGGCTTGGCTGTACCTGCAGCTGGTTGCTGAGCAGCCCATTCCGCTTGCTCTGCATGTAGGCATTTGCGCTTCCACTTTTGGCTGCCCGGATCCTGGCCAGCCTTGCTTTCTACAGGAGAAAAAAAAAATAGAACAAACCAACATCATAGGGACACTCATGAATCCTGTTCATAGGCAGAGAATGAATCCTTTTAAAAAGTATAATTTTTGTGTGATAGGTATGTAGATGTGCATGCCACGACTCACACTGTCAAAGACCTCTCATCCCTTTTTCTGAATTTCAAACCCAGGTTGTGGGGTGCAAAGCTTTTACTCATTGTGCCATGGTGCCAGCCTGCAGAGAATGCATTCTGTGTAATCCCATGGTCAGCAGATGTATTTTGAAAGTAAACTAGTTTTCCAGATGAAACAGTTGAAAACTGTCCCCCCAGTTTTGAGTTTTTTATTATTAACTGTCTTGGAGCTGGCTTAGCTCATGCATTTCAGAATTGGGATTCATCTTTACAGTAAGATCAAATTATTTTGTTATTCTTTCAGTTTTGTCAGGAGCATAATAACAATATCACTTGACTTGTATTTATTTACACTTACTCTGATCTTACTAAGTTACTCAAGCGGAAACCACGAGCCCAGCAAAGTCACTGTCAATTCTTGTTCATGTCACTAGTTTCTTTTTTTTTTTTAACTAATAACTTGTTTCCAGAAATCAGTTGTGACGTGACTTCTCCTTCTCTGTTCTGTTTTCTTATTTCCTTCTCTACTCTCTCCTGCCCTTCCTTTCTTCATTTCTTGTTCTTTCCCTTCTATCCTTCCTTCTTCACTCCCTCCCTATTTCTCTCCCCTCTTCCCCCCTTTTCTCCTCTCCCTCACTTCCTCTCCTTTTCTAAAATCACTATTCACCAATTCATTTCACCTAAAATTTCACCTAATTATTTTCTGTTTACAATTAGGCTGCTAAATCAACCGAAAGAGAGCTTGTTCTGAGCAATACAGAATTATTTTAAATCCTTGACTTCAGGTAATTTGTCCACACAGGTCTGTGAAAAGATGCATTCATCTGATTTCTGTTTCAGTCTTGAATCTGTTGAGATGAAGAATGGAGTGAGTCTCTCCAGATGGACTTATAAGATTATTTAAAATTTCAAAGCATTTTTTCCCCACAGACTGATCTTCTATTTAGAGAATTTCAGGTGGTCGATCAGGTGGTCAGAGTTCCAATGAGATCTTCAGTTAGTTGTTACCTGGTACAGTGACTGGGTGGCTAGCCTTCTAGAGCAGCCTTCTCTTTCCAATGCCTGCCATATGGCTACCTCCTGAGCATCATGGAGGTCGCCTGCCTTTCCACCCAGGACATCACATGCTGCGGACCACTCTTTACAACTTACAGTATAACAAAGCAAATGGATGACTTGGCCAAGAAATTTCCTATAAACTTACTCTAAGAAGCCCACCATTCTCTTTAGGATCACTCCATATCCACACTGCCTTGAGTCTCAAGTTCTGGAATGCTCTTGTGTGTAAAACTTAGGAAGTTATTTCCATTCTAAAAGTAGGGAGGAGGTGTGTGCCTATAGAAAATACAATGCTAATGCTACAAAGCATGCACAAGGCCTATGGTTATCTCCCCCTTATGCCGGCGGCTGGTGTACCTCCTTTCAGAAGCTCAGTATGCACATACACATCACAATTCAGCTGGAAAAACACATCTCACATTCTGCTGTAGTTTATTTAATTTCTACATCTGGGAACTTCGTCTGGAAGCACATGCATAGATTACTATAAATTTTATGGCTCCACGATATGCCACTGTTCAAAGGAAGAATGCTTTATTTAGTCAACTACTGATTCATTTGTTTTTTTAAGTCCTGAGGATTGAAGCCAGGGTTTTATTCACGTGTAGCAAGTTCTCTACTGTAAATTTCCATCTCCAGTCTCTTCTGCTTTGTCATTTGACTGGGAACATATGGGGGGTGGGTGGTATGTGAGCGATGATGGAGGGAAGAAAGAGGAGGAGAGAAATGATATAATTATGCCAAATCCCCTGGAGCTGAAATCACAGGTGGTTTTGAAGCACATGATTTGGAATGGAAGAAAATGAACTGTAATCTTTCAGAAGAGCAGCAAGCACTCTTAATTGCTGATCCGTCTCTTCAGCCACTGTGTTTTATTTAGTACTTTGGAGAAAGGTTTTGCTTAAGTGGTGGAAGTTAGTCTTGAACTGTGGATCTTGCTTCAGGCTCCTGTGAAGCTTTGGACACAGGTGTGTTTCACCACAAGTAACTTTTATTTGTTGTTGTTTTGAGACATGCTCTTATGTACCTCAGGTTGGCCTTGAATACACTAAATCGCTGGCCTGAAGCTGATCACTGAATTCCTTAGCCATCCGTCTCTGCCACTGGGATCATAGGCATGCACTACCAGTCAAAATTTAAAAGCAGCCTTTGCCATAGCAAGCAAGGCTGCCTCCTTCGAGCATCATGGTGACAAAGTTTGGATGGCAGACTTGTTTTTGTATCAAGATGTGTGTGTGTGTGTGTGTGTGTTTGGGTAGATTTTATGGAATTTGCCTTTTCATCTACTTCCTCAAGAGCAGCGCTGAGCAGTCTCAAGCATGAGAACTTCATTTGTCATCATGGCTTCAGTTCTACTCTTCTTCCCCAGTTGGGTTTATGCTTTATATGTGTTTGGTTCCATTTAAAAATAATGTAGTGTATCAAGATCATCTTTGTGTGTAATTTCAAAAATTGACAGATTTCACTTTTGTTGTCAGTGTAATGCTTAGTCACTGAAAATATTGAGCCAGTACTGGAGAATTAAGTTGGAAGGTAGAAAGCAAATTTTTATCTTCAACAGCTGTGAGCTAGTGCTAGGATTTTGGTCCAGACTCAACAAAACAATGGCAATGACAAGCAAGTTAGGAAATTGCCTAGAATTGCCCTAATCATTTACAAACAAGCAATTTACCTATTGATTTCCAGAAAGTGCTTATTGTGATTTCAATCTTTTCAGCTCCTCAAACATCCATTGCCTTATTTGGTCCACCTTCTCTCTCCTGGTCTGTTGCTGCTTCACACGCCCACTTCTCTTCTTCTTCATTTCTTTGCTGCTTTCCTCTCTTTCTTTCCCCCTGCCCTCTCTCCATCCTCCATTGCCTTGTATATTACATGTCCTGTCTCATAGTTACTTTTCTTTCCTATGGCATTCTCTAAGCATATTGAACAATACTGATGTTTTTTCTTTGAAACATATACCATAACCAAAACATTGTCCAGAACAGGAGCATGACATATCTTTCATCACAAATAGGAAGTCTATAAATAGTAGCAGCCACTAATACATATAGAAAAAAAAAAGAAAATTTTGTTTGAAAGGCAGAACAGCCTTTTTTTTTTGTTTTTTTTGTCGTTAAGCCACGTACTGTATTAACAAAGAACCACTTGTCCACCTGTCTTCAATTCAGCCATGACTTCCCTCTCGGTTTAATGTGATACTGTGAGTTAATTGGTTTAATTCATTCTGTGATGTATCATACCAAATACCTGTTGAATGCTAGCCTTTACCATCTGTTATGATAGTTTTTGTTCCAGCAGATAATTGAAGGAGACTATTTTACAAAGTTACTCCAGGAACTCACTTTTCTTCTGACCTACTCAGGATGACAGCCATGGAAATACTTGCTGTGTAATGAGAGGTTAAGAGAGAGTAGTCCTTTTAATCCCCTACTTGTACCTTGTAGAAAATAGCAGCTTTTTGCAGTGGCAAAGTACCAGCAGTGAGAATGCAAATTAGGACAAGGTTTTAGTAAATGTTTTGAACCATAGTGTTACTGAATCAGGAAATATTTTAAATAATTTAGGAAAATGAAGGTATCCTAGGCAACCTGGTGATTGAGACTAGGCAACCTAGTGTCTCTTTTCTTACTAATCTGAGACAATTCATTACTCCTTAGATATTGGTCCCCGACTCCCCTGCCTAAACCATGTGTTCCAGACATTACAGTAGAGTTTGTTTCTTTCGTTTAATGCTCAAATGTTCCATGTGGATGTGTCGTGCAAAGCTTTGTCAGCATTGAAGGTCTGAAGGAGTTTATTAGATTATTTCCATTCACTAAGGAAAATAGCTGCCCTAGAAATGAAACAAACCAAAGGCATCAAAGATGAGAGTGGAAGATAGTGACTTAGACTGTGTGCTATTCCCAGCTCTGAAGTGTGGGTAATCCTGGAAGGGCAGCATTGGCAAGCACACTGCTGGGATTTAGCTCAGTAAAATGAATGAGTGAAATGAACAGTCAACAAGAAGAATCCCAGCTAATAGAGGTAAACATGGAAATATCTAAGAGGGCATCAGAACAAGTTCATTCATGCATATAATGTATATATAAATATTTTAATATATAGAAAAATGCAAATATACATATATGTAAAATACACATATATGTATACACATAAATGTATTTATATATTTAATATATTTAAATACTTTTATATACAATCATAAAATACATATATATATATATATATATGTGTGTGTGTGTGTGTGTGTGAATAATGTTAAAGTTTTCTGGTCTTGGGATTTAATCAACATGTCTTTGATCCCATGCAAAGCCTCTGCAAAACTGTAATAATCACATAACCTTTGCAAGAGATTATGAATACAATGACACATTAAAATCACCCATGGTCTACTAGAAACCCTGGATTGAGACAGTTATTTTGGCATTATTAAGTTATACGTGTCATTGGTATGTGGTGAGTTCAGGTTAGCTTTGAATAGGCAGATGACTATGTGCTCTCATTCATATTCTAAAACAGGGTAGCTTCTTGCTTCAAATATAAAGATTTACTTCTGGCAAATAAAATTTGTTCAATAAATGATTCTTGAATGACTAGATGAAAATAAGTCTAGTCAAAAGCAATTGCCATTAGCTGGAGTAGAAGAGAGAGTCATATTTTATGCCTGTCCTCCTCACTCCCAAGTCAATGTTTAAGTAAGACTGTTAAGGGTTGGGAAGAGCAGAGTAAACGATGCATTTGCTTTAAAGATAGAAATGTGTGGGAAAAGCAGAAAGGAGGCCTGATCTGTGGAAGGGCCTACAAGGAAAATCCCCTGACAGTACTGAGAGGAAATCTCTCACACACACGAAATTTATGATTCCTCCCTTGGTTTTGGTTGGAGTCAGCCACAGGCCGACACACAGAAAACAAGAGTTTCATAATATTATTTTAATTGGTCCACATGAGCACTGCTTTTATTGAATTGTTACTGACAGGCTGCTCGCTTGACTGGATTCTCCTTTTCTTTTGTGCACCTCTGATGCCCACTAAGCCACTCCGCCTCCAGGCCAAGATTAATATAAATCATGTTAGTCTAATGGAAGTTCAGTCTGCTTGTCTTCATCTCACAGGAAAGAAGGCAGGAAACACTCCTTGGTAACTTATTTTATTTAATATACGTTTTCTTCTTGAGATTATTCTCAGTTTATTGGCTAGAGGTTGTTTACTGGAATACTATACTAGGTTATTATATCTGGCTTTATTAAGACGATTTCTCTACTAGTCACATGTAAAATTTATTATGTGGTGGCAGAAGTTTAGGATATAAACAATAGTTTGAAAATATCATAAAGCATACATGAAGTACACTTTTCAATTACTGTACTTTGTAATATCACATTTATTTAATTTCAATCTTTATATTTATTTAGGCACAGATAATTCTAAGCATTTTTCTAGCTTTGTAACTGATCCCGTCATGGAGTTTCAACATGCTTGTCATGAGTATAAAGCATCAGCAAACTATAAACTCTCACAATGCAGCCCTTGCTTGGGTAAGGGCCAGTGCCTCCACGTAGGTACAGGGCCTACCCTACAGAGAGCTCATTTAGGTCACAAGCTGCAGTGTGCTTTCCTTTTGCTTGGTTCAGCCTTAGACTGCTTGCTTGAAGGGTATTCTAGTATTCTAAAGACGTTCTCAGATATTTTGTTTAATTGCTACATATGTTATTTTTATTTTTTACAAAAATATAGATATACTAGGACTTTTTAAAAATTAAAATCATGTTTTGCTTCAGATTTTTTTTCTGTCTGTAGTTCTTATGCTAACAAAAGGCCTAGAATGGAAACACGTACATAGTAGGAGTTAAACTTTTGGGAGGATGTCTGCTATTTCGTGTCTGGGGGTGCCCTGTAAAAGGACTTTACTGTGTGGATAGAGCCACGTGAAAGGTCGCTGATAGAGGAACCAGAAGTGAGTGCTTGCAGCTCTGCTTGTCCGAACGTGTCCTGCAGGAGATGGGAATCGCAGAGACTGTCTGCCCGTCTTCTTGCCTTCTTTCTTCCTTTCCTACTTCCTTCTCCTTCTTAACATTTCCAGCCTGATAAATTATTAGAAGTCTGCATACATATTGCCAAAATATTTCTTTTCTGGATAATAATTTAAAGCTATATGTTTGTTTACTGATGAGGAGCAGAATTCCTTGAAGCAAGCAGCTCCAAGGCTGACCAAACTGGAAGAAAATGCTCTCTGACATTGGACATAAATGATGCCCCTGCAGAACGAGCCTGTGCCCACACGGAATCATTAAAATTATCCAAAGGCTGCCTTATGAGGGCTTATACTTTACTGGTTCTACACACTGCTGACAACCATGTTTAAACTCCATGGACCAGTCACAATGCTAGTAGAGAGCTGTACTAAATCACTGGTCATGTCTTGCAGGTGCACTGAATTATCTAGGTTGTGCACCCAATGAAACACAGGTCTGAATGGAGTTTGTGCATTTAAGAAATGGTGCTCTCTGAAAAAGAAAAAAAAATAAGCAATGACCATAAAGAATACTGGAAATTTAGCACTCTGTAAGTACAGAGGAAGCATTGAGAAAGATTTCCAAATTGAGCTTAAGCAAAAGGAGCCCTACCTATCAAGATGACTATGGAGATGTAGAACGGGAAAGGCATATGCACTAATACTCATTCAGTTGGCCTGAGAAGCAGGCATCACTAGGGTTAAATGTTTTATTAAAGTGAGATGTCTAAATCAGATTTCTATGCTATCTGCCCAGTAAGACTCAAGATGGTGCCAATAGAAGGGTGTTATCAGAGCATCAAGCTATGTCTCAGATGTTCTTCTCAATTGACACAGAACATAGGAAATAGCTGAGCTCTGCCCTCCCCACCCCTGTGCTCAGACTGGCTTTCACTGAGTGGTTGCTCTTCAACTTATAAGTTCCATGATCTTATAATGCCTTGATTCCAGGAAACCTTAGGATTCCCACCCATTAAATGGAAAGAATGATGGCAACCAGGTCCTAGAGTTTGGTGAAGACTATATAAACAATTATGGTTTTGGTTTTTTGTTTGTTTGCTTGTTTGTTTTTTAGCATTATACCATTACCTGGTCCATAGTAAGTCATCAGTAAACAGTAAATGTTGCTACCATCACTGTACGTTAACTATAAGTTTTGCACAGATTTATATACTTTTCACGGTATCATAATCTTACACACAACTATAAACTGGTTATTTTTGGAGGGATTAATTATTTGACATAAAGGTCAGAGACACATAAAACTACTGGCCAGAAAAACAATAACGACCTCCCTCACCCTTAACAATTTAGGTCCAAATACTCAGGATTTTCCTACTTCCTGTCTCAACTGAGCAAAATAGCTGAGATATACAACTTGGTTCTTGTTACCAGCACTCCATTATTAGAACCAGCTTGATCTCTGACAGATAAGGACTAAATGAATCATATCTAGAAATCAATTTTAATAATAATTCTGGAGCATATATATATATATATACAGATATATATATGAAAAAAACAGATATTAATACTATGCACAATTACTCCTTACTTTCGACTTCCTGACCCAAAGTGGCAATTCCCTGCCCATTGTTAGTCTAGATGGGGTTGTGGGACCAGTTTTGGCTAAGACAGCAGAAGTGCCAGACTCTGGGGCCATTTCAAGAGAGGCATAGGAGGCAGACGGTGATTCATCATGTCTATGACTGTAGAGGCATGGTGCACAGGGAGTTTCTTCTTCTAGGCTGATGGACCAGTAGCATGACTGAGATCTACATCCCTTCTCATCAGTTAAAACACAACCCCTTGTTTTAAGCTCCCGAGATGCTGTGTTCTTTTCATCATTAACCTAGGACTGAATAAGTGGTGAGCATTTTGTAGATCAATTATAGAAAGTGATAAATGGCAGGTAACGCTCTCAGAGTTTAATGCCTACCTTCTGTGCCCTTCGTTTGTCTGCACGTTGGTTTTGGTGGTAGATACGACTGAAGTTAGACACAATCACAGGCACGGGCAGAGCAATGACCAAGACGCCGCTCAGTGAGCAGATGGACCCAAAAATCTTCCCTGCTATGGTTTTTGGTACCATGTCGCCATACCTGGGTGAGAGGAAAAAAAATTGTCCTAAGTCACAGGGCCACACTTCTTCCTGTTGCAAATAGTTTTTAGTTTTTCTTCACTTTAGTCAAATGATACTTGTGAAATATCTCTTGTTTCTACTTCATAACCACAATATGCAAGGCGTCAAGACAATAACTGAGAAATTATGATTATAGACTTATAAAAATTACCTTTTAACATTGTAGAAAATGATGATAGCATTTAGAAACCTCTCAAATTAAAAAAATATTTAAAGCCTGATGATGTCATGATAGCTCTTCAAATTGCCTTTTATATAATGTGACATAGTTTGGTTTTTTTTTTTCATTTATTTAATAGTCAATATTTCTATGCTGGATTTATAGTCTAGAAAACATGCTTTCCCACTTAATTTGTTTCAGCACTGGATGGGTGATGAAATTTAAGCAGAAAAAGTTGGACATCATATCACATGTCTTTTATCAGCTCCAATCATTTTTTAAAACAAACTTTGCAAGAGTCCCATTAACCTTCACGTGTGACGTCTGATGTCCATTTCTCATGATAACCTTACCCAGTCTTGTGATGTGTGATTAGGTGACCGTTCTCTGTGACACTTTGTTCTTGCTTCGGTATTAGTCACCCTCTTACCTCACTGGGCACTACTTTCTCATCTTTTCTGGCTTCTTTCCCTTTATCTGATTTCTAAGGCATTGTATAATTTATATCACAGTTTTGAATCTTTTAATCTTCTTCATATAAACTTTTTCCTTGTATTATTTCAACTGATCTCATAGCTTAAGACTGGTTGTCAGTAGCGGATACCCTAGTCTCTTCACTGAGAGCCTCAATGGATGAGACTACTGTCCTCAGTGGTCTAGTCTTATTATTTCTAAACCTGGACGTCCAAGAGCCCACGAAACCACAAACTAGACAAAACAGAACAGATGTTTGTAGCATACTCTGCCGGAGCTCAAATCAGTTTTCACAGTTCGCCGTCTATTGCTAAGCAGAACTTTCTCACTCTGACCCCATCAGATTTCTTAAGCCAATCCTGAGTGAGCTTCCCGGCCTTATTCACATCCTGTCTTCCAGTTACTCCTTTCACCTCTAAGGCATTTAGAAACCCATTTGGCTCTCTTTACTCACCTTCCACATGACCACCAACCAATGGACAGAGCAGCTTAACTACACATTCACCACACTACAATTCATGGAGTGGAACTGTGCTTTTAAAACAGGAACTGGACAGCTGAAATGCTATCTCAGCTTTCCAATGGAGCCCAAACTAAAACAAATGGAAACTCATCTCTTTGTCTCCACATTATGGTAATATGATGCCTACTTCACACTCCCTGTCCTATGGATACACTGGCCATTTGTCCTTCTGCTCTGTGTGTGGCCCCATGTCATTCAAGAGGTGGCAATTAAATGTTGTTACAAGTGCTATTTCCTATCCTCCTTGTCCACAGAATTCCTGTCCCTTCTCTGCCCATGTTCCATAAAACTTCCCATTTGATTACTTTCACACGGTATAATATTTATTTTTTATTCTTGTCTGTGGTACTGGGGATTGAACCTAGGACATTTCTCATGCTAGTCAGGGCTTTATAACCGAGCTGTGTCTCCAGTCTGATATTTTCTCTTTACTTTTCATTCTCCATAAAATAAAGTTGACAGAAAGGGAGCTGTTTCACTTTATGTCTTCTTAGCACGAAACAGGCTTTTGCCATATATCAGCCGAATGCATACATATTTCTCTTCTTTAATAATAGAGGTTGGCTAAAGGCTTGTTCCTGGGAAAGAATACTGTATTTTCAGTTATTTATTAGAAAATGATAACCCATATTAATATAATTCTTGTGAGAAAACATTTTGTGTCCACCAGTAGATGGAATTATAGAGAAATTGGCCAAGGAAAGGCCAGTGACAGTGACAGATGGGACACTGATCAATACCACATTTGAGGACCCAATTAAGGTTCTGTTCCATGTTTTGATTCTCCTTACTCATTCTTAGTGTTTGTGGGTGATCAGTAGTCAAGCTAATTCACCACAGTTCAAATCCCTGCAACAGAATGTCTGTACTGCATTAATCATTGTCCAACTCTCCGATCATGGGATGTGACTGTATGTGGGCTTGCATAATAGGTTGTGGGGTTCATAGAAACTTAAGACTACGTGTGGGTGTGCATAACTGGATGTGGGGTTTGGTAAAAATTCCTGAACACTGCAGTAGAAAAATTAATTCAAAATCAAACTGGTAACAAGTCAGATGTGTTTCTAGCAGCATTCCCTCACGTTGCACCAAACAACTTCACTGTAGCCTTGGTTCTGCAGACACACCAGGAGCACTTGCCTAGCACACACAGACGCCACAGTCAGACGTATGTAAATTCTGCTGGGTGAAGGCTTTAGTCACAACTGCTGTTTGAAGCTTCATGCAAAGTCCTTGAACTCATGCATCTCCTCTTCTTAGTCAATGCTCCAAGTGGTACAATATGATCAGTTACAAAGAACTTAAGTGAATCTGCGTATGTTTATTTTCTATTTATGCATGTATGTCTGTTTATGCATATGCACCTGTCAATTATCTATTTGTCAATCTATTTTTTTTTCTTTTTAAAAATTTATTTATTTTTATCTCAATCACAGGTTAGGTACTTTGAATCCCAGGCGTAGCCCTCTCCCCTATTCCCTCCCACCCTCCCACTCCCTCCCTCATCTCCCTCTTCCCCACCCCCTCCAAGTCCACCAACAGGGGAGGACCTCCTCCCCTTCCATCCAACCCCAGCTTATCCTGTCTCCTCAGGGCTGGCTGCAAAGTCCTCCCCTGGGATCTAGCCAGTCTGTCACTCCCCGGCTTGTATGGGGGAGGGTCAAAGAGTCAGCCATCAAGATCAATATTTGTCACTCTATTAATCTTCCAATTTTTATGTTTATTTAGGCCAGAAATGATTGTTAATTTTTAGGCACAAGATACTGCAAATCAAATTTTATTTATATCCATTCAGTTTCACCATTTGACATGTCTACAAAAATTTTATGGCTTAGAGATCACAAAAATTATAATTTTTGTGTATGATGGTTGCTTTTATTTTTTAAACATTTTTATTTTATTTTATATTAATCCCAGGTTATATACTTTGTATCCCAGCCATAGCCCCCTCCCGCATTCCCTCCCTATCACCCCCCCCCATTCCTTCCTCATCTCCTCCTTGCCCCTTTCCAAGTCCACTGATAAGGGAGGACCTCCTCCCCTTCCATCTAACTCTAGCTTATCAGGTCTCTTCAGGACTGGCTGCAATGTCCTCTTCTGGGATCTAGCTAGGCTGCTCCTCCCTTGGGGGGTGGGGTGGGGTCGAAAAGC
This sequence comes from Pachyuromys duprasi, assembly GCA_028658305.1. NCBI lineage: Eukaryota > Metazoa > Chordata > Mammalia > Rodentia > Muridae > Pachyuromys > Pachyuromys duprasi. Next base: position 28,242,343 of record CM053763.1, read on the forward strand.
CAGCAATTGAGTTCATGACAGAAATAGTCCCTGTTCCCCTTACTAGAGTACCCACTTGGATGTAATTTTTTACATAGCTTTGAGGTCTACATTGATAGATTTCTATTTTTATTCATATGATTTATTTTTTCCTGCTTATCTGACCTGATGAATATATACATATATTCACATAATAAATGAAAAACACTGTAAAATAGCAAATTCTTGACTTACAAATCTATTTTCCATGGATACTAAGAGGGAAGACAGAAACAGTATTTCAATAAAAAAATTATGCACATAGAAAGGACCTTCATTCGAAAGGAAGAAACATTGATATTAATGCTCGGTACCATCTTTGCCCTTTCTGTTCTTCTATGATGAAGAGTCACAAGTTACCAGGTATGAAGAACAGAATGGCTGGAACCCGTGCAGATGTAGTAAAGTCCGAAATAATAATAATGTCTGTTGATGGATGCAGGATCCATGGTTCTGTATATCAACTACTAAAATAGTAAAACACAACTCCATCTGTGCACAAACCATTTCTTGGAGGCACGTTTGAAAGATGAATTTTCTTTAAAAGTTAGATAAATGTAAGTGATATTAATAATATCCTGGTGAATATCCCCTCCCCCTCTCTCTGTGGAGTGTGTGTGTGTCTGTGTGTATATGACTGACTGATTGATTGATTTTGTGTTTGAAGGGTTGTTTGTTTGTTTGTTTTGGGCCTGAGTGCTAATATAATAGGTATAAGAAACAATTTCTTCTGACCCGGAAACTGGATTACTTATTAACTAATATTTCTATCCCTTAGGGTCTCAGTGGCTATGCTATTCATGGATTTTCTGCCATCAGCTTGCAATCTAGAAGGATCACTGTTGATGGATAGTTTTTATAGTAGCTGAAATGTTTGCAAATAGCAAATGACTTTTTAAAGTGCTGCCATATAATACCTGCTTATGGTACAGAACTTGTTTGCCAGGGGGGCTTGGTATTAATTTCACAGTGGTGAGATTGCTCTTTGACATTTTGAAATCAACGTTTGCCTAAAAGCAGTGATGATTTTGTTCTTGCCTATTTTGCCCGAAGAGTCAATCATTCTCTTTTTTATAGCTTGAGAACTTCGCATACATTATCTCAATAATTGTGTGGTATCTCTTCTTTCGTCAGAACTATGAGCTATTATTCTTTTAAAAAGTATATTTAAAAATCCTTTCTTTGTTGTTTAGAAAACTGACACACTAGGCCTCCATTAAACCCAAAGGGGGAACTGGAAGATTCTCTTTCATTACTGGGATGAAACAGGCTTTCAGCAGATTCATGAATGAGGTTCAGCGGGGTAATGTACACCCATAATAGTGAATTGTCCCGAATAAAGCTCTGCTCTTCACTTTGTTCTTCCATTTCCCTAACCTCATTTGCTTTTCTCAAGAGGCAATCCTTACTTAGGCTGGGCGTCCACTCTGTAGCTGAATCCTTCAGAGTTGAAAAACAAAGCGAAATAGAAAACATTTAAACTAGAAGACTGCCTTCCATAACTCGAGGTCTTTTGGTTAAATAACGATTATGGCTCAATAATATTTAAAAGATTACGTAACAATTTAAGGAATCTCAATGTCATACACTGCTGATCTCAATTCAATTGAACAAAAGACTGTCAAGTTATCGGTACTATTCTGCATGAATGCTAACTGCCCACTAGGGGGCACAGAAACCTAAACGAAAGTTTGGAAACAAACCAGGTCTTTTCTGGTCTTCTCAAGCTGAGATCCGGAAATGTATTTCCAGTAAATTGCCCGCACAGATCCTTTATCTTTGCCTACACAAGCTCAACATTTAGGATATATTTGGGCATCTTATTACTCTGCAAAGAGTTGAACAGCACAAAAACTCCCACCAATTTCATAGATTACCCAGTTTCAGGGTGCTGCCAAAAGGATGCAAAATAATTCTGACAATGTTTTGCTTCTTCTAAAAAGATAAGTCATCATCTACAGTGTGAGCTATCACTAAGCACAATTTGAAACAAGAAGCACTTTCCAAGGACCCTTAGCATGAGAATGTGAGACATTTAAGGACAGGACGTGTATGAAAACGGGGAAGGATGGAAGAGCCGTCATGCTTTCCGCTGGTGGGCTGAACGTTGCCACCAAGAACGCTTAGTTTTCTATTCGGACTTAATGACTGGGTTTCATTGGCCTCTGGCTTTTGAACAAAAATTTCTCTTGTCTTTTACTTTTCTTCTTGATTTCCACATTTCATATCATGAAAGGGAGGATTTAAAGTTCATAAATGGAACAGATGATTGGAATGCCATGTCCTAATATAGTATTTATTGCCTGAACGAATGCCAACATGCACAGACTTTACAGTCCTGTCTGAAGAATGTTTTCTTATTTTCAAAGTAGTCTTTCATCATTTTTAAAGTCAAGACAGTATATGTGTAATTAATTATTGTGGGGCATACTTATTTTTTTTTTAAGGCAAAGAAAAATACTGCCAGACTTCAACAGGAATGGTTTTCCCAGCTGTGGGAAAACCAAGCTATTTTCCTCTGCTTCTCTCCCTTATATCTGTTGTCAGGTGTCCTCTTTACCTTGTCATTCTCGGCAGAACAGCCTCAGTTTCTGTGAAGGAAGGAGGTCAGGCTCTTCACTATGGTCCTAACAGGATTTCACAAGTGGAGGCCTGCTTCCTCCTCCGCTGCTTATCCATGTACACAGAACGTTCCTACTGAAACAGATGCTTTTCCGTTACTTGAACATGTCTTACTTTCATCCCTCTAACACCAGGCGGGTCTACCCTTTCAATGCCACATACAACAGTATCATCTGCAAAGTCCACCAGCAAGAACTATGCAACTTAAATGCAAAACAACAACAAAAGAAACAAAAGAAACAAACAAACAAAAACACCACACCTCAGTGTTTTGAGCAGCTTTACAATTTTAGGTTGATCTGAACTCCTAGCTGTTCTGGAGCAAATGGAGACTCTGGGCTACAGGCTGGACCTGCCTGCATAAATAAAACTCTGCAATTATGTTCTTTTAAGAACAAGCTTATGTGCATTCCCACAGTATAAATCTCTTGAAAAAGCTACAATTTACATTGATGAAGCCTGAATATCAGCTCTCATTTGAGGAACATCTTGACCATTTATCTGGGGGTCCAGTAAGACTACCCATTCTCTAATTTTTTTATAACTTGAAACTAATAAAGTACAATTATTTTTTTTAGAGGTTTGTCGTTTTTTGCTAAAACAAGAGGCTGAACAGGTCAAGGATCGTGTCATCATTATAAACTCAACTTTAGCACAGACCTTGTCCATTGCTGAGCAAATAGTTGGAGCTCGATAAATGTTTATTGCCTAAATAAATCTGTCAAGGTGATGTCTGATGGCAAATAAGAAATATGGGCAAATGGTGGGATCTAGAAAAGATCATCCTGAGTGAGGTATCTTAGAAGCAGAGAGACACACATGGTATATACTCACTTATAAGTGGATACTAGACATATAATATAGGATAATCATACTAAAATCTTTACACCTAAGGGAGCTAATAAAGAAGGAGGCCCCTGGGTAAGATGCTCAATCTTCATTCAAAAAAGCAAATGACATGGGCATCGGAAGAGGGAGAAGACAGGAGCCTATCACAGAGGTCCTCTGAAGAACTCCACCCAGCAGGGTATCAAAACATATGCTGAGATGCATAGCCAAACTTTGGGCAGAGTGCAGGGAATCTTATGAAAGAAGGGGGAGATAGAAAGACCTGGAGGGAATAAGAGCTCCACAAGGAGAACAACAGAACCAAAAAATCTGGGCACAGGGCTCTTTTCTGAGACTGATAGTCCAACCAAGGACCATGCATGGAGATAACTTAGAACCCCTGCACAGAAGTAGCCCAAGGCAGCTCAGTATCCAAGAGGGTTCCCCAATAATAGGAACAAGGACCATCTCTGACATGAATTCATAGGCTGGCTCTTTGATCACCTCCACCTGAGGGGGGAGCAGCCTTAACAGTCTACAGAGGAAGATAAAGAAGCCAGTCCTGATGAGACCTGATAGAATATGGTCAGATGGAAGGGGAGGATGACCTCCACTATCATTGGACTGGAGGAAGGGCATAGGAAAAGAAGAGGGAGGGATGGAGGGATTGGGAGGTGATATGGGAAAGGGCTACAGCTGGGCTACACAGTCAATAAACTGTAACTTTAAAATTATAATAAATGATAATAAAGAAATATTGGGAGAGACCAAGGAGAGATAGTTGTCTCTTGCTCTCTTTCTCATGCCCAGGACCAGGTGAGCTCATTAAGTTTCTGTTCTGCTCTGGCACTATAGAAAATGCTCACATAACCTTGTTCAATATCATCAACACATTTTCTTTTTATACTCAGAGGAAGCGTTTATAGCCTAGTCACTTTAAACAAGACCTGACATTTCCTCACTTTCTGCATGTATTTTACTGTCACATGCTTAAGACATGTGACTCTGGCAAGCATTTTGAAATGCCTTAAAGTTGTCTGCTCGATTTTGCGACCTCAGAGGCTCAGCAGCTGGCGTCAATAATGACTCCTTGTTATCATTATCTCACACATCATCCTGGGAAATGGTTGACTTTCCCATTTCCCTGTCCTGCCGCTGCTAATCTTACACTGATCTTAGAGTGAGAGCACTAGCAACTTTCTGGAAAGACCATTGTATGGTGCTCATTTTGCCAATCTGGCTCCACTCTGATTTTACCTGGGGAGTGCATTAGAGGACACTTGCTTGTCTTTCAACAAAATAAAATTATCCCAGCAAGCATAATAAGGTTCCAGAAAATATGGCCATTTGGCTTTGGGCTGATGGCCACAGCTTCCAGAAGAGGCATATTTGTGTTCCTATATTTCAGAAAGTTTTGTGTTCTGGTCTCATGGTCTCTCACACAGTGGGTTCCTTCAGCTACCTGCTGCTCTTGCTTCCATCTCCTTTCCTGTTCTGGACAAAATACCACCTCTGTGAAGGATCCCATTCTCTCATCCTTCCCTGAATGCTCTTTCTCAAAGTGCAAATCCTAGTGGCGTGTTACAATGTTGCTCAGCTGGCTAGCCATCTCCTTCACTTGGTTGACACCATGGAGAGGGTTCACTGAGAGTAGCTCATCCAAAGGCCCTTTGGTACCTTTGCCATGGATGGGGGAGAAGTTTGCCCTGAGATTTATGCCTTCATCACCCACATTTCAGATATCAGTCAGCTAACATAAAAGCCAGCAATGGAGCTGTTTGTTGTATTTTCATTTTATCTCACTTAAATTTGAATAGTCTAAAACCTATTAGCCACTACAGGCCTCACGACACCTTCAAGTTGTAATTAAGTGTTTGCCTATTTCATTTTCAAATTACGTGTGGATTATACAGTAATGACCTAACACATCTCTAATTTCTAATTATTCCTAGAAAGTCCTGATAATTTTGCATATTGTCTGCTTTCTAAAGCTTACAGGAAAGAATGCATACAATGCTAACGGCCTGAGAGATGCGGGGCAGGGAATTAACACCCTTTTTGGCAGTTGTGGTATCTGCCACAACTGGTACAATTCCAAGCCATGTCTGCCGTGGCAGCTTTGACAATACAGCCCTAGTCCATCAACCTTCCTCCTGTTCTCAAGTGTAGGTCCAGGTTGGGGCTAAGCACCATAGTGTGTGTTCTTATAAACTATGCAGAGAAACTGAAGACCTGCCTTATTCCCTAGTCCCCCAACAGATCTGAGCATCTCTTGGCCTTGCTACTGACTAGAAATTTCCTTCATGCTTAAAATATTGTGTGTGTGTGTGTGTGTGTGTGTGTGTGTGTGTGTGTGTGAGAGAGAGAGAGAGAGAGAGAGAGAGAGAGAGAGAGAGAGAGAGAGAGAAGAGAGAGAGAGAGTCCAAGGACAACTTGTGGGGGTTGATTCACTTCTTCAATCATGGGAATTCCTGGGGGGGGGTTGAATTCAGGTTGCAAAGTTTAGGACAACTACTTTTGCCCACTAAGGCCTCTTGCTGGCTCTTCAAAAAATTTTTTTAAAGATAAATAATATAATAATGTAATGCTTTATGTATGTAGTTACCATTGCTTAAATACTAAAGAAAGCAAGATCAGAGGAACTGTGCTTTTGTGTGTGCATGTGTGTGTTTATATGTTCATGTGTGGGGCTATACAATGTGCATCTGTAAGCCAAAAACTAATATCGGTGTCTTCCTCAATCATTTATTTACCTTATTTTGGGGCATTTCCTTTTATTCGGACCCAAAGCTCACTAATTCAGTTAGTACAGCTAGCTAGAGTGCTTAAGGTAGTCTCTGCTTCTGTCTCTTCCCATGAAAGATATCGTTTCTGGGAGTTCAAACTCTGGGTCCTCAGCCTTGCCTGCCAAATGCTTCACCAATGAATCATTTCCCCAGACCCAAACTATGATGTACATTCCTAAGACAACTGATATTTATACTAAAGATCTTTTCTTCATTTTCACCCAGGAATTCTCTATACCCTTATATAAAAAAACAGAACTATTCTTGAGAAACCCTGTTTACCCAGGAAATCTTAGGAGAGTAAGAGAGTACATCTTTTTTGATCAATGTGAAGCAGAGTTATTTTATATGATTAACTAAAGATACTATACACATTCAAGGCTTAGATCACTTTGTCTTTTCTGAAGAGATTAAAGAATTGATTGGGCATTCTATTAATATGAGAGATATACATGAGGAGGGTATTAAGTAACTTCAGGCCTCTACTTGCGTAATTCTTCTGTGTCATAATTATCTGTGAAAATGCTCTAATGGTTGCCTTCTGATTGTGTCTGGTTTAGAAAACTACCAACAAAACCTCCAAACTAAAATCAAATAGCAAAGTGTCTAAGCTTAAATATGAATCAACTAAAACTTATCTATGAAATAACATTTGGCTCAAGATTAATTTAAAGAAAAAAGGAACTATATTGCATGAAATAACACTAGTAATTAATCTTTAAAAAATTCCAGACAAAATACTGTATTACAAGCACAATCAATGTACAGATTCTTACAGCCATTTCCATGTTCCTAGCTACATGCAGTTTTTCAGATATGAGATTACTATAAGCATAATAGCTTTAAAAAGGTGTTCAGATTCTAAGTAAAACATTCCTTCAAGTTCTTACAAGAGAATGGGTTTTATGATGGAATTTTCATGACATGGCTATAAAATTGCGGAGCAGACTGATGGTAAATCAGCAATTATCAGCAGCAAAAATATCACCACGAGTAAGGGTGAGAAAGAGTGAGGGGAGGTTTGGGGCTACTGGCTTTTTTAATGGAAGTCGTGTGATTCCAAAGCTTGGAAAGAGCTAGAGCTATAGAGTTCCTTAGTGTCACCTTACAAGATGTGAAGCAGGAGCAGAGACACTTGTCCCTCTTCCACAATCTCTCACAGCCCCATTCAGCATCTCTCCCAGATAGAAGAGCAGATGCCAGGCAGCCTAGGGAAGCTGCAGCTTTCTACCATCTGCACAGTTGATACAGAGACCAGGAAGCTGGAGCTCAAGGTATTTTCTCAAGTCTTGCTCTGTCCCTCCCTGCACAGTTCAAACCTCTGGTCAACTTGGCTTGCAAGATTTTAAGCCCATACCCAAAGGTATTGAGTACTGAAAATTTTGGGGAGATGGTGTCATTCATCATTTTATTGTACTATGAACTATTATACTTATTTAATTTTCAAAATTACTTGAGAATGTACAAATAATTCTTAGCTTTTGGTCCACAGAAACAAGTGAGAAGCAAGACAGGTCCAAGTAGCTTGCTAATTTTTGTTTTAGACATTAAGGGAACATTATATTTATTGTATTTTAAAAATATTTCTTGAGTTCTTTGAGAACTTCATACAATGTATTTTGATCATATCTGTATGAATGCCCACTTCCGTCCCTTCACTCCTCCCAAGTTCTGTCCCAGTTCCCTACCTAACCCCAGCTCCTGTCCCTTTTGACTCAGTGAATCCATCAACTCCAGTCTGCAGTGGTTACTTTCAGGTGAGAAGCCATCTCCTGGGAGGTGGTCAGCCTACCAGGAGCCATACTAAAAGAAAACCAGCTCACCCCACCCGAGCCATCAACTGCTCACTCTTCCTCAGATGAAGGAGGTGGCTTGTGAACTCCTTTCACAGCCTGTGCTAGGATGCTGAATGGCTTGATCTTACGTGGGCGACCACAGCTGCTGTGAGTCACAAGCGCAGAGGTAGAAATTAAAGATTTGTTGATTCCCCTAGCTCGTTCTTTAAATCAGAGATTCTCAACTTGTGGGTCGAGACCCCTCTGGGGTCATACATCAGCTTTCCTGCATTTCAGATAACTACATTACGATTCATTAACGGTAGCAAAATTAGTTAGGAAGTAGAAACCAAGTAATTTTATGGTTGGGGTCACCACAACAAAGGAAATGCATTAATGGGCCATAGCATTAGGAAGTTGAGATCCATTGCTTAAAATGAAGAACATTGTCAGAATTTGAACTTCAGCAATGGTAAAAACCATTGGTAGCAGCATCACGTGACTGTCATACCACCCTATGCTTTTGAACAACTACAAGCCACTCAGTTTCCCCTCTTGACCGCTGAGCCATCTCTCCAGCCACCCCCCCCCCCGTTTTCCCACTTGAAAAACCGAGAAGGTTTGACCTTTCAGGGGCCCAGGTTTTTACTATGTGTGGAGAACAAGATACAGAATCAAAATATCTGGTAGAATGCAGGAAAAAAAAAACCTACCCAGATGGGAAGCAATATTATAAAGATGTAAATTGCATCCGATGATTGTAAAAATGTTCTACTTGTGTGAAATGGGCACAGTGTGTAATGAAAGCTGGTCTCGGGGGCTTCCAAGCTTCGTGGTGACTCAGTGTTGGCAAGGGGCTCTTAATTAGAACAAATTGTTTCAGAACAGAACCACCAAGAATGCCATCAGTAATAAATTAGAGTCATATTTTGAAGGCAGGTGAATGCATGTGAACCCAGTTGCCTTTAAAAATGAATACTGTTTCACAATTAGCTCGTTTGGCCATGCATTTTTTCAGTTGTGGAAGTCTTTTGTTCTTGTTGTTATGTTTGTTTTTAGTTTTTATTACAGTAATGAAAGTCTATAGCTAAACATGCCAGAGACTGGTTGTTACTTATAAATTTAAGTTAAAAAAATTATATTTAAGGGAGACAGGGTTCTGGCAATAAAGTGGAAATATAGGATATGATGTGTGCATTAAATTAAGGACAAGAAAGAGCACAGTGATGCCATTATGGGTGTCATTATGTGAATAGCTAGAATATTCTCAAAATCTGTTTGATAACTAGATGCTTCACTCACAATGGAGAAATATGAAAATGTTTGTCTGCAGTTGTAGGGAAAAGCTAAAGCTGGTGAGGTTGTCAATACTCCAGAAACCTGAGAATAGCACTCTGTGATCAATGGTGATTGAGTTTCATTATGAGAAGAGGATGCTAAAGTTTAAAACAACATTGCCTCCCTTGAAACCATTGCAAGTGGTTTTGTAAGGAGAAATAAAATTGAATAGAGACAAGCACATAAACTAATGAACTGCCTTGCAGAACAACAACAATGTATCAACTGATAAAAGCAAAAACCAAACATTGTTCTTCAGTATATTTCTCCCCTCTCTTTTTTTCCTCTATCATCCCTCTAATAATATATCCAGTTCTTATAATAAACTGAGAATTTTCATGCTGATAACAGATTGAACACTTGGCTCTTCTGTTTTCCCCTAAAGCTCTCCCACTCAAAAACAGAAGTTACAACAAGAAACAAATAATTGAACTACCGTTACTGCAGGTCTCTAAATAGCGTTATCTGTCCTTTCTTAACTTTACCTTCAGGATGCCCAAAGCTATTGCTTGCCAGCCTGGCTCTATCTGATCTCACTTCTATTGGAAACACTCCTTAATTATCCTGTTCACACCTCCGATATTTACCCTTAAGGGGGAAGTTCCACAGCTGGCTTTTCCCAGGCCTTACCACATCATGTTCACTGATCCTCAATTCTTTCTCAATTACTTCTGTAAGAGCTGTGTCCTAGTTTGTTTTCTGTTTCTATGATAAACACCATTATAGAAATAATGGAGGAATAAAGGGCCTTTTTATTCTATACTTTCATGTCACAATCCATTACTGAGGGAAGTGAGGCCAGGAATTCAAGGTAGGAACCAGAGGCAGTAACTGAATCAGAAGCCACTGAGGGAAAGCTGCTTACTGGTTAGCTCTCATTTGCTTGCTCATCCATGCACATGACACAGAACCACTTACATAGGAGTGGAATGGTCCAAAGTGGGCCAGAGCTTCTCTTATCAATCATTTATCAAGAAAACACACTTACAGGCCAATCTGATGGAGGGAATTTCTCAATAAAGGCCCTATCTTCCCACGTGATGCTGGTTTGTGTCAAGCTGACAAATCAAAAACAAACAAAACCTAAAACCCCCAAACACTAAGTAGTGCAAGATGTAAACAGCAGCATTACTGTATTGTTCTTAGTACACTCACTCAGAACACTCCAAAAAGGGTAGGATGATACATTAGTTACCTTCACAGAACACTTGCTCTTACTTTATTGTTGTGGTACAAAATCCCATCTAAGCCATATATGATCCTGTGCAAGCACAACCCAATGAACTTTATGACACTTTAAATTACATTTCAAATTAATTGTATATCTTTAAAACTACAATGCTTTAGTTTTTTCTGACTAAATATGTAAGCACTCTTCTACATTGGCACATGGTTCATACTGTTTCTATACTTCTGTTTTTATGAACAGGAGATGGGTAAAATTTGGCCTGTGGGCCATGGTTTGCCAAATCCTGACTTAGAAGACTCATTCTTCATGAAGTCAACAGGCTAATTGCTGTTTCTTCTAGAGGATTTGAAATCATTCACTAACACAGCACGTCAACTTCATTAAACATAGTTTTTCAAACCCTTTCTGCATCTTGACTTTTGGCAATGCACTCCTCTTCTGGGAAAAGAAGAAAGGTTATTCAATGCAGCTGTCTCATTCCTCTTTCTTCTTCCTCTACCATCACGGGATATCTCTGCCTTCAGGTTACAGAAGGTAAAACAGCCACGGGTTCATTATTTTATTTATAGTTTGCCATTTAACATTGATGCAAGAGGAGAGCAAGGATGGTATGAAGTAGGGAGAGGCACAGATTCACAACAAGCTCCTTATTCTTAGGGATTCCTAGTGGGTAAACAGAAAACATGAGGAATGATTAAGGAAATGCAGTGAGTGCTACAACAGAGATGTTTGTGGGAGTCCCTCATTCTTGAGAAATGACTGTAAGAGGTGGCAAGATTTGAACTGAAATTAGACAAACAAAAATGAAAGCACCAAAACAATAAACAGAAGGGCTGTGTTATAGAGAGGCTTCTTGGTAACTTCTAGTTCCTAACAACAGCAAGGTCTCATGGGTAAGTCGATTATATTGCTATGTGATGATTATGGGAGGTCTTTCATTCAAGAACATGTCTCAAACACCTTCTTACATTACAAAAAGTCTTTGATAAAATACAATTATTTCCAAGAGTGAAACACATGAAGCCTTTGAACTCACATGTGCATTTGTTGGGGGAATGGAGGCAGTTTTGAATGAGATGTTGGAGAGAACTGTTGAAAAGAGGTCTAGAGTTGAAGATATGGCAAGGAAACCCAGATTTATACTTCTTAAAAGTTTCAGCCAGTGCTGGCTGTACCCAGAGAAAGCTTTCTGTCCCCCTTCCGTGGGCTGACTTTTAAAAAGGCATTTGTCTGTCTAGCAAGAGTGAAGGGAGCCAACCATTATGCCTTGGAGACCCTGTATTGATCCTCACTGAACAATTACTAAATAGAGCTTGACTACAACACAATGTAGGATTAATTCTCCTTCTGCCTCAGCCCATGGTGGGCATGTCAATACGCATTTATGTAGTTTCTGTCTGTGTGGGAATTGGGAACCTCATGCACAAATTAATGTGATGAAGTCAAAAGAAAAATGGCCACTTACAGTTTTGCTCCTTTTTTAGATTATATAAAATAGAATTTAATAAAAACCTCTTTAACTTCCTAGCATTGTTCATAACTACTTGTGCTTAATATGGCAAATAACTAAGTATGTTTTAGAGGCAATAAAATGTAAAAATGGTTTTGCTTTCTCTTTCTAAATCTTTGCTATTAAAATGTCCCACAGAATATAGAAGGTTTGAAATGAGTGTGAAGTGTAATAACAAACAATTGCTAGCCTAAAAATGAGATCCTCGGTGTAGAATTGTGCTTAAGCTTGTTTCTAAGGGAGGGAGAATTTATGAAGGTTTTCTTAGTTTATCCTTTATTTCAGTGATTGCAAGTGACTTTCACATTAAAAAAGAAATACGAAGTGATTGTTTTCTTAATTTGATTGGTTAGGGATAGAAGGAAGTCCTTCCTTTCTATTTATTATATGAGTCAAACTAGTGTTTGAATGGTGTTCAGGAAACTGAAAGACACACTTTTAGACCATTACATGCTGGCCTTCCATGTGAAGTTGGAGAATCAGTCTGTAACTTGTCCAATATGATGCCATTGGTGGCAGGATATGGACCCGTGTTAGAGCATGTTCACTTTAAGAGCTACTAATCTTCTCATGATATGCTGTTTTATATTTTCTTTAAATTTTCCACTTAAAAAAACCCAAAACAATGCAAAAAAAGTAAACTTGTTGGCTGTAATTTTCCTGTCCTTAAATAGTGCCTTTGAGTATATGTGTTCCTGTCTTTGCACACTTTACCTTACTTGTGGTAAAGTCTCTGAGAGCAAGAGCATTTCTGGAATAAGGGATGCAGATTAGAGTGACTGTCAATCAAGGGTCATTACCTGGACCAAAGCAGTGTGGGTAGCAATAGTTCTTATTCTTTCACATGTTAGATATGTGAAGATATTTTAGGTCTACAGGACCACACTTACGTAATTTGCCTTGCCTGGCTATACAACTAACTTAAAAATCACCTTACTGTTCCTAAAAACATATACTGGGTGTGTTAAAGATATTCTTATTTCAAACTGTGTCAAATCACTGCCATGTGCAAGCAGAGTGAGTTTTCTGCAGTCCCTGCCTTTACTAGCCAGGACTGCATCTCAGTCTCTCGTTATTTCTCTGTTTTCTCTCTTCCTCTAAAAAAATATCTATTTTTATTCAGGTATATGTATAGCACATGTGTGCCATGGTGTGTGTACAGGTGTGTACAGGTCAGACAATAACTTGTGGCTATCTGTTGTCTCCTTTCTCTGTGTGGGTCCTGGGGACTGACATTAGGTAGTCAAGACTGGGGACTGTATGCGCTTTGATCAGTAATGCCTGTGCCATCTCATGAATGCCAAGTAATGTTAGAAACAAGAGAGAGGCTTATCTCCTTTGCACCATCCTTAGATTATATGTTGCTGGCGCCCATCATTGGTCTGGATACCTCAGTATGTCTTGGTTGTCTCAAGGTTGCTTGGCATTTCCAACAAATTTGTGAGTTTTCATTTAGTTTGTTTGAAAAGTACATTTTCCAATTAAAATCGGCATATGATATATATGAAAACAAAAGGGGAAAGGTGTCTCAACCCTGAAGGCCAACAATGGCTGCAACACTTAGATTTCTCATTTCGTTCTTCTGTTTCATTATTCCATCGCTCTGCCAAGAAAAGATGCAGTCCACAAAGTGTGAAGAAACAGGAAAATAGAAACAGAGCCATGGTATCTGGGCTTTGCAAAATTTTCAGGGTCCAAGTTATACATAATGCTGGGAACAAGAGTCCACAGAACAGCTGTCTCTGTAGTATTTTTAGGCCTGTTAGAATTGTAGTGGTCCCATTTTAGGCATTAAGTTCAGTGTGTTCTATAATCAAGATGCTTCTTACTCACATAATCAGATAAAAACAGTAATTTATTTTCTTTGTCAAAACTTTCTTATCGTCGAAAGGAATCTTTATCTAATCAACTTTAGCTGGTAAATTAAAATTCTCCATGATTAGTGTCCTTCCCAAGAGAAACAGTGAGGAAAGAAAGTACTATTTAGGAAGAATATATATATATATATATATTTTAGGGAGATGGAAGGATCCAAAATTATTTAGTGAGGGTTTCATTTTCTTGTATTAGTTGTGCATTCATCATCATTTGAGATGGAATAATAAGTAAATACTACAGAAGAGTTACTCAACCAATCTGAGCAAAACTTTGTTTTACTCGTCATTTCTCAAATACCTTGTTTCAAAGTGGAAAAAGCTGATCAAAAAGCCACCATTACAACTGAGTTTGTTTATATTTGCTCTGCCTGAATTTATTTCTTATATTCCTGAAAAAATTAAGCCAACTAAGACAAGAATAGTACCACACCACAGTCCTTACCTTCTGAAGATGTTACTCACACCTTAAGACTGGATATATCACACTGTTAGGAAAATCACAGCGAACTTAACAAAAGGGAGACTGTCATGGCTTACTTGTAACTTTATTTTGTCTCGGGAAAACTTGAGGCAACTGAATTGCAGAATAACAGAAAAAGCATGGTTATTTGAGCATGGACTTTTTGAGTAGGCATCAGGTGACCCCATTCATGACTCTCTCTCTCTCTCATGGTAGATTTGCCTACTGGTTGTCATCTGCATGGAACATGCTAAGAATAAATTCTGCTATTATTGACTGCTCAGTGCTAAGCTGTTGTGCCTCTGGTTACATTTTCTAGCTGATGACATTTTGGTTGAAGCCACACAAGAGTCACTTTTCTTTGGGAAGATTTGAAGCCAGAGGACCAGCAGTCCTGTTCAATCCTCTCTGCCCCTGCTAATGTGACACTGTACACAATACCCTGATCTCTCCTGGATTATTGTCTTATTTTAAATGCAGGGGTGAAACTCTTCCCACTTTACCTCCTCATCAGTGATTATTACTCCAACTTATTTTATTTAGGAAGACTGGGCTGTTGGAGATCACTTACAATAGGTTGAATTTCACCGAAACTTTGCAAAGCAAGAAGCAACATTACTGGTCACCATGATAAAAATCTTATATGTAGGAAAGGGTATTCATAAAAAGTTCATAGCCCCATAGTGAGGTCAATATTATTTCCTTCATTCTACAGATAAGGGAAAAGAATTTTAGAGAGAGCCACGGTATTACAAGGACAGTAACAGGAGAGGTGAAAAGGGCAAAGTGGGCATGACTTCTTATTCTTAAAGAGATTCATCTGTAAGCTTTATGGCCCTATTGTAAATGAGTCCGTGCATGCAGAAATTACATATGCTTATAAATTGTTGAGTAAAAGACTTGAACCAGGTGCTTTGGATCTTGTAGACATCAAGACTTTCAAGAAAGTGATAATGGACAGAATCTGTATCATTGAGAAAATTTAGGTTGACTTTCATTTTAGAAATCTGTAGCTGGTTTTTCAACTTGTAACCTAAGGTTAATATATTTCTTTTCTTTCCCTTCCATTATAAAATAAATTATGATTTGTTTTCTTAGGTGGAAGTGTTTTGCACTTTTCATTATAGACTTTTGTTTGCTTGCCTTTTCTAACATTATTTTATGCATTTGTATTCTTCTTACATTACAAAGTAGTTATATAAGTATTTCAGAAGCTCAAAAATCAAATAAAATCCACAAAAAAATTGTAAAGTACTAAATAATCTCTTTGGATACAAGTAAAAATTAAACCTCAAATTCCAGAAAACAGATTTCTATCTTAGTGACTTTAATTTGTTTTTGAGATTTTTGTTTGTTTGTTTGTTTGTTTGTTTAAGACAGGGTTTCTCTGTATATCCTTGGCTTTGTTTTTGAGAGTTTTAAAATTTAGTTTTATTTTAGGTGTATGATATTTGCCTAACTATATGTATGTGCACTATGTGCAGTGACCAAGGAGGCCAGAAGAAGGCATCACAGCTCTGCTGGGACTGGAGTTGTTGAGAGTTGTGAGCTATCACATGGGCGCTAGGAAACTGAATCCCAGACTTCTGAAAGATCAGCGAGTACTTTTAACAGCTGAACCATTTCTCTAGTTCTACTATGTCCTCTTATGGTGCCTGTTGATAAAATTAGAATAAGACACTTGGGATGAGTCTGGTCATATCTTTTCACCTTTTAAATTGGGAAGAAGGACTTGAGTCATGAACCATCTGGTGTGGCATGAATATGCAGTTACTTTAGCTTTTCAAAGATTTTGCTTTGTTAAGCTCATTTGCTGTCCACTTAAGCTTGAGTATTGTGATGCATTTATTTGTTGACTAGCCTTATTATCATCTGGCATCAAATAGATCTAATTGTGATTCTACCTGTAAATAAAATATTAGGGTACCTTCATATTAAAATGAACCCTAAGTTCCCTGATTTACACAAATGAGGTATGGACTGCTTTTGCCCAGATAATGAATTTTAAGAAAGAAAGAACAAAAACCAACCAACAACAACAATAACCACAAAAACCAAACCAAAACTCAAAACTAACACCAGAACATTCTATGAGCTAGAGCTAAACAAAACTGCTATGATACATAAAAATATTTATTTTTTTCTCCTACAGAAATAAAAAGACTTCACATAAAATCCACAACGTGAAAAAAAAAAGCTATTTTGATCTTAACACAGGGAGCCCTACCGTCCCTTTTCCTGGCTTACCACTTTCTGTGGTCTATTTGGCTCTGGTTATTTTAAAAAGGAACGTGATTTCTTTTAATGTGGGACTCTAATTGTGGGAAATGACATTTTCACAGCTTTTAGATGTTGAAGTGCTTTGAGGATCTCCTTAAAGAGAATACAAGTCATTACAAATTAATTGCTGCATTCTCCACTTTGCATATGCTAGCCTTCACCAAATAAATAATAAAAAGCAAACCTGGTGTGGACCATAAACTAAGCAATCTAGATAAGCACTGGCACTGTCGGGATGAATCTGTAGTGTGAATGCTTTGATCAAATGCTCCAATGTCTTTGATGTAAGGATGTAGGATCTCTCAGACAATTCACAGCTTCACCTTTTCACTTCTCATTTAACCACTTGTGCATACCACAGATGACTAGAAAAATAGTAGAACATCCTCATCTTATAAGTTTAGATTGTATACATTAGAAAATTCTTATTGTAGCACTGCTTATGGGCATACAGCTTTGTATTTTATATCTTCAAGTAAATCATGGCATAAATATGGAAGTATGTGTGGGCCTGTGTAGGAAAAATAAATGTGTGCATAAACATGTAATAAAACTGACTATTATAAATTAATGACAGTAAGAGAGAGGGCAGAGAGTCTAACAATTCTAGTTGGGTAAAAATCTATGATACTGTTGTTACTGTACTTCAGCTTTAATGAGCTAATTAGGAATAGATTCATGGAAAAATTCAGGATTCTGCCAACCGTGGGTGAGTGTAAATCTAGTGTTGCCATTTTCCAACTGTGTGAGTTACTCAGCCTTAATGAGAGTAAGTCTTAGAATTTATCAAACGGACACAAACACATGTTTAATTTTCTTGGTGGAATCTAAGTACCAATCTTAGAAATGGCTCCTCAGGCAAAGACAACCTGAGCTAATGGGTAAAGAGACACCTTTCCTTTGCTGTGCTTACTAGAAAGCAAGCCCTTGGAGTGGGAATGTGTAGGGGAAACTACAGGAGAAGTAAAGCCAACCAACACACAAAGGATTGTGAAGCTAGCTGACTTTCTTTCTGACTCTTCCTCTCTTCAGAAGAGGCTGAGGAAATATCTTCCTGGCCAATACCGTCGCTATTGCTTTAGTACAGGATCCAACCTTCAAATGATTTCAATAATGAAATGAGGGAGAAAATATAGCTGATCTAAATTACCTGCTCCCTGCTTGGATTTGAATATTTAATAGCTCAGTCAATTGAAAGTCAATTAAAAAAATGTCTGCAAATAAAAATAACTCCTCATTCCTGGTGGGCCAACATGTGTTCTTGTCTCATTTACCACTTACAACAGGAATCTGAAGAGACTCGGGGGCTCTTTGTCATCCTTTGTTGTCCTCACAGTATGGTGAAGTCGGGTATCTTTATCTTAGTGCAGTATGATTCTTTTCTCTAGGCGTTTGGCAATAGCGTCACCAGGTTCAAAGCAGTAACCCACAGGAGGTTAATATAGTAAACGTGTCTGGTTTCATGGATGTGATCTGTGTTACACAGGCCACGGGTTCATGGAAGCCCTGTGCTTATCCTAATACTGTCTTGGAATGCTGAGTAAGTTTTACCGTTCAGCTTGTTCTTTGCAAATCCTGTGAGCTAGCAGTACAGGAGAAAGAAACAGATTTTTCTCTGTGGCTCATTTCCTCTCACAGTCTTCTATTTGTCAAGGCATTTTTGTGACTCAGCATATGGGCCAGTTTAGCAAGTCTCTGGTTAGGTATAAGGTAAGTTCGCTTCATTAGGGGAGTCAAAGAGCATCAGGGGAGTTAGAGGAGTCAATAGCTGTGAAAAGGCAAACTCTCTTTGCTTTAAATTGATTTTTCTTTCATACAGTATATTCTGATTTTTGTTTCTCATCCCCCAACTCCTCCCAGATCCTCCTCAGCTATCAAACTCCATGTCTTCTTTCTCCCTTTAGTAAACAGACTCTTTCAGATTTGAACTGAGCAGAAAGAAGGATGGCATTCATTATAAGAACAAAAGCAATCAAAGAACCTGCCCAAGTCCTTCCCAACTCCCATTACTTCCGGGATCAGCCATCCATGCAGAGAGAAGAGAAAACACACAAACAGGCAACTCTCAGTTGTTTCTTCTTTCAACTTCTCTTTGTTCTTTTGTTCATATTTATAAACTGGCAAAGGTGAATGGCAGCATTTATGGTAATTATTTGAGGTTTATTTCATTTTGAAATGAACTAAGCTACAAATAAAAGCTGACAAGTGAAAGAAACACAGGAGAAATGTGAAAACACTGTGTGAATAACTTTTATGGTATTTTCCCCTGCTTTCCAATGGGACATCATCTTTTATTTTATTTATATTTTGGAGGGTTTTTCTTGTCAGCATCATTGCCTTTTGTTAAACATTTTATTGATTATGGATTTTACATCCATGTACCCCAATCCCACTTATCCTACCATCCCCTTGTACCCGCCCTCTGCCCTTGCAACCTCCCTTGCACAAGAAAATAAAATATTGTGGAAGCTATAGAGTATCACAGTATGTCACACAGCATACCCTTTTATCCAAAAATCTTACAAAAGTTCACTGCAACGTGTTACTGTTCTGGATCAAGGACTCTGGATTCCACTACACTATCAATACAGGGACTCTTCTTGGATACTCTGTTATTACCCTGGGTCTTGGAGATCACTGCAGCTTTGGATCTGCTGGACTGGCCCCCTTCACTTGCTCCAGCAGTTCATCAGTAGGGTAGATGTTGGGGTGGGTCATCTCAAAGTCCTGGATCTGGACCAAGAAGCTAGCTGAGTCAGTCAGCCTGACAGCTCTCCTGCTCCAGAGCCTCCAGAACCATGTCTACTGTGCTGCCCAGGAGAGGTGCAGGGCCAGCTCTCCCAAGTGCTGTAGCAAGTGAGGGACAGGGCCAGCTCTGCACAGTCCTTGGACATCAACATGATCCCAGGTGGCAGCCCAGACCAGGGATATTCACATGGCCTTTGGTGGTAACTGGACCGCAGATATGACATGGACCCCTCTGGCTGCGTGGCCACAGACCCAGGCAGAGCCCTTGGCAGCAGCACAAGCTGGGGCGTCACCATGGCCTCAGGAGCAGGGCAGGAGAGTCACACCAGGTTATTCTTCACCACCCTTATGTCGCCCGTTCCACCTCCCATCTCAGGGCTCAAACTTCTGCTTCTCTTTCTCATCTCTTCACCACATGCTTGCACATCAGAGTGGCTCCCACTATGGCCTCTTGGTACCCTGTGCCCACCCATGCTGTGGGGCTGCAAGTGGGAGCCTCATTTTTTTAGTCTGGTAATGGGTCCTGAAAACTGTGTCCCACCTGGCATGGAGTGGTTAACACAGCGAGTGATTCCAAGAACTCTGAATACACAGAGAATTGGATTTAAATAACAATTTGCCACTTCATCACACACTTAGCTAATCTCTCTGAACCTTAAATTTTCATCATTTCTTTACTTGATCAATCTATTGGTTATTGAGACTACAGGGAATAGTGAGTGACAAGACAGACCTTCATATACCTTACATATTAGAAGGAAAGACAGAAATTAAGCCAAGCAACAAAACCCACAAAGATAAATATTATGATATGTGCTATCAAGAAAGATTAAAATATTTTCAAAAAAAGAGATTTGGGATAGTTCTAAGACCCTGATTCAATTTTGGAGGTGAAATACCTAAAGAGAGGTATAGAAGATGGGTAGGTGGTAACAGGAAAAAGAGCCAGGAAGGGGAGAAATAGAAATATCTCTTTGACAAGGCACCTTGAGGTTGTGATAATATGGAACACAACTGCTCAGGCTCAGCCACAGTGAATGGTGCACCCTGGCTTGGCAGCACATTTAGTCATAGTCAAACCTTTGCCACCATTCATATTAATCAATTTGTAAAATATTAATTTTCTAGAAAGTCCATTATCAATACAGTCAGTCACTTAATGGTATTTTGTTGACGTATTGGACATAATACAATTCTTTTGTAAAAATTCTCTGACCTTGAATAGCTCTTTCTCATGTATACATGTCAGTTTCTAATGAATTTCTCTAGGAGGTCTGTAATTCATGATCATTTGGCTCAGTTATGTTCATGCCTACCCTTGGGCACAATAACATTTCAATTAAAGAAAGCTAGTGAAAGTGTTTTCTTCCCATCTTTTATTATATTTGTCAGTGGGTTTAATGACTGTTACAAAAAAGGAAAAAGTGCTCCCCCATTTTTAGTTGCTGTTTTTGTGTTTCCTTTCCTTTCATTCTTAGAAGGAGTGCCTATCCTAAGCCTCTTTTACCCAAAACACCCCTGGCTTCATCCTGCTTGATAGAACCTCCATTTAATGAGGTTAGGGTAGGAATTGTCTGCTGAAGTAGACAGGAACTGCTAAAAAATGTAAATAATCTGTAGGAGGACTCTGGGAATAGGTGAAGCTGGTCATCACTATCTCTTTTCTTACCTTGTCTGTAGTTCTCTTACAGTCTCATTTATTCACCACTCGGAGATCTCAAGTCACTCCTCAGGAACAATGTCCCTCTAATTCAGTCTGGCATCTCATCCCCCAGTAGCATCCTGGGTAAATGAACTACCACAATCTCTCAGTTACTCCACCAAGAATGGGACCCAAAATGTGTTCACTGTAATATCTCACACACACACATACACATACACATATACTTCCCTTTGTTACTATGGTAAAATATTCTGACAAAAGCAACTTGTGTGAAAGTTTATTCTAGTTCTGAGTTCAGGGCATAGTCCAACATAGAAGGTGGTAGAAGGTGAGAAGTCAAGGCTTCAGGAGCTGAAAACAGCTGGTTATATCTTAACTTCAGTCAAGAAGCCAAGAGATCATAAAACGCTCCAGTTCAGTTCACTTTCTCCATTTATACAGTCCAGGAATGCTGTCTACAGAATGGTCCCAGCCATATAATGGATCTTCCCACATCTATTTGCATGATCAGTAACTCCACACACATATACATAGAGGCCTACCCTCCAGAAGATTCTAGACTCTCTCAAGTTGACACCTATCACATTACCAAAGTAAAATATTGTAGGAACAGTTTTTTTCCTGATTTCCCCTCCTAATTCAACTTTTCATCTTTCTAGTGTTGCTGATGGACAGAATTTTGGTACTATAAAGAGATGGGATAAGCATATATTTGATTTGTGCTTACTAGGCTACATTTAAATTCTTGTGGCTATAGGTGCCTTGGCGTAAAAATTATTTTCAGCATTATAGATATTATATGTTCGTGCAATTTCGCTGTTTCTTAAAGAAAGTTACAGGGGCTATGATTTTGACAGACTGATACACACACTCACATACACAAAAAAGCATAAACATATACACACATACATACTTTAAACAACTTTGCGTCAAAAAGTATGTGAAAATTTCAGACTATGCTGAGCTAAACCATGGAAAACACATCTGTGTATCTATTATATAAACTAGTAAGAAAAAGATTCAGTTGTAATCAATGTCAAATTAAAGAGAGTTTCACTCTTGCCAGGGGCAGAATTGATAAAGCAGGCTACATTGTAGGATATGTATTTTATCGAATTCATAAAGTAGACTTGATCAAAATTCTTGTCCTTTTAGAAAAGAAACTGCAACAGTACTATAAGCAATGAAAGTGTCTGTTCTACACATCTTAACTATTAGTCAGATGCAAATAAAATTTTGTCAAATGTGCTAAAGAAAACACAAATTTGTCTTTTCTTGCTGGAAAAACATTGTGAACAATATTATTATTTACAATGAATCATGTTTACAACATAAAATGTAGGAAAATATAGGTCTATGTCAATCAATTTGTAGAGATATTATTTTACAGCTATTTTGACATTTATGTCATTTTCAAACATCTGTGTTTTTGCATTTTTGAAGTGGGTTTGGCTGCGCAACCATCAATAGACTGAAGTTAGTGATGTAGACCAGGTTGACCCCAACCTTACAGAGATTCTCCTTTTCATAGAAGGTGTGCTGACCCCATTAAATCAAACACATTCACCCTCAAAATCCCTCCCTCTGCCCAGGGTTTATATTGCCGTTGAGTTCACATGAATAATGGTTTGAAGGCTCACGCTTTCTCTCTTCAAGACCCTCTGAGATTCCTTACATATCCTCTGCAGGCTTACATCTCACTGGGCCTGCCCTCTAGCCCTCTGGGCCTGAGCCTCACAGGCCTGTGTCTTGGCTGTAGCCTACCAGCATGGCACCTCTGCCATACTCAGCACAGCAGCTTGACCAAGAGCTGTAACACTTTAGCTTTGGCACGCCTGAGCTTCCATTGACACCTGCAATCTCATGCTAAAAGAGCTATACTGTAGCACTCTGTGGAAAACCTTCTCCAGGGCCTGGCTTAGCACACCAGGTCCTCACTCCAAAGCACTCTAGATGCCCCTGAGAGAAACAGAACCCTGTTCTCCATCTGGAGTTCCAGGACCCCAACTAAGACCCACAACCTCCGAGTGTTTATACACCAAGGTTTCCTGTCAAAGGATGTTTAAAAGGTATTGAAGACATTGGTGATTTCATTGGAAAGCATAATCATTTCATAGATAGTGTAAAGCAAAAAAACAAACAAAAAAAAAACAACAACAAAAAAAACGAAGTTGAGAACCACTGCTTCCATAATTGGATAATCAAAGCAAAGGTGTATTGATCCTGCACTTCCTTGCTTCTGGAGCTCTGTGAGGAAAGTCATCTCTGTCATTTACACATTTCCCAGTGTGTAATATTCTGTGACAATAACAGCGTACACATACATTAAACCATTGCAATGACTCACAGCATCATATAACTTTTGGGTCCACAACATGTACAGGCATCCACAGCTAAGACCCTGTATATTGTATCATAAGACATTGTTGCTATAGCTCAAACAAGCAAGTTTCATATGGCCTTATGTACAAGGTCAGTGTTGGCATCTGTGTGACTATGCACTTTTAAAAAACACTAGCTAGTATTGATCCTTAGAGGGGCTCTCTGATTATGGAAACTAGAAAGGCAGCACACAGTCCAGACCCATTATCCTTTTAAATATGTTTGTATTTCATTGAAAGACTCTGGATATATTAACCATGATTAGTGGGATGCCTTCAAATTATTGAACACCTACACTATTTCTAATCTTCACAGTAACTCCAGCAGATAGCTATTATTGGCCCTTTACAAAAGAGAGAACATTCTTGGAAAAGGTGAAACAGCAGGAATATGAGCTGGATTGGATCTGCGCTGACTCTAAACTGTTGTTTCTGTTTACTGTGCTGCCTCTAATGTGTGAAGCTCAAGAAACTAAGGTCTGTGGATAGAATCGGATCATGGTATTGAGCTCTAGACTATTGAATGTTGGAACAGAAAGAAGTGATGCCAATTCAGTCTCTTCTGCATTGAGATCATTGAGGTCTTAGAAAAATGTCATTTCAGGTTTACAGAGTAAATGCTGGCATTGCACTAAGAACTTGGGATCTCTGTCTTTCTTCCACTAAAAGTGACAGTGAGCAATAATGGAAGTGAGCCTGATACTGCCGCTGCTGACTACAAATGCTAGGCTTCTTGTAAATTCACATCTATGAAGTCGCATTCTTTATTTCAAAAGAAGATACTAATAGTAATATAAAAGTAATGCAAATACAAATTCCTTTAAAATACATTTAAATTTTATCCCTCATTTCAGATATTGTAAATGATTTACCAATTAAATAATTTATTTTAAAAATATAAAAATAGAAATAATACTTGCTATCATTTCTGCAATACCCAGTGAGAGTTACATAAATTATTTTCATCCCATGTATAACTTAGAATGGTCTTTACAGAGACAATGAAACCTACATCAATTAAGTTATTTATACAAGGTCATCCAAATATAAACAATATATTCTATTATTAATTGTTCAACGCAGACCATATGGACTTCAATTAGCAAGTGTTTAACAAAATTATTTACTGTTAGTTCTTTGACAATTCCATACACATATAATGCATTTTTAAATTTTCTTTACCTTTCCTCTCATCTCCCTTCCACCTTTATCAGTATTCTTCCTATCTGTCCATTTCCCTGCTTCGTGGTGTGTGAGTGTTTGTGTGTGTGTGTGTGTGTGTGTTGTGGTCCATTTACTTTAATCAGGGACATCTGTGTTACTACTGAATTGAGACTGCCTATTGGAGCTTGGTGGGGCCACCAGTAGATACAGACTAGAAGGAAAGCAATACTCTTTTCTCTGAAGCTATAGGAAGGAAATAGTTCAGCAGTGTGGGGTGTGGTCCTCTACATCCCCTTCCATCCCTGATGGGCTGTTGGTGGGCCCACTTTTGTGTAGACTCAGTACAGCCAGCCACATTTATTGAGTGAGTTCATTATTACAATGACTGTGTATTTCTGAGAGGATATATTTCTATGAATTTTACTGAAATTTAACAAATATAGGATTAAAGTATATATATATTCAGGCATGAGTTGCATTATACTTCTGCTATTGTGTATTTTTTACACTATATATGAAATGATTATGCTTTCCATTGAAATTAGCAATCTTTCCAATACCCTTTACACATTTTTTTGACAAGACACCTTGCTGTATAAACACTTGGGGGTTGTGGATTTTCTCATTGAGCAAGAGTAGCCTTTGAAGAAAAGATCATTGTAAGAAAACATCTCAGCTGGTCAGAGCTTTAAGATTAAAGAATTATTTCTGTATTTTAAACTAAAGTTCAAGGGTTTATAAGCTTTATTTAAGCCTATAAAAATATCCTAGTACTATCCTGAATAATGTATCATCCCAAAATAAACCAGAACTTATGAAATTCTTATATTTTATAAATGTCTCTTTTTTTAAATTGTTCTGTTGGCATACTGTGGTTGATTGCACTAATATTGATTTTTGTTCTTCTTGAATAAACAGATAGGGGCTATGAAAAGCAATATTGTTCACTAAGACTGTTTTCACTCAAGATTCTATTAGAAGAAAGGTAGACAGAACTGCATAGTGTTTGGCCAATTGCCATTATTATGTGATATAAAATGAGTTCATGCACTGTTTCTTGTATACAACAAATACTCAGTAAGCGTAAACCATAGCCACTTTTATTACTGACCAAGGAATTATGCCAAGCAAACCGCCCGAAATGTGGGTGATTTCCTAAAATGAACATAGCAGTATTTTTTCAAATGTCTCATGAAACACTGGAGACTTACAGGCTAGCTGGTGAAGAAAGCAAGCAAGTAGACGTTGGGATCTGGCTCTAATCTGGCTCTGCGCCAGTTACGGCAGGCCCCTGTCAATGTCTGACCTGCAGAGGTGACACTGCTGACTCTGCAGCCTTACCAGAGCCACCTGCAATATATCAGCACTTTTGTTCCTGGAAGTGCCGCAGACTTCTAACAGACATCCAATTTCTCACTCAGGGAACACTTTTCTTCTTGAGCTTAGGATTCTAATTCAGCTTGCAGTGCTGTGGGATGGCCATTCTCGATGCTACAGCAGATGAGCAGGCTGGAATAATTTTATTTCACTCGTAGTATTCTAAAAGAAAACATTGGCAAACCAAACAAGCTACCCACATAGACCTATAATTCCAATTATTTTAAATATAAAGAGTGAAAAATAAGTTCGATATCCTGATAATTATTCTCATTGTTCATAATCTTTAAAATGCAGTTTGCCAAAGTACCATATATCACCATCTGGAGGATGATGTCTAAATGGTGACTGCTGTCATGAAACAGAACTGTGGATGAGCAGTGACTTTGAATAATTCTCATGTGAAGCTGTTGATGAAATGGATAGGAAGTTACTAATAGAAGATCCATCTTGTGTCACAGTGAATATGTGATTATAGTTTAAATACTTTCCAAAAATGCCATCTCAGCCCCTCAGTGACGGGACAGTTTAGGATATGTAGAGTGCACAATCTACCTATATTATCAGGTCCCATCAGTACTGTCTGGATCCTCTTTCTTTGTGGCCTAGGAAATCCACCTCACCAGCAGGAGTTGTTTAAAGAACAGGCAACCAATTTCATGCCAGTGACTGCCCCTGCTCCTCTTACTAGGAACCCCCATGGAGACTGAGCAGCTCATGGGCTACATCTGAGCAGGGGGTCTAGGTCCTCTCCATGAATGGTCCTTGGTTGGATTCATCAGTCTCTATAGGACACCGGGGCCCAGATTTTGTTTTGGCTTTGTTGGTCTCCTTGTGGAGCTCCTGTCCCCTCCAGGTCTTTCTATTTCCCCCTTCTTCCATAAGATTTCCTGAACTCTGGCTATGAGTCTCAGCATCTGCTTTGATACCCTTTTGGGCAGAGTCATTCAGAGGCCCTCTGTGGAATCCTCCTGTCCTGTTCCCTGTCTTCTCCTACTTCTGATGTCTGTCCCATTTGCCCTTCTGAATGAGGATTAAGCATCTTCCCTAGGGTCCTCTTTGTTGTTTCTAGCTATACCTATTTTTATGATTTAAATGTCTATTACCATTGAACCACATTCTTTACATGAAATTAAATACTTAAATAAATAGAATTTTATTGAAGATTCATATTATATTTTATTTTCTCATTTTTAGAACCCAATTCTTTTCTTGCTGATATTTGGAAAAATGCATGTTATCCAAGATACAATAGCCTGTTATAATATAATTGGGATTAGAGAGCTGGTCTACTTTTCAGTATTACACTAAGTTTTACTCTGAAGTACATTTGAGTACAGTTCCATCCGTATAACAGTAACAGTAAATATGCTCTATTCCGTGGATAAATGACTCCATTTACTATTTCAAGATCACATAGTACAGACTACTCATAGTAATCACAAGTAGCTGACATTGACTTAGAACATAGATCCTGCCATGCACTGTCCGTTACTCTTATATGTGTGTTTTCTGAATTATCAATCATGACAATTTTGCAAGATAGCCACCATCATCATCATTATTATTTCTAATAAATTTGGAAACTGAACCATGAAGACAATTACAGCATTTCATCGGCAAATAGTAGGAGTGGCTTCAGCTCATCAGTTTGACTCCAGTGTGTATGCTTTGAAATAATTTGCCATAGCTGCGTTGTGATGTACAAAAGGGTCCCCAACATTTTAGCAGGGGTGAGGTCATGAGAGCTGTAGGTTATCAAAATAATTAATTCTGATGTTTTCTTTTGCTTCAGAACATAATGATACATAGAAAGACATCCGTGGCCACAGTTGTGAAAGTAATAATTGCATGTGAGAACAGTTAATAAATGACATTAAAAATACTTATTCCATCTCAGACCTCAGTGTCTGTATTTTAGTGTTAGTGGCAGGTTCTCTGCACTTTAGCAACAAGTCACAGCTTCATTAATTGTGTTTTACCCCATTATCTTGAAGGTTGTTCAGCTTTTCATTCCCTTGCAGTTTTTCCACTGGGTAAGATTGTTGATTTTTTTTTCCCTTGTCTTCCTTTCATGAATTTCACATTTTTTTATGAAACCTCTCTAAAGGATAATCTGTATATCAATGCATTCATGGAACTCATATTAAAGTATACTGCCAAAATTTATACTGTGCAAAAGCTGTCAAGTCCTGTTTAGCATACCAAACTAGGGACTCTTTCTTGTGAGGCATTTTGATATTTTAAAAATATCCTCAAGCTCTGCTTTAGATTCTAAAACAAATAATTATAATGAAAATTTCCTCCCATGCCCAGATAAATCTAGAAGGGAATTCATTTGCCCATCTAGAGAGAAGAAAATATTAACTTTTAAAAGATTGGCATTCAAGAAATCAACACTGGAAAAATGTTTAGTTAAGTAATGCAAAAATTATCAGTCACAGTACAAAGGATATCTGCTGATTACTCTTCCTCATAGGAATCACATTCAAAAAGAAAAAAACCTCATGAATATTTTTAATTAGAATGCACACTCACTCCTTTACCAGTGCTTAGAGAGGACTGGTCCCCTCAACACTTTTTTTTAGAGGGGGGATGGGCGGAGTGAAAATGGCAACATTTTCACTAACTTAGCAACACAAAATCTGTAGCAAATAGAATGATCTTGGGAGTTTTAAAACAGAGTATTATTATTTACAAATAAAAATAACTCTAGTTTTAAAAACAGGATGATAATTACATTTGCTTGATAATCTATATTACTTACTGATGGAGCCATGCAATTGAAGATATAGGTTCTGTCCACACACATCTTGTAATATGGCTAGTTGCAATATGGAAAATGGCCTAAGGTGTCTTCTTTCAAAGAAATATGAGGAGTTGTAGTTAGAGTTTACAGTAAAGTTCTTGCTGCAAGTGTGAAGAACTGGGTTTCAGCCCCATAATCTCTTTACATCTTTCTCAGTGCTGGGAAGGTAGAGACAGGCAGATACTTGAGGGTTCCAGGCTAGCCAGAGATAGTGCTTGTTGAGTTTTAGGACAGACATTTTACCACCAAAATGAAGGTAGACAGCTCCTAAGGCATGACATCCAAGGTTAACCTTTGGCTTATACTGCATGTATAAGCCATTCAGAAGCCTGTCCCTCAACACAACCTCCACTCCTTAGAATACAACAGAGGGGCTCGTTTTAGTCTCCTAATTGTTATCAATTGAAATCTCTAATTAAACTTTACCTGACACTTTAAAAAATGACCTGAAACTTCACACTCATAATAAAATTCTAATTTATCAGCTTTCCCCAGGTGATTTTTTTTCCTGTTGAGAAAAATCAGCACTTTAACATGGTGAAGGGACTTTTCACCTATTCACTACCAACAAGGAGGAAAACCTACACAGAGAATAGCATAACCTTGGATTGTCCATGAAAAATAAAACAAGCTATTTAAAATAAATTATGTTTAAGTTAAGTAGCTGCCCACAGGGGAAACATTTCTTGGGATAATGACATCTCTGGCTGGCTGCCTTGTTTGATGTTTCTAGGAATGGTTTCTATTGAGACAATTACATGAAAGGATTGATGTGATACTCAATCCAGTGGTAGGTACATTCTATATGAGGAGCAGCTGACTCTTTGGGTTATTTTGGCATTTCATTTTACCGCTGTTTTGGAATCAGCTTATGGCAGTGTGGTCAGGAATTTCAGTCTATAAGCCACTCATTGAGATACATTGAGATATCTGATGTATTCTGATTAGTCTCAGATCATCATGTGCTTTACTGAAAGGAAATGATCAAGGTCTTTAAAAGCAGATGGAAGGAAGTAGAAGGCTGTGTGAATAAGTAAAACAACTGAAATTTCTATTTCTGTCGCCGTCATTACTACTGCCCTTGTCACCACCGTCAATCTAAGTGTGTGTGCCAAGCTCACATGTGCAGTTGCCATTTTCTTCAGCACCAGCTTATTTCCAGAAGCATACACTGGAGAATTATTAAAAATATGCACATGAAAGTTTTATATTTCTCTTTCTTAAAAAGCCATTGACAGTATTATGGACTAGCTGTGTGTGTGTATATATATGTCTCTGTGTGTGTGTGTATGTCTCTCTGTGTGTGCCTGTGTGTGTGTGTATGTATGTGTTTGTGTGTGTGTGTGAGAGAGAGAATCCATCTACTGAGTCTTTCATAACATGTGCCTAATGTGAGAAATCTCAGAGACTCTTCAGAAGGGCTAACACAAAACATTAAATTAACTACAAAATTTCTTTCTTATAATTTAGGAGAATCACAGTATTTATTTTTGCAAATGAGGTATTTATTTAAATTAAAGTGGAAACTTCTGACACACACATAGATATTCATATATGTATATATACATAATTTGGATTGAGTTTTAAATTTTCCTGATCATCGTTAAGATAAAAACTGTGCTCCATTGGGTTTTTTTGCATCATGGTGTACTCTCTGGAAGAATAAGAGCTAAATCCCAAAGAGCCTGGAGGTTTGGTTGACAAGTAAGGATCCATTTGTCAATCAATTTATATCAGGGGCACATTTATATGTGTGTGTGTCTGTGTGTGTGGGGGTGGGGAGGCATTATAAAATGTGCTATAGTGGTTTGGTGGAAGGGAAATAAAATTTAAACTTTGGAAGATAACATACAATTTGCATACTAGTTTGAAAGAATATCTTCAACATAGAGACACAGACTACAACATGAGTTAGTTTTCTTAACTGCACAGGCAGTTACAGGAATGCTGGAAGTTTTGGACATATGGAAAAGTCACACAGCTTCTGCATATGCTCAACGCCAAGGTTTACTTTCACAGTAGCTGTTTTATAAATAAATAGCAGGGCTACATACATCTTAGCACTTTATGTATCATCATCGGAAGTATTGCCAATATAAAATAATTGTCACAGTACGATCTATATAGATTTTGTATTTTTTATAATAGGACGCCACAAAATATTATTTTTGGAAAAGTGTCTGCATAGTTACTTTGGAATAGAGGAAAGCTTAAATTGGATTTGTCATTCTGTATGGCTTGGTTCACATGAGTAGACAGAGTTATCTTTCAACTTGTATCTATGTGTCATGCTCTTCAAAAAAAGAAACAATCTCCAAGTTATAATTTTTCATTTATGGCTTTTGCCTGATAACTAAACACAGGTGATAAATTACATATTCTATATGCACATGTGAGTGTGTTGTAAAGGTTGTCTATACTTAGGGACATGTTCAGGACAAGATGAACACTTGATAACTAAAATATTCAGTTGAGATGGACACATTCATTAAAGTATGCAAGCAGGAAACAGGGCAATGTTCTCAAAGTTTTGGGAAACACATTATTTTACCTATCTGGAGAAAAACTGCATTTGAGCTGCTAAGAGTTGATTCTAAGTCCACTATTACAAGGTAGGTAAGGAAGATACTTATAATTTTTATTTGAGACAAGATCATGTGTAGTTAATGCTGGTCTAAAACCATGTAGTCAAGGCTTGCTGTGAACTCCTACCTCCTCCTACAAAGTTATAAAATTTTAGGTGTTACTAACAAACATGTCTCATTTTCCCCTCATTTGTTCATGAGCACACATTTTCTTCTCTTTTGTGGCATTTTGGTGCCATTCCTTATTATTCAGTATAGGATTTTACAGCTTCAGTGTAGCAAAAATCAAAAGGGACAAATGCAGCAAAGCGTTAGGATACTCTCTTGCTACTTGCCATCTCTTTGACTCTGATCCCCTGAATCTGTTTGTCTTCCATAAAACAGTAATTTCTTTTTTACTTTTATTAATTACAGTTTATTCACTTTGTATCCCAGCTGTAGCCCCTTCCCTATCCCTTACCAATTCCACCCTCCCTCTTCTTCTCCTATGCTCCTCCCCCACTCCAATGATAAGGGAGATCCTCCACCCTTTCCATCTGACTCTAGTCTATCAGATCTCATCAGAACTGGCTTCTTTGTCTTCCTCTGTGGACTGGTAAGGCTTCTCCCCCCTCAGGTGGAGATAATCAAAGAGCTAGTCCATGAGTTCATGTCAGAGACAGTCCCTTTTCCTACTATTGGACACTGAGCTGCCATGTGCTACTTCTGTGCAGGGGTTCTAAGTTATCTCCATGCATGGTCCTTGGTTGGAGTATCAGTCTCAGAAAAGGACAGATTTTTTTGGTTGTATTGCTATCCTTGTGGAGCTCCTGTTCCTTCCAGGTCTTTCCTTCTACCCCTTCTTTCATAAGATTCCCTGCACTCTCCAAAAAGTTTGGCTATGAATCTCAGCATGTGTTTTGATATCCTCCTGGGTGGAGTCTTTCAGAGGCCCTCTGTGATAGGCTCCTTTCCTGTTCCCCCTTTTCTCCTTCTTCTGATGTTCAAAGAATCAATGAAACCAAGAGCTGGTTCTTTGAGAAAATCAACAAGATAGACAAACTCTTAGCCAAACTAATTAAAAGGCAGAGAGACACAATCCAAACCAACAAAATCAGAAAGGGGACATAACAACAGACACTGAAGAAATCCAAATTATCATTAGATCTTACTTCAAAAGCCTATACACCATTTGAAAATCTAAATGAAATGGACAATTTTCTTGATCGATTCCATTTGCCAAAGCTGTATCAAGAACAAGTAAATCAATTATATAGTCCTATATCTCTTAAGGAAATAGAAGCTGTCACCAAAATTCTCCCATCCAGAAAATGCCCAGGGCCAGATGGTTTCAGGGCAGAATTCTACCAGACTTTCAAAGAAGAGCTAACACCAATACTCTTTAAACTATTGCACAAAATAGGAACAGGAGGAATATTGACAAACTCATTCTATGAAGCTACAGTCCCCTTGCTACCTAAACCTCACAAAGATCCAACAAAGAAAGAGAATTTCAGGCCAATCTCTCTTATGAACATTGATGCAAAAATACTCAATAAAATACTCGCAAACCGAATCCAAGAACACATCAAAGATATCATCCACTATGACCAAGCAGGCTTCATCCCAGGCATGCAGGGGTGGTTTAATAGATGGAAATCCATAAATGTAATCTACCATATAAACAAACTGAAAGAAGATGACATGATAACCTCCTTAGATGCTGAAAAATCATTTGATAAAATCCAACATTCATTTATGTTTAAAGACCTGGAGAGATCAGGGATACAAGACACTTACCTAAACATAGTAAAGGTAATATACAGCAAGCCTATAGCCAACACCAAACTCAATGGAGAGAAATTTAAAGCAATTCCACTGAAATCAGGGACAAGGAAAGGCTGCCCACTCTCTCCATACCTCTTTAACATAGTACTTGAAGTCCTTGCTAGAGCAATAAGACAACTAAAGGAGATGAAGGAGATTCAGTTTGGAAAGGAAGAAGTCAAACAGTAATTTTTGTTTCTGTAAAACAAATGGGTTTTTTGTTGTTTTTTTGTTTTCTCCTTCAGTTAATTGACATGGCACATAGGAAATAGCCAACATGAAAGTTTGGTCTTCAGTAGCAATGCATTAGAAACTATTTGCTTCTTTCTTTTGTCCCCTGCCCCCAGTTTTTCTCTCCTTTTGCTTCCTCACTTTAATTCATTAGCATTTAGAAACACACACACACACACACACACACACACACTCACTCTTAATTTGTGACATGCTGTCCTTTGGATCAAGGATGAAATAGTACCTTACAGGGAACGAATGATCTCCACCCTCACTAGCTTACCATCAATTATGGCAAACAGACATTAGTCAAGATGGAACATAAGTGTGTAAAAATAATTGCTACTGCCGACCATGCAGGAGAAGCACATGGTGTCACAGGGTGAATGACAGGGGACTAATACCCCCTCCATTAGGACAAGCAGAATTACAAACCACACTGCAGAAAATTAATGGAAGTGTTTATGATTACGCACTAGTGGATTGAGCCTGAAATTATGTTGAATGTTGGTACTTTGGTGTTCTGAGATTCTGAATCATAAAGTTGAATAAGAGATGTGGTTACAGTTTAACATATTCCCTCTTCATGTTTCAATGCTATACCTTCTCTCTATCTCACTCTCCTCCCTCTCTCCCTTTGTGTGTGTAGAGAAGTTTAAGACTGATAAATTTCTTCCTTTGATTAAATGAATAAGATTTCCTTTGCTCCTGTGTTGGGGGAGGGGCTAAACTTTGGTGTTTAAAACTGTCTGTTCCCTAGAAACTCAAGTTCAATCACATTACAACCAGTCCACAGAAAATAAAGCTTTCTTCCCCCATAGGAATGTCACAGTAATGGATGGAGTCAAGGCAGCAGCCTGGTATGGAATGACCTGTGGGGCTAAAGCCTCTCACAGGCCCTGAGGTTTGCAGTAAATAGAGGACTCCCAGGTTCCACCTACATAAGACTCTTGCCACAGAGTGCCAGAAATCAGCAGTCTCAAACAGCAAGAAACCCTCTTATTGGATAATAATTCTTGTCTTGTTAATCCTGGAAGGTATGGATTCTTAGCAGGGAGCCCTGGGGTCTGGGGTAAGAGTACTTGTTATTAAAGGGCTGTGGCTGGGAACCTTTCTTTCTTACTCATGTCCGCCAAGGCTGCTGGACTTGGCTCCTTTCAGTGCATTCATTACATAAGCATAAGCCAGTGTATCTTTCCCTGTCATTACAGTGACTATTTGACTGTTAAACTTTTGGGAAAATAGCTATCAAATATTTTAATAGAAAATATGAGTCAAGTGATATAAGGCACAGTAGCTAAGGACTGTTCGGTCATTTAGATGTCACCCTAGTGTTATATTATTCAGCAATGGTGACCTTTGTTGATTTAGGAGATGGCCTGCATTAAATACACCTGCTCTGTCTCCTACCATTGTGCAAACAAACAAACAAACCAGACAAACAAATCAAACTTTTTTGATTGTTCTCTCTTCTCCAGCCACCTCTTCATTTGCTTCTTCCATATATATTATCATTGTTTGAGAAATTTTTCTTTTCAGTTCACCTCTCTTCACATCTCTCTCTCATTTATTATCCACTGACATTTCCTATCATTCACAGAAAGTTCTTCTCTGAAGGTTCTTTAAGACAGATTAGTTCACAATGCTCACCAGATTCGTCCGTTGCACTTGATTCAAATGCCCCATGCCTCACACCCCTTCTTAAAAACCTTTCCTCGCTTGGCTTTGTCATCCCAACCTCTCCTTGGTTCACCTGCCTGATAGAGGCTTCTGTCTCTCAGTCTTTTGATTACTGTAAGCCCTTTGTAGATTATAGTTCTCAAGATGTCCTTGTCTCTTTTTTCCATTGATAGTTGGAAATAGCTAAATACTGAGTGTCAGGATATTTATGGGACTTACTTTAGGGATTTTTTTCTTTATAAAAGGCATTACATGAAAGAGTAACGGAATAATGGTTTTGTGTGTACAAATTTTTTATTCAAAATAAAAGGCAAGTTAAAAATCCCCAAGAAAAGTGTTTTTCTGTATGTCTTTTACTTGAAATACATATGAGCTATTCACCGAAAAGCACCAGGAAACATGTATTTTATTGAATGCTGATCACTGGAAATAAAAATTTCCACCTAAATAGTAATTATCATTTTAAATATTTCAAAGTGACAGAACCACATAAAATATTTGTGCTGTATTTTATCAGGTACTGAGGTGCAAGCAGCTCAAGGGGTCCCGGTGACAAGTGGCTTCACTGATGTGACATGAACCTGTCCACGTCCTGTCCAGACAGTGAGTAGGAACTGACAGACACCCTGGAAGCTCTTTTGCCTTCTAACAATAGCCTATAGGTTCTAGCAGCCTGTTGCCTCTCAAAAGGGTGTCCTGGGGAAATACTTGATAGATAGAAATATTTGCAAGATAAAAACATATCATTTCAAGGCCACTTTCTGTATCTCTGTAGTAGGTAGTGTGTACTCTCTCCTTGACAGAAGAAAAGGATGGGTCTTAGGAAAAACAACAACTTACCCACGTGGTTCCACAGTGCGATGATAAGATGTATCATTGCAGGTTCAAGTACACAGGACATTCAGGTTTAGAGAAAAGACTAATCGTTATAGCCAAGCTTGCACATAAATCATAATTACTGAACCAGACTATCGATCGCCAAATAAAATAAAATGAAGGGTAACCCACACCGTAAATTTTATGGCTTGGGTTCTTGTATATATTTCAAGTATGTATTAGATCTAAATTGTATACATGCTGACATTGGTCTCGTTCTTTGTGAACAGAATGTACTGACCTATAGAATCAGATTATTGAACTGGAAACACTTTAGAACAAAAACATACATATATTTTAATATGTGCATCGAAGGTATATTTGGAAAATAAAATTTTACTGTAGTATTACTCACTGTGATTCAAAGATGATGGTGAAGAAAAGAAAAAAAAATGCCAGCATTTCCTTGTATTCTTTACTGTATCTGTTGAATATTTTAATTTTGTACTTTCGGTTGCATTTTTCCTGTTCTCTAATGAAAATGTAAGGCAATAATAGTGCAAGTGAATGTGTGAGTTACGTCTGCTTCTGTGGACTTTACAGGCCAAAGAGCTGTTCTGAAAAAGTCGGGTGTTCCATATTATTGTGATAGATACTATTAAGATACTACAAGCATCACACATCTGAGTGGAGGATTTGGAAGAGAGGATGAGGTTCCTGAAGTCTGGATTTTAATCTATTGCTAACTTACCCCACCAACATTATCATTTAACTGCTTCTATTGCTGCACCAACACATACCATGGGATCTGGTCTCTGTCTTAGACATTTACTATAATAGTGTTAACTGTGCATACTGAATTGTTCAAATTCTTCATTCCCCAATCTCAGGGCTTGATTTAATAGTATCTATGAAGTAAGACTTCCCTACCCTGTTCTTAGTTTTATGAACAATTTTTCTGATCTTAAAATCAGGAAAGACAGACAAACCTACTGTTTTAGAGAGGTGTACATACTTCTATTTTCATATTTATAATCAAATCGTTAGGTTTTGCTCTGTAGAATACCTATTCTTTCAGGATTATGTCCAGATGAAAATTGGAGTGTGGAAAAATGCCGTTAAACTGGAAGGACTGGAGAATAGTCAAAGAGGCCGACAGGGCTCCATTTCCCCAGAAACTCAAGCCAATGAAGACTGATAGTCACATGCAGCGATTCCAAGGTCTGGGAGGATGTTATCTTTAGAGTAGAGCTTGGAAAATTTCAGTAGTGTTGGCTGGCCACATATATTTGTAAGACTTGAAACAAAAGTGGTTCGTACATTTCTAAATGGCAGAGACAGGATAACGGCATAAATTAATACCTCAGTGTCTATAAATAGTTTTATTCAGACACAGAAATGTTCATTTGTTTGCCTATTACAATTGCTTTTGTGGTACCACAGCAGAGTTGAGTGGTCTTTAAAGTGTCCATTTGGCTTACAAAGATGAAAATATTTGCCATCTAATGCTTTTCAGAAATAAATCAAACCAAACAACGCAAGCAAAACCAATCAACCAACCAACCCAACCAACCAACCAACCAACCAACCATCCAACCATTCAACCATTCAACCATTCAACCATTCAACCAATCAGAAGACAACACAGCAGACCCCTGGTCCAGAGCACAATGTCTATGAGAAATATCTGGCTATGTGACCTTATTTTATCTAACACCTTACATACAATATTGTGTATTACAGCTTACATGTTTCAATTGTGTCAAGAGCACTTAGAAAATGAGATCAACTCTTCAGTGTTAAAATGAATAATAATGTTACAAGTATTGTAATCTACAGTTATCCAATTGTACAACAGAGCTCCAGAATTCATTTGTCTCATACAAACTATAGCTATGTATGTATTGAACCCTAATCCTCTGCCAGTACCTTGTGATCTCTACTTTTCTACATTAGGCTTTGTTGAATATGACTACCTTAGAGACTTCTTCTATGTGAAATTCTTAGTATTTTTTCTTCTGAGTATTGCTTATTTAATTTACTCTAATACCATCTTATTCACCTAGATTTCTGCATATGTCAGGGTTTTCTTCTTCTTTGCCATTGCTAGAGTCAGTTGGCGTATACAGTGGCAGAGCCACTATTGAAATGTTTTGATGTTCACCAAAAATGTTTTTCTGGATATATAGCCAGAAGATCTGAAATAGGGAGGTCTATGATCTGATTTTTGCAGCGTTATTTATAAAAGCCAACATCTGAAAACAAACTGAATATATATTCATTTTTCATTAATTTAGAGACCAGATATTCTTATGTAGGCTACAGATGCACAAGCACATTTGATTAAAATGTCTGTTTTTGCCATAGAGAAAAATAATAGTCATATTCTGTTTGATGTGCTTGTGTTAGGAACAGACAGTTAAGATTTTCACTTACTTGAACAGACTGGTGAAATTTAGAAAGTTTTAGTATTACAAGGTAAGTAATGAAGATACAAAAACAAATTGGCAGTGATATATTAATTAACCAGATTTGTTGTTGACAAATAGCTTACAGAACATTTAAATATTTTCTGTCTTGAAGGATGCTATCCAGTCTTTATCCAGAAAAGCAAATTCTTTCTCCTGATATTGAAAAAGCTAGTTCCCTCATACTTGTTAGCTGCAGTGCTCTGCCTGAGTCACATAGAAATTTGAACATTATCAAGAAGAAGGCACTAGCGGGACTTAGACAGGCTCATGCTCTAGTGTGTGCACTGATTTTTGACAGACCTACTGACTGAAAAACTATATCATGGACTTAGGGCTTATATAAATTCAGTTAGTAATAACCAGGTATATCAAGGTGGAGCAACCAGGAAACCTTGTCCCTCTCCTAGTTCACTGAGGCACACACAGCCTCTTCCTTTGCTTATTCTCATCTATGTGGCTTTGTGGGTTTTGTTCTAAATGTCTTCTGAGCCTTAAGCTATGCTAAAGACTACCTAAAAGGAACAGCCTAGAGACACGGAGAGAATACTAACTTCCTCTATGACCAAAAGTAGGTCTGTGTTACAAAATCCTCTGGCTTCTTAAAATGGAAACGCATGGAAATTGAATATTGAAAAATATTATCCAATTTGTTACAGTTATCGAAAACTGAGAAGCAAAGTCACATATTGTATTATAACATTTTGGAAGTGCATCCTATATATTTTTTCTCATCATAAATCTTTGTCTCTTGAAAATGACTTCTATTTACACATAAATGTTTAAGTTTTAAGTCTCAAGGGACTGAAATACAGTATGCTAACTTGAACTTCACAAAGCATATTTCAGCAAAGATGGAGTTCTTTTTTTTTTTTTTTTTTTCTATTTGAAAGTGTCAGGAATAAGGCTACTCCAAGCTAGCCAGGAAAAATAGTTCAGTTTTTGTATGAATCTGGCTTTCTTTCTTTCTTTCTTTCTTTCTTTCTTTCTTTCTTTCTTTCTTTCTTTCTTTCTTTCTTTCTTTCTTTCTTTCTTTCTTTCTTTCTTTCTTTCTTTCTTTCTTTCTTTCTATACCAGAAGTCTCCATGTAATCAGCATGTTGCTTTGAGGTGATGATCCAGCCCTCCATTTTCTTATTACAACTATTTCACTAACTAAAGGATCTATTTGGAGATGGAGCCTATTATCCTGGTGGTTCAACCTGAAAGTCAGAGAATCATGAAAAGAGAAGAAAAAGAACACGGCTGTTCCACGGAAGTCACAATGGTAGCATCCATAATGATTCTGCCCTTGCATGACTTCATCTGTGGATAGCTCCAGCACCACCAGTCACCTGAATCTCTGAAAAGCTATTTCAACTTCTCATTTCATGTTCTTCTCAAAGGTTCATTGGGGAGCTTCATCTTCTGTTTGTACCACTTTCTGTATCACAGTTGTCTTTTCCCCTAATTTACTAATCTGATCTAGTCATTAGTTGTGGCACTAAAACTTTTCATCATCCTTAATAGTTTCTTTCCTAACTGTAGAGCATACTACATGGGTTGTACATATTGAAATTACACACACACTAAGTCCCAGCAGTAAAATAATTTAAATTCTTTGAATAGTTTTCCTTTTGCTAAGTATCTTACAAGAGTCTATTTGCATTAACAGCTACGCAAAGGCTGTTGGCATCTTTCTAAGTAATTGTTATTCTTTCATAGGATAGAAACCTTATGTGTTTCAACACTGTGGGTCTCCAGTATACTCCTCTGCTTTGTGGTTTCTTCATGCTGATTTGATTGACAGATGCCAACTTGTGATCTTGAATAGTGAGCTTGAAGTGCCTTCGTGCCTTCTTTAGAGAAGGAAAATGAAACTGCTGGGGTCCTTTCTCCTTCAACATGAATGGTGGACAGGAAATATGCTTATGTTCAATAGGACACACTTCTCTTAGTATTTGACAGACAGGGCCAATTACCCACTTAGTCTCTTGGCTTTCAGCATGGATTATGAGTCAGAATTTCATTGGAGTTTACAGAAAAACAAAATCACTCTCAGTTAAATTTTGTGGCAGGTATTGGTACTTTCTTTTATTCCAGAGTCATTAAGCTTATTTTTCAAAGAATTTCATGTATAAAACATTATTTTTTTAAAGTGTCACCTGAAGCATTCGTGAGAAAAACTGATATGTTTTCCAAGTCACACATGACTATCTACTTGTCTTTGCCAATGACTGGGGCAGAGGTGGACAAGTTGTGCAGTTTTGATCGAAAAGATAGGTGAGGAATCCGATAGTACTCCCTGACACATAGGCTCACTCACTTAGAAATTCTCACTTAGAAATTGTTCCTCTGAAGATGTTTGTGTCTCAGCATTTTAAGAACTGGAGGTAGACTATCTTAGCATTAAAAAATGTTAGAATTAAAACTTGGGGATAAACATTAAGCTTCTGAGAGAACCACACAACTGTGTGGTTCCATAGTTCTTAAGATAAGAGAGACAATAAACAGCTATGTATTAAAGTACTTTTTGTATGGGAATTTTAATATATCATCATGGCTAGATTAGACCTTATATTTCTATGTGATCCAGCTGGAGTGACACATTTTTAATCCCTCTGGCTGGAATACAGACACACCCTTAGTACACACACCTTTAATCCCAAACAATGAAGTTAAAGTTAGTTTGTAGAAGGAAGCAGCAATATTTGATGGTGAAGTCTCATTGAGTGGCAGACAAAGTGATGAATCAGAGAAAGATTTGACAGAATGAATCAGAGACAGGATATACCCAACTCTTGTGAAAGAGACAGGAATGGGAGGGGACTTAAGAGAACACAGGGAAAGGCAGTTGAGCTGAGTTGAGTTGAGTTGAGGTCAGTCGGTCAGTTAGCAGTCAGTTGAGAGGCAGTGCAGTGGTAGTTCAGTTCTTGGCATTTCAGATCAGTTTTGCACAGTGCAACTGCGTATAGCTGAATAGAGTAGAGTTCAGTAGAGTACAATAGAGTTGAGGACACTACAGGAGTGCAGGCAACTGGTAGTTTGGTGCAGTCCATTTGAATGCAGTTGAGTTCAGCTGAGTTCATGCAGTTCAGTTCATGAAGTTCAGAGGTAGTTTTTCCAAGCAGAGCAATTCAATGAGAAGCCAAGAGAAGCCAGTTTGAATTAGTCAGCCTTGAGAGGAGTTTTGAGACAGAACAGTGGACTTGAAACAGCCAGCTAGAGTTCACAAAGAACTAGAAAGAGTGAGATCATTCATCAGTAAGTCTCTGAGATGACAATTACATCCAGTGAATAAATGTTACTTTTACAACTTTTAACTTTGCATTGTACTACAGACAGCTAATAAGCTTAGCTGATATATAAGTATGTCTCCTATTCAAATAATATTGAGCCATTGCTTCCATTTTGAAGTCTTTCTGTTTAAGCTATATATGGTCATTATAAAGTTATATCATGTCTATCAATAATTATTAAAGGGCTAATAAATAGTACCAGTTTTTAGACTATTACAAGAGAGTGTAATAATTTCTGATTCCCACCATGGAATTTTCATCTATATTATATAAACTTATATCTATATCTGTGCCTATGCATGCATGCCTTATAGAAATAATAGATTTTTGGAATCTTAACAAATTTTATATTTGGTTTCTGTTCCTAGCCATGGATTCTAATTTACTCTGTATTCTACCTATTAATAAATATAGTTATTAAAATCTTTAATATGCTGATTGTTACTTTTCAAATATCTTGATAATGTATATAACATATATACATTCATATATATGCAAATATATGTA
Source organism: Pachyuromys duprasi (assembly GCA_028658305.1). NCBI lineage: Eukaryota > Metazoa > Chordata > Mammalia > Rodentia > Muridae > Pachyuromys > Pachyuromys duprasi. Next base: position 28,284,538 of record CM053763.1, read on the forward strand.
TATGTAATATATATGCAAAACACTTATCATGGGAAGCAACCAATGTATTATTGAAGTAATATTTGCTAGCATTGTTTTTTCCTTCTCTACATGAGGGGAATAACTAATATAATGAAAATAATATTCATTAAGAGAAAATAAAGAAATTTTGTGAAGTTGTATTTGTCTGTCTTAGGTTGGAGAAAGGAAAATTACTATTACATTGATGAATGAATAGTTTCAGGTTATAGGAACTTATGTTCTGGTGGTGCCAGAGACTGTCTTATTGAAAAAAAAAAGAGCTACAAATAAACTAATGTATATCCAGTATATCATGTAGGATTTTATCACTTATTTTAATGTTGCATGTTTTCTCTTGTACTATTATCTAAAGTTTAACTATGTTTTTTGAAGAATTTCATTTGATGATTTCTAGAAGTTGTCAGTTTCTTAATCACCCTAATTATGTTTTCCCAAACTAAGATTATCTTTCATACAGACAGCCAGCAAAAGAAATATCTTCATCTGATCTTTAAAAGCCCTTAAAATAGCCTCAATTTCTGCTACAAAGCCAACATTCACACACACTCCCTATGTTTTCCTAAAAATTCACTTGATAAACAGGATCTTTGACATTAACAACAAAAATGTGTATATTTATGATTAAACAATGGGGAAGAAATATGAATCCCCAAATTCACTTATGTTTAGTATTTCTAAGATCATAATGATTATTTCTACATTTCCTAGAGGCAGATACTGATACATTTGCATTTTAAATACTTCAGTGTTTACAGTGAGATCTCTCTGGATATTGGTGTGGGTGAATAACAGTGCTTAGATTGTCAGTGTCTGAGTGAGTAATCTAGTTGCTTTTCTCTTCTTTCTCCTTCCTCTCTCAAAGCCTTTTCCACTGACAATCAAAGACTCTGGAAGCATTGCAGCTAGATTAAAATCATCTGTGCCCATACCTGATTCATGAAAAAGGAAACTGAGATGTGCACAGCTCTCCAGTTATTTAGAAACTACTGAGATAGAGTGCTGATACAGCACACAGTAGGAACAGTCTTTAGGGGCTGTGTATCCTACCCAAATGCCATTTGCAATGAATCTTCCTTAAAGAACTGTTTGTTTATATGTACTTTAGATTTACTATAAATGAATAAATTGTTCAAAAACTTATAAAATAATCTCAGTACTTGAATATGAACTATAAAATTATCTGTAAAGCACTAACCACTGGGAATTATTGAGCTTAAAACTTGCTCTAATATGCTGTACCACTTCATCATGTCATATAGACTTCTGAAGAGCACAGGGGACCTGCTTCTTTTGATCTAGTATTTGGGTATTAGTGAACTTGATGTTTCACTAATTAAGTATTAATTAAAAAATTCTGGATACTTTAAATCCCAATTATCTAAACTTAATCCAATCATTCATCCCTGAAACAGCTTCAGCAATTCATTTCTTTATTCCACAAATATTTACAGAGTAGGGAAAATTTATGGCAGGAAAAATTTTAAAAATGACAATATTTTTATGGCAATGACAAAAATGAATCTTTTTTCAAGAATTAGTGTTGGCCATGCTATTGCATTAGGTTGCATGCATATTAATGTTTACTACAACAGAACTCAACTGTGAGGTTCTTATGTGACGCTAAGTGTGATAATGGCAGGCTAGGGGAATAAGCTAGACCAGTTGACAAGTGAAGACCTCCAATGTGGCATTTGATCCAGGTTATCATTTATGAGGCATCTAACATGTGATATTCTTTTGCCTTGTAATTTATTTTTAACTCATTCAAAAAGTATAAGTTGTCTTTTTTGTTGAGAGGCAAGACACCTGTATTTTTTCTGGATGAGAAGCTCAAACATGTCTGCTCTGTAATCCCACATGCAAGTGTTAGTAACTACAACAAGGCAGGTAGTGAGGCACACATGAGGAACACTGGCGAGCTTCACGGGAGGGAAGAAGAGCCTCCTTTACAAGTGCAGGGCCTTCCCAGCCAGCTAGCAAGGACAAGGAAATCTGAATTCTCCCAAGTTCTACCAAGAGTCCTGGGCTCCTTTTCAGGTGGTAAAAGTTTGGTAAAGGAAGCCTCTTGTTTCTGGTATGGGTTGATTGCAGCAGTCTTGTTCTGAAGGAGAGGTAAGTATTCTTATGCAAATTACCATGTCTATCTCCAAGTGTGATTTCCACTTTTATTCCCCTTATCTACCTGTACTGGGAGTCTAAACACTTTCCAGCTTTCTCCTTTCCCCTATTCTATCAGTAACCACATTGTGAATAAGTGACTCTTGTGTCTTCCCATCATTCAATGCAAGTATTACAGACACTTGAGCAATGTGTATTTAAATGAGAAAGTGACTACATAAAAGCTCTTTTCTGTATTGAATTTAGCATTATTTAATTCAATTGGGAAACAGAGTTTTCATGACTAAAGGAGCTAGGGAGGCAAAAAAAAAAGTAAAGTGTTTTTTTAAAAAAGCTTTTAGAATGGATTGTGTGTGACTTGGGTTCCATGATTATTTTCATTAGAACAGTAGAACTGCTGTGTGGTTGGTTAAGCAGGTCGCTTTTTAGCCAGGGTGGAAGGAAAAAAAAAAACAATGGAAAGAACTACCATATTTACATGCATAATAAAATATTCTGTCTCTGAATTGAAATACATGCATGGTTCTCTTCTTTTGTGGTCCCTTTCAAATCCCAAGTGTCTCATTTAAAAAGAGATCATTTCAGTTCCTCTCAGTCAAAAGATTAAGGCATTTTAATTTTCCAAGGAAACTCCCCAATGCCACAGGGAAGTTTCTAATCCTGTCCCCATATAAGCTGAATTCTTAAAAACGCCTGCCTCTGAGGGAAACAGAATCCATTAAAAAGTAGTTATTAAAGCCTGTGAAGAGAAAACAATATTAGAAGTCAAAACATGATAGCTTTGAGGCAATGAAATTCACTAAAAGTATAGTATCAGGAATGAAAAAGGAAAATGATCCTTGGTATAAAACTGGATTGTGATGAAAAATATAACTAATTAGCATTTTCATTGTTTCTTTCAATAAAAATCTCAAGAAACTTTAAGGGACAAGCAGGGTGATAAAATGAGGCCCCAGGGTAGTAGGCCACCAGATGGAATAATTTATCCACAATGAAAATACATACACTATGGAAATGTTACTGTTTATGTAAGCTACCTAACTACCTCATCATGATGTCTGTGCATATTTGCTGTCACATATAGAACTCCAAAGGGTTTAATGTTTAGGAGGAATATAAATATTTTAGTAAGCACTATTAGCTTACAAGTGTAACTCTAAAGCAATGTATAAGTGGGTCAAGTGTCAGAAGTTTTAATGTTGTGGATAAAAACACATTTAAACATTGCATAAATTCTGCAGGTCCCTATTGAGGAGCCACCTATCTTTCTAGAGTATAAAAGCTATAGGTAAATAGTATATATAACTACATGTAGAGAAGAACAGTTGTGGGGAAAAAAATCTACATGTCTTAGTTAGGTTTGTACTGCTGTAATAAAGAGCACAATCAAAGGTAGCCTGGGGATTGATTTCAGCTCATAGTCCATCGTGGAGGAAAATCAGGGTAAGAACCTAGAGGTAGGGACTGAAGCAGAAGCTGCGGAGGAGCACTACTTCCCGGCTTAGTCACCTTGTTTTGCTCATCCTGCTCTCTTATACAGCTCTGGACCATTGCTCCAGGATGGTACAACCCGCCATGAGCAGGGCTTTCCTGAACTAATCTGCAAAATGCCCCACAGACTTGCCTACAGGCCGCACGGATGAAGCTTCTTCTCAGTTGACATTCCCTCTCCAGAGATGACTCTAGCTTGGGTAAAGTTGACAAAAACCTAGCCAGCATGGTTCACATTTTATAGCTGTGAATCATCTGTAATTGGAGGTTTGCAGAGGACTGGGAATGTCTGACACATTCTGATGATTACGTGGGGGGAAAAAAAAAGATGTTTTGAGAAGGCTGGATCTCCCTAACAATCTCGGAGTCAATGTGCAAGAATCATAATGAAGTTAGAATGTAACACAGTGCATGTGTTCTGTTCTGATAAGGCTTATTATTTCAAAAGATGGAATGAAGGCACAATTTTGGTCTCAATTCATAAAAGCCACGTATTGCACCGACAGTTCAACAAAAGTGTCCCACAAACTAATGGTTATGTTTGTAATAAAGGATAAAGATGGAACACTGATTAAGCTATACGGACTGTTGATTAGTTCTGTGAATCTGAAAATAACACATGCTATATATATGCTTACTGACCTTAAATCAGCTTTAATCTTTTAAACCTCAAGCCTGCATTATGAAATGTAGGAATTAGATAAATCATGCATATTGCAGTCTTTTCTCACAGAAGTTAGTCTTTGGAGTCTTAGTATTTTGAATACAAAAACCAAAGCTTTACTAACCACATATAATGAAGGGAGGTGATCCCTCCAAAACGGACTAATTTCATCTGACTTATGCGTTATTTGTCTCTAGGAGAAAGGGATCCTAAATTCCATCTTCTATATATGCAGAATTTTAGAATGCTAACCGCTGGTTAGCATTATGTCTTTTGGAATACTTCCGTTTTCAGCACCAAATATAGGTGGCCCTGGAACCATAACAACAGATCCACCTGTAACCTTAGCTATTTCACAGTGACGGAATGAATATGGAACCTGTGATAAAAAGCTGTGGTCTGTTCACCTTTCTTATTCTTCTCTGGTTCTCATCAATTTCAGTTTCTGGGCATATCAGCTTACTCTTCAGTGAAAAGGATTTACTCCAAGCTGCTTAAGTATTCCAAGGGCCCCTAAAGCCAGTCATGGAAGTGTTTTCTGTTTCTACAGATGTTTTCTTGGTATCCCCTTCTTTACTGCATCCTCTTTAAGTTCTACCATGCTTTCTTCTATGAATCTCACCTTTATTGAGTTCCAAAGACTGCAAGAGTCAGCTCTTGTTCTAAAATCTTAACAGTATGATCACTGCTAGGATCTCAGAGACAAGAATAAGTTTTCAACTTACTGTACTCATGTACGTACTTGCTTGATTTTTTCCCCAATGCAAATTACCCAGTGGAGTTACCAAATGCTGATTTAATCAGGACTCATTTTCACCCACTATGATTTTAGAGATTCAGGTTCTGTCCTTCAACACAAATGATTACTTCCCACACATTATTTAGTGGAGGTACTATTCCATCACTTTGTGGAATGTAGCCATTTGAATGCCTTTATTCTGTTTTCTCTCTGTATCATCAATGGTTGGACTTGGAAGCACTTTAGATATTGTGCTTTAAATAGTCAGATATGCTTATCAAGGTCAAGTTGTAAGAAAATGAGCTTACTTACCATGGACCATATAAGCAGTATTTCCCATAAAAATGTGAACCATTTATCAGGATTTTTACTTCCTTCTTAATTCATGTTTGATATCTTGAAATACATTTATCTAACAAGGACCATAACATTTAATACAGTATTAACTTTAGGGATGTAGACATGAATTTTAAAATAAGAGTTGTGATGATCTAATAACTGTGAGGGTTAGGATTTTTATCTGAAAACGCTCATCTAAAAATTTTTCAGGCGCACGATATGCCTAACATTGTACTCATTCATTTTCTTACTCAGTGTACATGGAATTCAACATGCCCCTAACTGCACCCACTCATTCATACATTTCCCCATTCATTTTCATTTCTTGGACTAGCATCAGACACTTAGAATTTATTAGTACCAGATTTGAAAGATGCTATAACTAATGCCTTAGACTCATAGGTAAGGAATCTATTGGCTGTCTAACAGAAAAATGACACTCAGTGCTCTGGGTTCTCATTCCTTTGAAAGGAACCCAAGTCAGGTTAGCTTTTGGCTTTACACAAGATTTTCCACAAGTGTTACTTGTATTACCTTTGAAGGACAAAACAGCATTTGCTAGGTAATAAACAGAAGGTTTTCCAGAAGCATGGGGAAAGGAGTATCAAACACTCAAAACTCCCTGGTGATTTCAGTTGCTGGCAGTATAGACTGGGAAACGCAGATGTTGTTGAATGCTGTCACTGGGTCTTAGAGGACATTTATGCCATAATGAAGACTTGGGATTTATTTTGTAGGTGAAGAAAAGCCATTGAAAAATTTATAGTAAGGGATGACATCATAAAATTTGCATTTTGGGAACACATTTTAGATGAGTGTGAAGGATTGATTATAACAGAACAACATAAAAGACTAGCAGAAGTGCTTGAAATATTTTGGTGATAAATAATGATACAGAAAAGAGAATGGCTATATTTGCCAAATTAACACTATTTGATTATCAAATGGTATAAAAAGTGACTGAAAAAATTCAATGTGTTCTGTAAGAAAATTGGAACGGGGAAGTTTAAATAGTCATTAGTAGATAAAGTTTGAACAAATAGTTAGAGGCTTGCTAAGGGGTTGGCAATCTCTTCGAATCCCTCAGAGTCACACTAGGGATTAACCTGAGAGATGGCTGGCGATACTTCAATGGTGAATTTCTCATTTCACTCAAGAAATATATCAGTTACCTTTGGACTGGTGGTAGATTTTGACAGAAGTAGGAATCAGAATCTATTTAGCAACAAATTCTTGAGTCCATGTCAAACTGAAAGGTTATCTCTCCATCTTGGGGATATTGCCAATGTCTAATTTAATATTATCCAAGCACTGATAAATAAAAGAGTCTGTCAGTTAGCAGAAAATATGTATGCTGATATTAGCATATATTTCATGCCTTTGTATTTAGCCATCTGCAATGACCTAGAATATGAAGTTTAGGAAACTCTGTATGATTATGAAAAATGGTACACTGGCCTGGGAGAGTATTTTGGAGAATAATTTTTAATGTAAAATGAAATATTGTCAGTGGTCACAGCACAAGAGGCTGTGGTCCTGGGGTCTTGTATGAGACGGTTTCTACAATCAAGGACCATGTGTGGATGTGGCCTGGAACCCCCGCACAGATGGGGCCCATGATAGCTCGGTGTAGGACTGAAGACCCTAGTGAGGGAAACGGGGACTGTTTCAGTCAAGATCTTGATGGCTGACTCTTTGACCCTCCCCCATACAAGCCGGGGAGTGACAGACTGACTAGATCCCAGGGGAGGACATTGCAGCCAGCCCTGAGGAGACAGGATAAGTTGGGGTTGAATAGAAGGGGAGGAGGTCCTCCCCTGTTGGTGGACTTGGAGGGGGCGGGGAGGAGGGAGATGAGGGAGGGAGTGGGAGGTTAGGAGGGAATGAGGGAGGGGGCTACACCTGGGATTCAAAGTACCTAACCTGTGATTGATATAAAAATAAATAAATAAATAAAGAGGCTGTGGTCCTGCCAAAAGAAAATTGTCATCACAGGAAGGGGATTCATCTTCTGAAAGAGAGTTCATTAGGGGTGGACACAAACTTTTCTCCTACTTTTATTATTGTTCCCGTACTGGTTATATGTACTGGTGTGTATACATTAATGCTGAATTTCTATGGTATAACATGCATAGGGAGTTAGCTCAGTGGTAGATTGCTTGCTTTCAAAGCATGGGAACCTGAGTTCAATCCCCAGAAACAACCTGCGAAGGATAGGAGTTGTGGTGCACCCTTGTAGCACCAGCGCTGGTCAATCATTGGCTTCACTGGACAACCAACCTAGCCCAACTGACAAAACAAGATGGGTGGTTCCTGAGGAGTGAAACCCATCTCTGGCCTTCACATGCACACATACTTGAAAAGACACATTTGCACACATGACACCTCCTTGTTCCACCTCCCCCCACACAAGAGCATGAGTCATTGAAATTTCACACTAAAATCTGGAAGCGTTCCCCCAGCTCTTCATCCTCTGCACAGTCTTTACAGTTCACAAAGCCACTGGTGAGATGGCTTTGCCCCTGGCGGTTACTGTTTCTGTATTTTACACGTCAAGAAGCTCTGAGTTAGGGAAATCATTGAACTTTCTTTGTCCTCTGCAAATCAGAGACAGCAATGGCAGACAGCTTTCTGTTGAGATGTCTCCTTGTCTCTTTACTCAAGGAGAAGCCTGGCAACTGCTACCCGGTTAAATGGCTTTCTTTATATCCAGAACACCAAGCCAACAAATGGTACTAACAACATTTTACCATTCATTATTTCCACTTTTAATTCTACCAATTAATCTAAATTCCCTTGGAGATAATATTCTAGCAGGTTAAAATTATGAGGTTATTTCAGAAGCCAAATAAATATAAACTTTATAGTCCTGTTTGTGTGATAATTTGCTTGACTTTGCAGAAGGACATGGATGAAACTCAAGGTATTTATTTGTACCTGATGCAGAGTTTTACTCTTGGATAAGTTATTACTGTTTAAATTTTAGTTTTAAAGCTATGAGACAATAAGTCGAGATTATCATTCTCATTTCCCCCTTCAGGAAAGAGGAGAATTGAAAAATTGTTTATTAAATCCTACTTATTTGGTTCTGCTTAGATCTATTTTAAAAGTCTTAATATTTTACAATTATTATGCCTTTCATAAAAAAAAGAGTGGTGGCAACCCATTTATACACCGAAGTAGAAAGAATAGACAATTAAAATTCTTCCTTTTGAGGAGAGCTGTTTAGAAAACAGGACCATCTATAAAGCACATTAAAAAGAACTGATCAAATTTTGCAAGTGATTCCAGATAACAAAGAAAAATGCCAGTGTAGTAAAAGGTAATAATGAAATGATTTGGTGGCTCTATCATCATAAATATCAACGAGTACCGTAATTTTAATGTTGCTGAAATTGGCGCTAGGCTATTATTGATTTTCTGTATCATCTAATGGTTTCCTGCAAATATCTTTCACAAGAGCACATTATATGTCTTCTTAATAATCTTTTCTCGAGTCATATAGCATCAAACCCTTCAGAGTACTACTTATTGTGCAGTAAGTTAAAGTCATTAAGCATATTTCTATTGATTTTATTAGATCTGAACTAATATCCTCAAACTGACACAATGTCATTTTACTATTTAACCACCCGCCTTGATTGTTTTATGATAAGAAACATTTAAAATATCAGAAAAATACACTTTAGAAAGGACCATTTGAATTTATGAGAATTTGATTTTTCCCCCATTTAATGTAAGTATAATGACTTGAAAGACCTGCTCTCACAATGACTTTCTTCTCCCCTCCTAGCACTTTTCACTTGGGCAAAATTTATTCTCATCTCATGACCTATGCGAGATGTGCTTCAATTCTGCCCCAATCCCAGATGCTTTATACCTTGGCATAGAATTACTGTCTTACAGTGTTGGGGGATTGAAGAGAGAGGATAATTACTGAACTTTATGTTACTATTGATGTGTGAAAATTTTCCAGGAAGAAAATCCATTCGTTTTAATAACACAGGCACATTGGTTAAATGGGCAACCTGTCCCATGAAAATTTTATTCTTAACACATTTTTCCCCGCTAGTAAGCCATTATTTGAGAGCACTTCACTGAATTTTGATTTTAGTCAGGTTATGAGACACACATACTTTAATGTGTATGCTTCCTCTGAGTGACACAGTTTAGTAATAAACATTTAAGCTAATGAAACACTTTATGGCTTTCTGCTTCTAGCTGGTGCTGTCTGTCGGCTTACCACAAGTTGACTTTGGGATTACATGTCGTTACTTTCCCAACACTGGGAAGAGGGATTGTGTTCCTTGTATGGAAAGATGCCAAGAGTGAAGTCTGATGGCATGTTAGGTTGGGTGCTTTGTTCTCTTTTCATTTTTCTTAACATGCCTCTTCATCCCCGCTCAGTTCAGACAAGCTTGGGCATATTCATATCTGCTCCACAGAGGCAGAAACTGGATTCCTAGGAGAAGCTTAACTATATTTGGTTAAAAAACTGCAATAATTTTAGATGAAGAGAGAATCATGGGACATTTCTCATAATCTCCCAATGCTTGTTAAAATTACTCCTACAAAGTGAGGACAGACTAAATGATCATTGACCTTTCACATTGTAATGTTTCTTAAGTTCCTAGGATATATACATTGGTCTGACTCTAGATGCTAAGATTGTCCTATATGCGCAGTTTAAATTTGTCTTTGAATACCGTAAGGAATTAAAGGTGCAAATGGGGACAAGATGGTAACCTATATCCTTGGATGGCTACAAGTATTCTGCAGCAAGTTTGAAGTTGTATGCAACAGCATTTTTTACCAGCAGTGCTCAGGTTTCATGATATAATGCCGGAAGAGTATGAGGGACTCACAGTCAAAAACTGTCAAATTAATATGGTCTAAGTGGAAGCGGCTTGACAGATTTATATTTAATAATAACTCTGTTCTCACCTCCATCTTTATTTTACAATGGGTTTGGCATTTTATTTGTCTAGTCAAGAATATAATATTTGACATACTAAGCTATTTTGAGAATACAGACTATAATTTAAATACTATCTGCAATTACTAATGGAGCAGCAGCATTTATACATGATTGGATGTGCATGCTTATGGGTGATTTTCCCATTTGTTATTTGAATAATTGTTCTTGTAATAAGCAGATATAACCACAGAAAGATCCAATCTAGTTTGATCATTGCAGCACTATTTGAAGAAAAAGAGATGGGTTGTATGACTCAATTATCGTAAAGCGAATGGAAAGTAAATGACTCCGGTGATTTCTTTTAGATTAGGAAAAGCAGCATAGAAAACCTCCCAATTTCCCTTCTTCCTCCTCAACTAATTTTATGTTGCCTTTACTGCCAGAATGTCCACAGGCATGCAAAGCACCTTTCCTCACACCCTGGAGGAGCAGACGCAGTTGACAATATTTTGGAAAAAGGTGGAAATCTGGAATCTGTTTTACACTCTACAGGTTTGCAGCTCAGTAAAGCAGAACGAGCTAAAGAGGAATTAAGTTAATGCAAGGTGCTGAAAAGCTCACTGATACGTAGAATATAAGTTGTATGTATAAAGTAAATTGTGCTTTAGCATCAATGATGGAGGTAGCTGTGTTCACTTAAATGTCCGGTGCATTTGAAATGTAGAATTGCAGAAAGGCACAATTATCAATTTGTCAACTACCAACTCATAAACAAAACTAGAGTATTTTGGCAATTTTTCAATGGCTTGTTTTGTGGCGATGGTATTCAGAAGTATTTTTCAACTTCATCATCCCCTTAAGTAACCCCTCATCTGCATTACGACCAAGGAATGATTTATGGACCAGAGGACTATTGATGGCTATGAGACAGTATAGTTTCTGAACTCTTTTTTTTATAAATTAATTTTTGATAATTAAATCAGGCTGTCTGTTGATACTGTAAAACTAAAATTGATGATTCTGAACAAATTTCAACCAACGTGATATGTAGTATGGCTGACAGGGTTACACTTTGTCACAGGACATAGTCTGATACTCAAAAGTATTAGCTTGGTAAATAGTTTCTTCTACTGTTGGTTTGAATTTCATAGCGTACTTACTGATCTCCAAAGATCTCTCTTACACATGTCTTGGGCTTAGGATAGTCACTGTATCACTGAAGTGGTAACCAAAGCATTGAGAATGTCTTTAGTGAGAGAGAATTAAAGCTTTGGGATGGAAGAAAACTAAAAGTGAGAATTCAGTTTCTTTATCCAGTCATCCTTAGCACAGTTTCTTAAAATTGTATTTGAAAATCTATCTTAGGGGGATCCAAGATGGCTGCCACGAGAGAACACTGTGTCTGAGGAGTAGGAGAGCAGAAACAACGCAGCGACCAGGAGACTGAACTCTGGGACCTAAAACGCCAGCATTGTGAGTGCCAGGTGAGCGGAACTCCTACGGTGAGAAAATCAAGTGGGAAAACCCTAGGGACACACAGTTATTACCTGGAGAAATTTCCCT
>CM053763.1:28296890-28329471 GCA_028658305.1 Pachyuromys duprasi
GGGGGAGGGGGCTACGCCTGGGATTCAAAGTACCCAACCTGTGATTGAGATAAAAATAAATAAATTAAAAAAAAAAGAAATTAATAATAAAAAGTTGAAAAATCCAAAAAAAAAAAAAGAAAATCTATCTTAATATATCAAAATATGGGGAACTCTGTTATTGGCTTGTGCTAGTTAGATATTAGTTATCATTAAGTGTTATTTCATTTTGTGTGGTTTGTATCTGTTTTTTGTAATCTGCCTACCCTTCCTCCCTCCCTGACTCTCCCTGCCTTCCTCCCTTCCTCCCATCTCTCCTTCCTTCTGTACTTTTACTAGAACTAAGTTTTGGAATAAATTATGTCACCATTGTCTAGAAACATATTAAATAATATAAAGATATCTTTTTGCATAATTTTGGTAAAGGTTTAAGGTATGTGTTGATCCAGATTACAGAATCCTGGTGTTATACTAGACCAGGGGTTAGTGAGCGTCAAGGATTGATGATTATAAATATAGCAGTTCTAGGTATTGTCATGTTTAGTCCCCTTGATAATCATAGAGTCTTGGGGATGTTCTTCTTCCATGTCCTTCCTAGGATGACTAAAAGCTTTTATGTAACCAAAGTATTACCAGCCAGTCTGTAATCCATTAAAGAAGATTGAACAGGCATGAAATATGAGGAACAGGTACAGACATTCCCTCACTCTTTCTTCCCAGCCCTGGGTCTCCTTTTTTATAGATTAACTGCTGCACAAGGAACATTTCCTTTATACAGTCGACAGAAATATGGAAGGTGAAGTGACTTTGAAGGCCTATTTCCTCTTAGAAATAACACTAGCAAAAAAGATGAAGAATGGATTTCCTATGCACTATGTCAACTGGGGCTTTCTTTCACGACATGTTATAAGTAGCACACATTCACATGTTTGAAATGTGGGGAATCATAGCTACTAGAGGGACAGGAGACAGAGCTTGTGTGGAATTGTGTCATGAATAATCTCTTATAATAACATGATTAAATTCATCATTTGGGGAAAATGTTAAGATGTGGTACAGCTTAGTTTGCAGAGATTTCGAAGAAAATGGTATTTGTTTTAATGAGGCATTTTATTGATTAAAAGGAACCTTATTATAAATGTTTAGGGTGCATTTAATGTGAGATTACAATGCTCAATCAATTGTATTTTGGAATTTATGGGGTATTTGCCAACATCACCCATGGCAAGCACTGTGTCCAAAGGAAAGGATGAATATATGCATGAGGCATACCTCGTCCTCTACTCTCTTTGGAGCTTGCGTGTGGGCCTTATAATTAAACACTGAGAAGATTAAGCAGCAAAACAGATACAATGCACTTACTGTGATTTCGTTGTGTGTGCTTGGGTGTGGGTGTGTGTGCATCTTGTACAGTCTCAGAGGACAAGCTCACCTGTCTTTTTTCGGATCTCATTTCTTCCTCTTCACCTTTTCCTTTCTTGAGAGGATTCTCTAAGTCAGCTGGAGATCCTCAGATGCTCTAGGCCCTGAGCAGCCAGTCTCAGTGATCTGCCTGCTTCTGTCCGCAGTGCAGGTGTCACATGTATATGACACCACACCTGGATTTTTATGTGGATTCTGGGGATCAAATCCAGGTCTTCATGCTTGAGAGGCAAGTATTTTACAAACTAAAGTGTCTTCCTAGTCCTAATTATATTTTATATGCTTTAGAGGCTCTTAATGAAATGAAATTTCAAAGAACAGAACATGGGTACTTCAACAATTGTTGTACAGAGAGGCAACTGTGCAATTAGCTAAATTATTTACAGAGGCAAAAAGCAGTGTGAACGACTTTAACAAGGTCTCTTTGTACACAGTTTTCTTGATTTCTCATCCTTGATGATACAAGTGCTATTTTCTTTCTGGTAAAGAGCGGGCATCTTGAACACGTTGACTTTATTTCCTACATTTTAGAGGGAAAGGCAATGTCACACTATGGTGCCTGTTGAGCTTACTCGCCTTTAATTAAAGTAACAGGAGGCACAGATTTGATAAACAGTGACGGGGTGTGGTATGGGAAGAGATGGTGAGAAGAAAAGGGGAACCTATGCAAGGTATTTTCATTAAAAAAAACATGAAAAAAAATCCCTATGCCTAAAAGGCAGCTTCCCTTTCCTATTCTGTAGGCAGGTCTTAAACAATTGGTCAAAGATTAAGATTAGTCTCTGCTCAGATGTAGCCCATGGTATCTCAGTACCCAAGTGGGTTCCCTAATAAGGGGAACAGAAACTGTCTCTGACATAAACTCAGTGGCTGGCTCTTTGGTCACCTCCCCTTGATGGGGGAGCAGCATTACCAGGCCACAGAAAAAGACAATGCAGCCACTCCTGATGAGATCTGATAAGCTAGTGTCAGATGGAATGGGAGGAGGATCTCTTTATCAGTGAACTTGGAAGAGGGGCATGGGAGAAGATGAGGGAGGGAGGGTGGGATTGGAAGGGAATGAGGGAGGAGGCTACAGCTGGGATATAAAGTGAATAAACTGTAATTAATATAAAATAGAAATTTAATTAAAAATAGTCCCAATGCTCTCGGTCTTTGCACATCTTTTATCAAATTTAACTTTCCAGATATCTGTGTAGATAAGTGCAATGCTTTGAAGTGGCATACTCAGAGAACACCTCATAGGCTGGGGCTCTCCTGTCTCATATATGTGTATGTTTATCATTCTGTGTTTTAGGAGCCTGTGATCATTATTATAAATAGTAATTTAGAACGTTTGGGGCTTTTGTCTTTTAATTTTCTTTAAGATGCTTTTTTGATGCAAAACACTGAGGTTTTCATTTTAGCATCTAGGAGAAATGTAGGTATCCCAGTTGGAGATTTGGAAAGTACCTCTCACCTCCCCCCGCCCCCACTTTTTAAAAATGTAATTTATTTATTTCTATATTAATCACAGGTTATATGCTTTGTATTCCAGTCATAGCCCCCTTCCTCATTCCCTCCCACTCTCCCCATCCCTCCCTCGTCTCCTCCCTGTCCCTGCCCCCCTCCAAGTCCACTGATGGGGGAGGACCTCCTCCCTTTCCATAGGACCCTAGCCTATCATATCTCTTCAGGGCTGGCTGCAATGTCCTCTTCTGGGATCTAGCTAGGCTGTTCCTCCTGGGTGCCCCCCCCCCGACTTTTTAAAACATCTCCTATACACTCTCATAACTTAGATTTCAATAGCTCTCCTGAGCCCATTCACCTTTAAAAATGAGAACCGGGGAATTTGCTGTGAGATTGTGTCTCTCAGGAATATCAGAACCTATAGCCATAAAGGCTGAACCATGTGACTGAGCTAACAGGAGATGAGCAAAGATGACACCCACGAACATGACAATCTGGATGGAGTAAAGCTCAAGAGACCTCAACCCTGTTCACAGGCAAGCAGAGAAAACTGGGAGCAAAAAAGGGAGTCTTCCTGGGGGGACCACAGCAGTTGGTTGTCCGGGGTAAACAGTCAGCTCTAAGTAATTACAGGTAACACTGCAGAAATTTAACAGGTTATATTTAGAAATATATATATATTAAACATATTACTTATATTATATTATATATTACATATATTACATGTGCTATACATACATATGTATAAACGTATTATACATTATATATATGAAAAAGCAGTGAAAAAACAGGCCATTATTTAAAAAAAATGAGGAGGGGTAGATAGGAAGGTTTGGAAGGAGGAAAGGAAAAGAAAAAAATGTTACAATTAAATTATAATCTTACAAAAAATAACAGAAAGAAAGAAAGAAAAATACAGGTCATATTCCTTCCATTTGTAACACTGTCAAAGAATATATTAAAACAATCATTTCATAAAAATAAAATAATGAGAAGGAAACTCAACTGCCTGTAAATCATGTGACTCACTTTCCCACACAAGACAGTATTTTAAAAATGTTATAGTTACTATGGTTTTTCTTCCTATATATAGGAATCCTATATATTTAGGATCACAGGATCCTAAAACACAGAATGATAAACACACACATATGTGAGACAGGTGGGCCCAGCCTGTGAGGTGTTCTCTGAGTATGCCACCTCAAAACATTGCACTTATCTACACAGATATCTGGAAAGGTAAATTTGATAAAAGATGTGCAAAGACAGAAAGCACTGGGACTAATTTTTAATTAAATTTTTATTTTTATATTAATTACAGTTATATTAATATATATAGTTATATAACTATAATTAATACAATATATATATATATAACTGTAATTAATATAGAAAGGAGTTTCTTTGTTTTACAAGTTATTCTCCATTATTTGATGGAGTCCAAGGCTAGAACTCAAGGCTGGAACCATAGAAAGAAACACTGCCTCCTGGCTTGCTTTCCAGATCATGTTCAACTACATTTTTTATACAGCCTTGGCCCATCCTACTCAGGGGTGGAACCACTCAAGGCTGGGTATTCCAATATCTATCAGGAATCAAGAAAATGCCTCACAGACATGACCACAGGACAATCCGATAAAGGCACTCAGTTGACGTCCCCTTTCCATGTGTTAGTTGACAATCAAAGTTAGCCATTCCTTTCTTTTCTCGGTAGCTTTTCTTCTTTCTCTACATATTTCCTATTATTGAAAATAGAGTCTTTTCTCATACACTATATCCTGATTATAGTTTCCCCTCTCTATTCTTCCAAGTTTCTCCTCAACTCCTCTTCACATTCACTCCCTTTCTGTCTCTCACTAGAAAAGAACAGGTTTTTAAGAGCTAGCAACCAAAACTAAAATATAACATATAAATAAAACAGGATATAATAAAATAAAATATAACAAGATGGAGCAAAATCTATTGCATTGAAGTTGGACACAACAAGAGGAACCTGACAGGAGGAAGAGTCCCAAAAGCAGGCACAACCTATTGGATGGCTCCTGTTCAAACAACAATGGAAAAAATCATGCAAAAGGATTTTTTTCTTTTTTACGAATAAATCATTAAATCAAGTCTAAGTGTACTGTATTCCTTGATTAAAATTACAGAGCACAGCACGACACATTCTTGATGATAATTTTTAATGACTTCACACTGAAATGTTACTGTAGAATGCAAGCAAGCTTGCTACATATAATAATTGGTGTTTGTGTATTTGCATATAATGGGCCTTCCAAGCCACCTTGGTAGCCCTATCCTGATCAATAACAGTGGCACAGTTTATGTTTTTATAGAAAATTAGAGCTAAACAAACTTCACATAAAAGTTATTTCTATTGAAACTCAGCCAGCTGGAAAAGAAGCAGAGGTCAATCCATAAAGGAATAAATGATCCGTTCGTAATTGCAAATTCATTTTCACATCTCCTTTTGTTTATATAGAGAATTTTTTTATAATTAGGAAATGTCTCTCTCTTTTATGATGCCATTGTTTTTCTTTTGAAAATTATATATATATATATCTTCCCATATATATTTATATATACATACACATGTTTGTTGTACAGTGGTTACTGTTTTTAACTGATGGACTTCAGAACTATTGGAGAGAGGTGTCACTCCCTTCCCATTTGAACATTTAATTATCAAAGTTAGAAAAACCAGTAGACATCGAATAGTAAATTAAAAGTAGCCATACGAGGTATCCATTTGTTTAAGTGGTAGAAGTCTGTTGTAACTTTAATACAACACAATACCTGTGACTATGCACAGTATCTCCCCCACATGAAACTTACTGAATCTATATAGAAGATACATTTTCTTCTTGGTCTCAGGAGCAATCCAAAAGTAACCCTCTTTGTTATTCTTTCCTTGTGGAAATTAGTTTCTGTTTAAATGACTCATTGGACTGATATACAAGTCCAGTTGCAAATTTACTTACTATTTTTTCTCATGGTATGCAATCAACACTATAACGTAACATTTTAATCAAAGAAAACTTTCACAATTGCAATGCAAATGTATGAAGCAGCCATGCATTTGGCAGTCATTTTCTACTATTGTACATAAAATTTAAATATGGGACATAATTCCACACAAGTACTTCTGTCCAGGTGGTGTCTTTGATATCTCCATGTTTGTTGGGTTAAGGTCAGGACCATGTACTTGCTCCATCTGCAGAGTGGTGATGACTCACAGTCAGGAGGAATACTGAGTTTGAAAGGGGTTGGGGTTCTCTGCTATCAGTTCTATTATGGGATATGTAGAGACACAGCCTAAAGAGCTAGCATCACAGATGTTCATACAGATCAAAGCAGGGCCACAGGGAAACAGTAAGACCTTTCAAATTCTGTTATCCCTCTCTAAAATTTGGTTATTTAAAAATAATCCTAATTTCATATATCTCAATTGTTTACTATTGCTACCTAAAAATCTATGTCTATATTTAGACATTCTTCCTTTCCATACTTCTTCTCATTTGTTGGGTTAAATTTATTTGATTAAAACAATAAAATCTCTCACATATTCTGTATGGTGGTCTGCATTGCCTTTTTTTTTTCCAAGACAAAATTTCTTTGTGCATCTTGGATGTCCTGGACTTGTTTTGTAGATCAGGCTGGCCTAGAACTCACAGAGATCCGCCTGTCTCTGACTCTCTGAGTGTTGGAAATAAAGGCAAGAGCTACCATGCCTGGCATAAAGTCTGCAGAGACTTTTAAGAGAGTATAAATACCAGTGTTATTAAAATGTTGGAGCTACAACTGGGACAAGGTGGACTCAATGCCTCATTATTTGGAGCTTGTAAATATCAGCAATACTTTTATCTGAAATATTAAGAACTCATGTTCAATTCTCTTCGTGTGAGCATAGCAACCATATTGATTACACTATAGGAAATGTGGATTAGGTACCAGGCACTCAGTTTCCCAGGCAGTTAGCATCTCTTACTTCCGTGAGAGTTGTCTTAGTTACTTTTATGTTTTTGTGATAAATGCCATAATCAAAAGCAACTTATGGGAGGGTTTATTTTTGCTTACAGTTTTACAGGGGAAGTCTATAAAGGTAAAAAGTACATGGCAGCAGGGAGCAGGAAGATTAGCAGGAAGATGAAGAGTCACATTTCAACCACACATAGGAAGGAAATAGAGGAAATAAGAAGTAGGGTGATACTCTAAAGCCTCAAAGCCTGTCCCTAGTAATATACTTTCTCCAACAAGACTTCACTTATTACAGGATCCAAAACCTTTCAAACAGTGCTACGGACCAGAGACCACGTGTGAAATACATGTTGTCACTGGGGACATCTCTCATCAAACTGCAGCACAAGTTTAAAGAACATCACCAGCAAGATTGCTGAGAACTGTTCAAATGCTCAAGTGTAAACCCAGATAATGCAAAACCTGTACAGTTCTATGCATTATCTAAAACCAGTCACAAGGAAATCACATGCCTAAGGAGTGAACATAAATTAAGAAGGATATCTTTTTCTTTCTTTCTTTCTTTCTTTCTTTCTTTCTTTCTTTCTTTCTTTCTTTCTTTCTTTCTTTCTTTCTTTCTTTCTTTCTTTTTTTACGAAGGATATCTTATACTTTCCAACAGCCCAGTAGAGCCCACATGATGACTAAATCCACAAAGCGGTGTTTGTTATATAAGAGAGTTTTCACATCTCTTACAAAAAATAAAAATAAAACAAAACAAAACAAAAAAACATTTGCCTGTTTAAAAAGCAAAAAACAACAAAAAAGCAAAAAACAAACAACAAAACAATAACAATAATTTAGGCTCAAGTCATTCTTTTCTGTTTTTGACTACATTAAAAACAACAACAACTCCTAAATATTTGAGATGAACAATATTCTCAGAATTAGCAGTAAGACAGCATGGACCTTGAATTCATTTCTATGCCTGTCTGGACCAATAAAAATGTCTTTTTCTGCTCCCTGGCTGGCTACAGCTGTTTATTTCTCATACATGAAAATCTCTTAAAAAGCAGAATGATTTTTCCACCCTCTGAGCGAGCTCTGTTAGAAAGCTATTTCCCACTGCTGTTTTGGCAGAAAAGAAGTTTTCTTGAGATATGAGTGTTCTGCATTTGCATGTGTGGCCCAGAGGCCTCCTCCAGTCTCAGCTGGATGGGTCCCTGGAACAGGGAAGTAGATAAGATATCACATTTCAGGAGGAGGCTGCCAGATTGTTGTTCTCTTTATGCACCCCCAGTTCTGCAAGGGGGCCTCCCTGGGGTCAACGAGAGAGACAAATGAGCTGTTCATGGGAATAATCATTTCGCACAAGGTGAAAGGAGAAAGAAAAGGGAAAAACATCTCCGCTTAGCCACAGGATAAGCCATATTAATTAGTCTGTGTATAACACAACTCTACAAGTGGAAATGGTAGTTATGAAATGGGAACTATCAAATGAGCACACCTTGTGGATAAATAACGCTTGAATGCTACATATCACAGCCCCCCAATATTATAACACTGAGTTCATTTTTTATGACCTCATTGAAAGATGACAGATATTTCTGAATATCAATTTTAAATCTTAATCTTAAACTCTGAGTATTTAAAAGTGCAACAAAAGATCCATTTCTGCCCTTTCAGATTTAAACATTTTCTTTACAGTGACGGATTAAAAGAGGAAATAATCCTCTATGCTTCGGCTGGTAAAACACCTGAGTCCCCTTCTCCACAGATATGCACAGAAGTAGTTCTGTGTCAAACAAAGAGCCCAAGCACATGCCTCCCTCTAGACTCTGTGTCCACATTTTGCTGACCTTAGATTTTTAGAAGATACTATATGAATAACAGAGTTATTCTTCAAGAACACAGGACTTTTTGACACATAGGACTCCTTTGGTATTAAATAAAATGTAAACATTTCATAAGTGAACAGTTAATAGAATCTTTAAATATCCCACATTTTGTGGAAATACTTCTATGAAAACTAAGCACAATGTCAAGCTAATAGATGTCAGTAAGGTTTGTGGTCTGACTATATTCATTTAAAGCATGTTTTCTTGCTCTTTAATTTTTGCCTATAGAATTAGGTATATAAATATTCATAACTATAAAGGCAGACAAACAATGATGCCACTTTTTTCTTACAGTTACTCTTTCCTATCAAACTGCCGCTACAGTTTTAAAAAATCATCTGTGGTAAAATGTTTATTAATTTACAATATTAATCAAATTTAAATGTGTGGTTAAAGAGCTTAACCTACATTGTCACTTTACTTTTATGTTAAGCTTATTCCAAATGTAAAAGATATATGCCTTTATTTGGGGTACCATTTAATTAACATTTATGCATCCATAAACATTTGTCACCTCTATGGAATATTCTTTAGCTATACATAAGTCAGAATCCATTTTCTGTTATTTTTGAGACAGTAACTGCATGGTTGTTTTTTATTCACTGTGCATCATAGCTCATGACAGCAGATTACAGTGGCCTAGTAGCCACCAGTCAGCCTTTCACCACCTCTCCTTTCCTGGCTTTCCCACTGCCCCCAGCTGCTGGAAGCCATGCTTCTACTCTTCACACTTCTCTCCCCCGAGAATTCGTTCTTTTCACGGTAAAGGAGATCCCGCGAGACTTCCTTTTTAAAGCCTGGCTCATTTTACTTACAGCGATTTCAAGTTCCATCACTGTTGCTCCAAATGGCACAATTTCATTATTTTGTTTGGATGATGAGTATCTCATTGTCCATTTTAAAATCTATTCATTAGGTGAGGGGTTGTTTCATTTTGTGGCTATTGTGAACCGTGCCGCAGTGAACACAAGCAAGTTTTCTCTGTGACCTGCTGATTTTATTCCTTTGGTAGTATACCCAGGAATGGGATAATATATATGCTTTTAAAACCCTTCATGCTGTTCTCCACAATGACAGTAATTATTTCTTCTCTTTCTCCACATCCCAATGAGCACCTGATACCTTTTTGCACTTGATGGTTGAGATGAAATTACAGTTTTGATTTTCTTTCCTGACGATCTGTGAAGCTGAACGTTTTGTTGTATATTTATTGACCATTTACATGCTTTCTTTAATTTCTATTTGTATCCGTTTCCTTTTTTAAAAAAATAATTTTTATTTTTTTAAATTAATCACAGGTTATTTACTTTGTATCCTAGCCGTAGTCCCCTCCTTCATTCCCTCCCAATCCCACCCTCCCTCCCTCATCTCCTCCCTGCCCCTTTCCAAGGCCACTAATAGGGGAGGTCCCCTTCCCCTTACATCTGACCCTAGTTTATCAGGTATCTTCAGGACTGGCTGCAATGTTCTCCTCTGTGGCCTAGCAAGGCTGCTCCTCTCTTGGGGGAGGGCGGAGGTCAAAGAGCCAGCCATTGAGTTCATGTCAGAAATAGTTCCTGTTCCCCTTACTAGGCAAACCCACTTGGATACTGACCTACAATGGGCTACACCTGAGCAGTGGTTCTAGGTTATATCCATACATGGTCCTTGGTTGGAGAAATGGTCCAACTGTTAGAGAACTATTCTCTCTACAACCTTCCCAAGATGGACTGTACTTGCATATGTATATATGTATATAAAAGACCCCTGTGCCCTGATATATTTAGTCCTTTTGGAGCTCCTGTCCTCTCCAGGTCATACTAACTCCCCCTTCTTTCATATGATTCCCTGTACTCTGCTGAAGGTTTGGTTATGAGGCTCAGCATATGCTTTGATACACTGCTAGGCAGAGTCGTTCAGAGGCCCTCTGTGGTTGGCTCCTGTCCTGTTACTTGTTTTTGCCTACTTCCAATATCCATCCCATTTGTCTTTCTAAGTGAGGATCGATCATCTTTCCCTGGGTCCTCTTTCTTGTTTCTCTTCTTTAGGTGTACAGATTTTAGTATTTCTATTTATTTCCTAACTAGCTTTTTGCTATTGATGTCCATTCATTTGTAGAGGCGTGCTAAAATATACCTGAGATGAGTGTGGTGGTGGCACACACCTTTAATCCCATCCCTAGTGAGGCAGAAGTAGGTGGAGCTCTGAGTTCAAAGCCAGCCTGCTTTACAGAGTGAGTATCATGAAAGCTAAAGACACACACACACACACGATGCCTGGGAAAGACAGTAGGTAAAACAAAAACATTCCTAGAAACAAGTTTTAGATGTACTTAAGTAATGTACTAATGTGTGTCTTTCAAGAATAAATTCACAGTTTTCTGCGTATGACATAGCCTATTTACAAGTACATCCTTGCTCTTAAATTCCCTTAAATCTTGTCTGTAAATGACTTTATCTACAAACTAGAGTTATACTTCCTTAATATATTCCTATGTCAGCACTGTTTCTCTTTTTGATGAGAGGCGTCACTGCTACAGTATAATAATTATCTTTTTTCCCAAGCAGTAATTAGAAATGCAACCCTGAATAAGTAATGTTCTGTAAATTACTGCTGATGTCCCAAAGATCCAGTATCCTACACGTTCTTCCTTTCAAAAGTTTGTTCTTTGGTTATTATGCCTCATTTATGCCATAAAATATCAGATTCATCCTTTTTTTTTATAGCTGATGCTGCCTCTTTTGGAGTAAAATAATTTAAGGTTATTTACTTCCTAAGGGAGAAAGTAGTTTTAAAAAAATAATAAAACCTCCTTCTAGAACCCCCTAACTTTTCCTCATATAAATGTGAAAGTAGATTAACAACACGACTCTTGTATATTTATGGGAAAAAATATCTCAAGACAATTATTAAAAGTACTGTTGAAGAGAAAATTCTCCTTTAGGTATTTTGTTAACTTGTTTATGAGATTCTGAATGGCTAATATATACATGCACCGTCTCTTCAAAAGTAACAAAGTATGTATAAGGTTTGAACTTCCATGTTAACTTCATGGACTTAGAGTAGCCTAAGCAATATACCTCTGCGTGTGCCTGTGAGGGGATTTGCAGAGACGGTTCAGAGAGGAATGAAGCCCTAACCTGAATATGGGTAGGGATATGAACTAGTTGGCATCCTGGACTGAATTAAAAACTTAAAAAAAATCAGTGATCAGAGCATAAGTGTTTATTTTTCTGCTTCTGGGCTGCAGACATAACGTGACGTAAGTCCTCATGCTCACAGCTAGAACTGTTCTCTCTATAACCTTCCCAAGATGGACTGTACTTACATATGTATATATGTAGATATATACATATATGTATATATGTAGATATATGTACATATATATGTATATATATACACACACACAAACACATATGTATATAATTAAATATATATTCTTCCATGCCCTTTATTCAGGCTTCCAGCAAAAGGTTTTTGGCTCAGATTAAAGATGGATATTCCCACCTTAAATTATTTATTTAAGACAAATGTTTTACAGTTGTACCCAACCACTTGTTCATCCCTGATGTAGTAAGTTGACAATGGTTAATGAATAACCATTAAAGTTTTGAGTCAAGTGGCTCACCACCATCAGTAAGTCCAGCACCAGGGAACTCAATGCCTCTGCCCTAACTGAGCACCTATATTCATGTGCTCACATTCATATAGAGATACATGCACCTACATATAGCTCTAAATAAAAATAAACCCTTGGTTGGAGTATCAGTCTCGGAAAAGGCCCCTGGGCCCAGATATTTTGGTTCTGTTGCTCTCCTTGTGGAGCCCTTGTCCAGATCTTTCTGCCTCCCTCTTCTTTCATAAGATTCCCTGCACTCTGCCCAAAGTTTAGTATGAGTCTCAGCATCTGCTTTGATACACTGCTGGGTAGAGTCTTTCAGAGGTGCTCTGTGGTAGGCTCCTGTCCTGTTGCCTGTTTTCTCTCTCTTTAGATGTCCATCCCATTTGCCTTTCTGAGAGAGGATTGATTATCTTACCCAGGGTCCTCCTCCTTGCTTAGCTTCTTTAGGTGTACAAATTTTAGTATGTTTATCTTATAGTATATATCTAATATCCATACATGGAGATAATCTAGACCCCTGCATAGATGTAGCCCATGGCAGCTTAGTCTCTAAGTGGGTTCCCTAGTAATGAGAACAGGTACTATCTCTGACATAAAATCAGTGGCTGGCTCTTTGATCACCAGGCAACAGAGGAAGACTATGCAGCTAGTCCTGATGAGACCTGATAGGCTAAGGTGAGAGGGCAGGGGAGGAGGACCTCTCCTATCAGTGAACTTGGACTGGGGCATGGGAGGAGATGAGGGAGGGAGGATAGGGTTGGGAGGGACTGAGAGAGGGGGCTACAGCAGGGATACAAAGTGAATAAACTGTAATTTCTAAAAAAATAAACAATTAAAGAATAAAAATAAATCTATTTTAAAAAAACTATAGAAAAGAATCTGTTGTCACTGATTTCTCAGTCAATAAGCTTAGGTTTTATTTGTTTTGTCCAGGTCTAGTTTAAGCATTGTCATGTATAATTCATTCCTATGAAAAGAGGAGGAGCAACAGGGTTTATTACAGTGGGGTGGATCCAACATCATTAAAAAGATAAAACCACAACAACATTCTGATAATGATCTTAATTGGATGGCAGTTGGGATGAACAGAGAAACCTCAACTGTCCCTTACAGTTGGTGTTTAGATGGCTCAACTTCAGATGCCTTACCCATCCAAACTCTAATTTCACTTCTCCCCAATAGAGACAGGGAACTGTCCATGGGATACATGTGTAAATAGAAGGACAACAAGACATCTTCAGACAAGACAGCTAGATACAAACTAAGTAGCCTTTGCCATACTTTTCAAATTTGTTAATTTATCATAGTTTCAGTATTGAATTGTTATCTTAAGGTTTAGTAGGGATTTTTCAGTGTGTAAAAGATTAAGATTTCTTTTTATTTCATGACAGAGAGTCATAGAGAACTGGAGGAATGGCCCATGTCCATGTTTCATCGTGGCACAGAATTCCCAGCAACAGTACAGCCATGGATTTATGAATACAGGAAAGATTTGAGAGCAGCTTTCCGTTTTGGCAGGACTTCGATGAAGGGTGTCTAGGGAATCTAGACAGGACATTGGCTGATTTACTTGTTACTAAGTAATAAGTATTTCTTTAAAGATTGGTTTCAGTGTCAGAAAGTCGAAGGACTTGAGTTCTACCCTTGTAGCTAGCAGGGGACCTGAGAGAGCAGCTCTTTATTTCCACAATTAAGCTAATCTACAAAGAGGCAAATGATTACATTACTTAAATCAAAGTTTCGCTTGGGATATATAGCGAAATGTTCCGCATCAAAAAACAAACATTAAAGGTACCTTTGGAAATTATTCACAAAGCAATAATTACATACTTGCTATCGTTACAAGCAAGTGTCAAAGCTGCACACACAAAAATATGAGTTTCTAACACCAAGGTCTCAGTGGTCATAAGGGTTTCCAGAGCAGCCAGGAGATACAACTGAAGTGGTGCATTCAGGGAATAAGGAAAGGGAGTCATTGGCTTTGCTGGGAGAAAGTTTACCGCCTGCTATGCTGTTCCAAAAACAGAAAACCCGAAGGAGGGATGGGAGGACAGCTTAGTGGATAAAAGGTCCCATTTGCACAATGCAAGGACTTGAGCTCTGTCCCCACACCTAAGGGGAAGACAGTGTCATAGACTCCATGGTGCCTCTAACCCCAGCTCTGTGGCAGGTAGAGACAAGCTAGCCCACCAATCTAGCCAAAACAGTGAGCCCAGCTTCAACAAGAGACTGTCTTTATGGAGTCAAAGAGTTAAAGAACACCCAAAGTCCTTCTCTAGGCTCTGAACATGAGTATGGGCGTGTGCAAGAACACACACACATACACACACACACACACACACACACACGCCCGCACCCGCGCATGCCCACAAACGAACAGTTGATGTGCCTTTTTGATGTGTATCTTCCCTCCCTTACTTTATATTGTGCCTGCAAAGCATTCACGTGGACTTCTGTGTTGTTGTTGTTTTGTTGTTTTTTTTTTTTCTCCAGCACTTCTGTATTGTTAGTGCTCAGAAAATGTTCATTGTTGGCAGGTAAGCTGCTCGCCTCTTCTCATACCGTGCTTTGTTTTACTGTGACAAAGGCTTCCTCTGTTCTGATATTAAGTGGTGCCTGACCATCTTTTCCAAATTGTAGGATGATCCCAGGACATGGATATTTAATGTTATCAATGAGAAAAGAAAAGCTGTTTGGTGTTTTCTTACAAAATGTCAAAGATATTGACAGTCACATGGATTCAGCAGGTATTTGACTAAAGCGATATGCTTTCAACATGCAGCATTGTGCTTGCGACTGCAGACAGTAATAAACACCTATATCTATTATCCACTGGACTATAAAGTAATGAAATTTGTATGGAAAACAAATTGACAATACCAATTATAATTGATAATTCATTAATTTTCCCAATAATAATTCAAGAAATGGTCCTAGAGATGGACCGGTAGTTTGTAATGTAAGCATTTATTGAATGGCATTACTTGTTCTATTGACTATCATAGAAAAAAAAACCAGGAACAACATAGATTTTCAAGCTGATAGATGACTGGTTTATTAAAAGATTATGTACAATATATGTGATATTTATCCAAATAGTTACATGCAATGGAATAACATATAGTAGCTAAAAAGATGAGACCATACATTACATACTTATAGTTGGTCTAGTGAAAGAGGAAGGGACACAATTTTGTGCCATAAGAGGTCACTGGTGAAGGAAGATGGCTACACAAATATAAATGTGAATATGGGTATGCATGCACAGTGTTCATACAGTTCTGTCTGAGAATAAACCATCCCTAATAAGACACACAAGAAATAATCACTGTGGTGTTGGGGGAGGAAAGTAAAGTCATTACTGTGACGACATGACTAAAGCAGCAGCAGAAACTACTGGCTCTTTGCTTAATAAATCAATGTACACATGCACACACTATCCGTTCTGGTCCACTAGAATCATATATATGTGTGTGTGTATACATATATTATATATAAACACACATATACGTATGTATGAATATATATGTACATACACACACACACACACACACATATATATATATATATACACACACATATATATGTCTAAACACACTATCAGTTCTGCTCCCCTAGAGAACCCCGACTAATACAACAACAGTCTGGATTTGGGAACTGATCCCTTGTCCCTGGGAAAAGTAGCAAGTGTTCTTAATGGTTAAGCCTTATATCCAGCCCCCCCATTACTTATTTTATAAACCAGAATCAATATATAATACCATAACCAATTAGAGTTCTGGTAGTCCACCATCCTTCTCTTGTCTGAGTATGTGAGTCAGCGGATATCCTTGAATGTTGGTTCCTGCCTTTCCTTGTTTGAAATAGTTCCGTGTTTATCGTGACATATGCTGGCTCTCTCATTGGCAAGCTTTTGGAGATTCTCCTGTCTTCACTTTCCATTTTACCTTAGTAGTGCTGGGATCACAGGTGTGTTTTACTGTGATGGGCTTGCATGGGTTCTGGAGATCTGAACTCATGTTTTTAATGCTTGCATAACAAATGCCTCATCCATTGAGCCATCTCCCCAGCCCAGATAAACTTTCTTTCCTTTGCTTTTTATGAACTCATAAGTAGGAAACTCAATCTAAGATCAATTCTTGATCAATTAGCTTATTTTCAAATGAAACATCCTTTAATTTTGAGGTTGACACATTATGAAATCTTTCCTCTCTCCCTCTGTTTCTTTTTTTGACACTCTCTTTTATCCTTGTCGTTTTATAATTCATTCCATAAAGATACTCTTGGACTATTCTTTTGTTTATCTTGTAGCATTGTTTTATTATTCATATTAGAAGATATTTTTCTTCACTGCAGTGTATTTTGATGTTAAGTATATCCATACTCCAAAATTTAAAAATCTATACAATTAAAAAATCAGTGCTAATGTGTTATTAATAGAGCACTTCAGACATAATAACACATACTAAGATGAAAAATAGAGAGAGAGAGCACTAAATTTATTGATTTAACTGAGAAAGGAAGCTTTTTCTAAAGGTCTAGTCCTTAATTCTGCCTTTAATTAGCTGTGTGTGCTATGGGGAGTCTCTTAATTCCAAGATATCTTTCCTCCACACATAAGAGGAAGTTTAGGCTTAATCTGTCCTTAAGATCTTTTCTTCCTAAGTAAATCAGTCCATGCATCTGACTTGCTTTTTTTTTTCTTTTCTTCTTTTTTTTTTTAAACTGGGCACACTCAATTTGCTATGAAATAACCACACTTATGTAATTAGATGGCTTATTAACTTTTACTTATATTAATACACTCTTAATAAAATTGACTTTTGAAAAATAAGAATACATTTTACAGTTACTTTGTAAGACACATTAATTAAGGTTTAAGAAGCACAGTAACCATTTTAGACAGGCTATTACAGTTATGTGGATGATGGGTGCTATGTTTTGTGTTGCTAGAGAGTAGACTTATTAAATGCACTATGCTTTTATGTCCAATTACTTGAGGCTTTCAAAGATGCCAATCAATAAAGACCTTTGGTATTTTAAAAGACTCATGGAAAATATCAAGATTTAAGTTGAAAAAAATCAACCCATTCTTACATTCTAGAATCACCAAGCTATTGTAGTAGCTTATCCACATTCCTGAATGCATGGAAGTATCCTTATTTTTTAAATGTAATTTTATTATTTTTAGTTTGTAATTTATTTTAAAATTGTACAAATGTTATCGCTAAGAAACACACAAATAAATAAAAGCATCACACACCAAATGAACCAGTTTTAAATTCTATACAACTCAATAAACTTTTATATTTAGAATTTGGTTTTGAAATGAAATCTGTGCACCTTTACATAAATTTTCAATTTTTGTTTGTTTCTTTGTTTTTGTGGTAGAGAAATAAAATATATTTGATAACTAATTTTTCTTTATTATTAAAATTTTATTTTTGTAATAAACATTGTTTCTGTTTATTCTTTGAGAATTTCATGCAATATACTTTGATCATACTTTTTTCTTCTTTCCAAACTCCTCTTAAACTATTCTCCATCAACCTACCCATTCAACTTCAGGTTCTTCTTTTCTCTTAAAAACAAACAAATAAACAACCATGCAAGCAAGCAAGCAAAGAAACAAACAAATCAGATCAAAGCAGGCCAGCTACTTTGTGATGCCTGACTACTACTGAGCATGGGGCTGCGTGTGGAGGGTGTTGTAATATAAACTAAAATACGAATATCTCAGAAGCAGATCTAAGTGTTTGAGGGAAGCAGAGACTTTCTGAGCTGTCAGTCCACAAGGCCATACACATCTGAGTAAATAAAACTACTGGGAAGATTAAGAAGACTGAAGAGGGTATCGTGGTTTATCACTAGAATATGCACTTTAGGAACTGTTTTCTCTGGCCTGGAGAAACTGCTCAGTGCTGAAACTGTTCCTTCTGTTTCAGAGGAGGCAAATTTGCTTCATATCAGTCATATACAGGTGACCCACAATCACTTTTCACTCTAACCTCAGAAGATCCTGTTGTATCTTCGAGCATTTTAGGCACTTGAAATCACATGAATGCATTCACACACATATAAAAACAAATCTTTAAAAATTGTTATTTACAATATTATCAGTAGCAATACAATATTTAAATCTTCTGAGAAGAAAACCACAACTATTTCATTGTTTTCCAACTGTAAATTACTTCTGACTTCAAATAGTTTTTTCATTCAGAAACTAATCTTTTTTACTTTATTTTTAATAATTACACTTTATTCACTTTGTATCCCCCCAGAGAAACTAATCTTAACACTTCCATTTCTTCTATTTTTGTCCCTAAAATGGAAATCATGTAGCCATTTTTATAATTTGAGTGGGAAAAGATTTCTTCTATGTTGTCATAGACTAAAAATAAGAAAAGACAAAACAACAACAACAAAGTGGCGTGCAGAGAAAGATGAGGCCATACAAAGCAAACATGGTTATGAAGGCAGAGGTAGAAAGGAAATAGGAGACAATTACTTAATTCTAGATAAACTCACAAGCCAGAAAGAGAAACACCATTGTAGAAGAAAATGGTATCATGGGTATATTACATCTGAAAGTGCATAGAAATCTAAGATACTGGGAGGCAGGAAGGAGACAGCCGCAGTAAGAAAGGAGGAAAGTTTCAGATCAGAAGAAAGAGGGTAGCCAGGGGCTGTGGGAATGACTGCTCCTCAATGTTTTCTTCATTGCTCACTTGGAAACAGAATCACGTATCTGGCTGTGTTAAGTGGCCACATATGGCTGGAGGGAGAAATACTTGGGACAGATTGTTACTGTGTCATGTCTAGGTAACAAAATACTTCCACTAGTGTCCAATTTAATTTCCCTGGGCCACACTCTTGTCTTCCTGAGTAACATGATGGCGTGGTCCTTCTGGGTGATGCTTACACTGGTGCATTTTTTTCCACCTTACTCAGTACAAGGGAGGACAGAGAACCTGTTAACTGTCCACTGAGTTTGTATTTTCTAGGTTATGATATCTCATCCTCAACATGTAACCCTATGTCAGTGTCTCATTTATCATGTGGTTGGATGATAGGTAGGTTTTTATAGCAATAGGCCCCAGGGCTACTGCTTTGTTCAATCTCTTTTGCTTCGTTGTGAGGGCTGGAACTACTTCTGAGCTTATATCTGTTTTACTAACCCAATTTCCTGAGTCATTTAACAACGTATAACAAATGCCCTCTGAATGCTGATCATTGCAGTAGGCACAGAAGGACACTAAAGGCAGATATAGGACATATAAAACATTTACAGGGAGGCAAAAAAGAACAACTTCATAGGGTAAAACTCTAGCAACACATAAAACAGCGTAACCGTGAATCCTTTTCAATAAATATTCATTGTCTATCACTGTCCAGATACTGCTAACAACTGCGGATACAAATGACCAGAACAGAATGTGGATCCAGCCTACCTTTCCATCTAGACAGGACTACATATAGCCAGCAAATACAAGTATTAGTGTACAGAGCAGTTATTAGCAGAAAGTATTTTTAGTCATAATAATTAGAAATGTTATTACATCCATAATACATAAAAGCACAATATTCTGTCTTTCTGTCTGTCTCTGTGTCTCTGTCTGTGTCTCTGTGTTTCTCTCTGTCTCTCTCTGTGTCTATTTCTGTCTGTCTCTCTCCAGGAACTAGACTTTGGTATTAAGAAAAAAATCTTAATGAAGATGAAAATAGGATCTGCTTGCTCCTATAACTAATAAGCACTTCTAATAAACAGAATCTAAAATCACCATGAGACTATTGATTCAACTGTGATATGTGAATTTTATTTTTATGTGAATGACACTATAGTTGAATAATGTGGGTACACAAAATCTTTACTAATGATATCTTTGCTATATTTTATGATTGTGGCATTTAGGATTATAGAAGCTAAATACTTTCACCTCCTGATATTCTGTTAATTTTTAGGAACTTAGAAATTGATTTTTTAAATCATTCATCCTAGCAGTTTCTTTGGTGAAGAGAACATTTCTGTCTATTGCAATGGTTCTCAGCCATTGTGAGTCATAAGCCCTTTGGGGATTCCATAGTAAATACCCTGCATATCAGATATTTACATTATGATTCATAACAGAAGCAAAATTAGAGTTATGGAGTACCAACAAAAATGATATTATGGTTGGGGGTCACTATAACATGAGAAGCTGAATTAAAGGGTCATAGCATTAGGAAGGCTGAGAAGCACTAAGATGTTATTTGGTAGTATGATCTGGCTGCTCAATCTGGGTCTCAAAGTTGAATTCTAGTATGTGATTAAAACATTTCCCTGTTACAGTGAGAAACACGAATGTTTCTGAAATGGTTCTCTCCATGAACAATGGCTACATTTTTCTGTTTTCTATGTGGAAATTAATCCTATCATTTACAACCTGTTACATTTCATTCTAATTATACAAAGCTTAATGCTGTATTCACTCACTATTGCTGATATTCTCACCCATTCATTACTTAGGCACAAATGCTTATATGTAGGATACTTAATTGCTCTCGAAAATAGTATTTTAACCTTGAAAAGGTTGTAATATATTCTGTTTGTAAATTGTTATTTACTTGCAATGCTTTTTACTTTTGTTGAACCTGACAGCTGCCTTTCTTTCTTTTCTTTACAAAGCCTGTGGAATGACAGGTTATGAGAGCTAATAATAGAAGTTGTAGAGTTACATTTTTTGTTAGAGAAAAATATTATCAAAACTTTTATTATAAAGAAGTACCTGTCAGTTTGGAATTAGGAACCATGTTTTGTTTTGCATTTGTAAAATATTGGTAATTTTTTAACCTGTTAAGACACAATCAACAATTCTTGGTTCATAGAGATCTTTTGCAAAGTTTTGGAATTGACCAGCCTAAGAAACTTAGTTCTTCCTTTAAAGCGGTGGACCATGTAACAGAAGAGAAAATCAAAACCTTCAAACTACCGAAACATCTTTTTATTTAAAATATTTATGTATAGCCATATAGTATATTTTGCATGATAAAAATTTAGTCTACATGTTGAACTTTGTGAAAAGACAGATTTTGAGATATATTTATCTCTAAGAGAATAAATCATGCATTTGATCTGACAAGCATTTGTGGCACAAATAGAAAGCGCTAAAAAGAAATGTGTACCTAAAGAAGATAAACAAGAAAGAGGACCCGGAGTAAGATGATCAATCCTCATTTAGAAAGACAAATGGGATAGACATGGGAAGTAGGAGAAATCAAGTAACAGGACAGGAGTCTACTGAAGAGGGCCTCTGAAAGACTCTACCTAGCAGTGTATCAAAGCAGATGCTGAGACTCATAACCAAACCTTCTGCAGAGTGCAGGGAATCATACAATGAAAGGGGGAGATAATGTGACCAGGAGAAGTCAGGAGCTCCAGAAGGACAAAATATATCAGGGCAAGGGGGGCCTCTATGAGACTGGTTCTCCTACTGAGGGCCATGTATGGATATAACCTAGAACCCCTGCTTGGATGTAGCCCATGGTAGCTCAGTTACCAAGTGGGTTTCCCTAGTAAGGGGAACAGGGACTATTTATGACATAAACTCAATGCTCCTTTACCTCTCCCACCCCTCCCAAGAGAGGAAAGGCCTTGCTAGGCCACAGAGGAGGACATGGCAGCCAGTCCTGAAGATACCTGATAAGCTAGGGTCAGATGGAAGGAGAGGAAGACCTCCCCTAGCAGTGAACTTGGAAAGGGGCAGGGAGGAGATGAAGGAGGGAGAGTGAGATTGAGAGGGAAAGAGGAAGGGGGCTACAGCTGGGATACAAAGTAAATAACCTGTGATTAATATAAAAAATTAAAAAGAATTGGCAATATTCAGCTTCTATACAAATACTGAGAGAGGAAACGATTATACATGGAGGCTCTCAGCACCAAACAGTCAGAAATATTTTAATTGAATTCTTACTCGATAAAATATTTTTAGTATATGAGCTTAGTGTAGGCATCAAAGTCCCAGGAGCCATGAGAACAGGGTGCCTTAGAGAGCTCTCAGCTTATTAGCACATAGGTTGACAATGGCTGTGTTTTCAGGCTACATCTTAGTAGGCAGATATGAAAGTGCTGTGCTTTTATCCATTTCATTCTTTCTCTTTTCTTTTTTCCCCACTCTATTATGCTTCATAATGTAGAACACTACTTATCCTTTCCAGGAAATTTTTATAATTGGATTTTTAGGTACCCAATGTGCAAAAAAAAATTTATGTATTAAAAAGAAGGAATGTGCTTAGAAAACTTTTAATACATGTCATACTTTGAATGGAAGAACTGGTGCTTGAGAAACCAATTTAGTGATGCAATCATGTCATTAATACTGTATTTATTTCATGTCATCACGTGGACATTGAACAGTGACATTTTGAAGGTTTTTTTTTTTTTTTTTTTTTACATTTTGAAATTTAATGAGTCATCCACTGCAACTGAGGAACATTTTTTTTTTTTTTTTTTTTTGCTGAGGTGCTTCTTCAAGCCTGTGCAGACTTCCAGTTAAAGTCAGTGGTATACAGAAATGGAGGGAAAGCAAGGCAGGTGCTTAGAGAGCATGCCTATTGTGGTTCAGAATTGTCCAGCCTCAAAAAGCATTTTCTTGGGGCTGGAAGGTTTAGCTGGATACCCTGGTTATCGGTCTCCACGCCTCTGGAGGGCAAGAGGTCTGTTGGAAGAGCCACTGTAGAGAGATCATCTTGTTTCATTTCACCGAATGTTCTTTTTGGGCAATAGGATTAGCTGATGGCTGCCAAAATGACAGAACATGGTGTTAGATTCACACTGATTCGAAGTAATTGGGTTTGTTGAGTTAAGTATCCAACTGGCCTCAACAAAACCCTGAGGACTTCAATGTGTTTTAATACTCCAGATAATTAGATAGTGAATTTTGATTGTAAAAAATAGCATTTCTTAGTTATCTCTCTGTTTCTGTCTCCTTCCAAAGATGTGTGCCCTATATTAAAATAAAATAAAATCTCTAACATAGTCTCCTAAACCAGTCTATGTTTGGGAAATATACTTCAGAAGAAACCAAATTAAGGCCTTATCCCAGGAACTATTAGCTGTAGCCAAATTTGTAAAAAAAAAAAAAAGCAAACTTTATTCATCTTCTCAGACAGTTTCGAAAAATTTGTGTTAGAACTTCAGCTTGTACTATAGAAATTCATTTATGCAAATATAAATCATTTGAATATATATGTTGCTAAATAAGATTTACAATGCCCCTTATGCTTATGCTGTATTTTCCTGCAACACAACCACTTAATGAAAGGGTTCAAGAAGCCTATTGACATTTACTTTTTTTATACAATATATTTATTAAGCTCAAATATAACATTCACATTAACATCAAACACAGGTAAAATATGAAATTGCTAGAGAGGAATGATGACATATTTTAGTGCTTTGGTGGTGGTGCCAACATTTCATTTAGAATATTTATATGTGTCATCTAAAAGGGACAATAAATTTCCATGAAGGCTCACTACATTATGAGACTTTTCATCAACACACTATGCAGGGTAGGGTAAAATCACAGAGGGAAAGAAGAAATACTGCTGAATAATCAATCTTTGAAAGCATTCAGTGTTATTAAAAAAGCTATATTTAAATTACCCGTAAGTCTAAAAAAACCAAATGTGTCAAAGTGGCATAGTGCTATAGTAGGTATACATGCAAGAGTTTTAAGGGAATGTTTGTTTTCTTTCTACTTTTCTAAGTATTAAGATTATTAGGTAAAGAAAAATGTGACTTACAATGAGATAATATTTGTGATATTAAGGATTGGACGCAGTCTCCTCCACCGAAAGGAAGAGAAAGCTATCTGTGTGAAGTCAGAAGCTTTTTTTAGTATTGGGTCACTGTGTTCACTGGCAGAAAGCTCGTTCCACAGGTGATTCATCGGACATGATAAGGCAGGTAACCTTAGCAGCTGGAGGAGAGGTGAGTCAGAGCAGCCATTCAGAACGATCACAGAATACTGAAGGTGGCAATTCAGTTGGTTTAGCTTTTTCCTAAGAATAAACTACGTGTCTCGTATTCCATCATGACAGACAAATATTGGCATGAATCTTCAAAGTCCACTATGGCTCAAGCCTTGAAAATGGATAACAGCAATAGAAACAGCAGAAAAACGCTAGGCCACGATACTTTCTTTCAAGGGTGGCGATGGACTGCTTCTTGCTAGGACTACGAGTGCCATGTTTTAAACAGAAGCGACAGAGGGAGTGATGGGAACTTTACACATTAGAATAAACATTCTGTTCACTGTATAAAACCAGCTGCGTGGGCTCTCAACTGTGTTCTCTGGCTTTTAAAGTGGACGGTGTTTAGATGTCATGGTAAGAGTCTCTGCTGGTCTACAGTTCTCTATTTTCATTTTCTCTGTCAGAGAGGATAAAAAGAAAAAAAAAAGACAATGTAATTTCTACCATTTACATCTCTTATTGATGTCCTCAAACATTCTGCAGCATCTTTCTCCAGGAC
Organism: Pachyuromys duprasi; assembly: GCA_028658305.1. Lineage (NCBI taxonomy): Eukaryota > Metazoa > Chordata > Mammalia > Rodentia > Muridae > Pachyuromys > Pachyuromys duprasi. The sequence goes on from CM053763.1 coordinate 28,321,711, forward strand.
TTACTCAGCTGCATATGCATGTTTGTGGGAGGCTAGTGTATCAAAGGAAAACCACTGTATAATTAACATAGAACAGAAACAGCTAAGGCGTTTTATACATAGAATCCCAGCATTTGTGAAGCTGCGATAGGAGAAATTGTCATGAGCTCAACAGTAGCCTGGTCCACAAGTTCTTGGCCAGCACAAACTATGGTGTGATATCTCACTTCCAACAAAATAAAACAACATCAACAACCACAAAAATTAGCGGGCTTTATAATAAATTCAACAGAATATCATTCAAAAGCAATCTGTGGAAGTGATAAGCCAAAGTGGTATTTATTTATATATACCTGCTTTGTGTTCTTTTTCTCTCATTACATCTTCACAGCCTACATGCGCTGTGTCCCAAAGATAGGTATGCATATGAATAAACTCTAAATCTTCAATTCTTTCAGTGATTTTTAAAAAAATTTCCATAAATCTTAGAGTAGGCACAAAACACCTGCTGGGGAGAAGCATTGTTTTGATTTTTAGAACGAAATTTTCATCTTTTGAAGAACACAGAGAAGTGTGAAGGCCTTCTGAACATGCAGTAGTATTTAGAAGTGGACACTTTGTTATCACTGCATAATCATACACGTTATCTTAACGCCTCTCTTTCGAGGAAATGTCGCACTCATTCAGGTCAAGTATGTATTTTAGGGTCCATGAGACACTTAATCTTTGAGAAAAGATTAACACTGGCAAAGCAAATATAAATTTACTTAATACAAATTCATAACCTGAAAAAATATTTTTTTTCAAATTTATAATGGAAATTGATAGATTTTGGAGACACACTTATGGGTTATCTTGGATTTTGACACTGAACACAGATACAGTCTCTACTTTTTCTCATTGCCCTGACAAAAATACATGACAGAGTGACTTTGAGGTGCATAAGTTTACTTTGCCTCACTGCTTCAGAGGGGACTATCTGCCTTGATGAGGTAGGAATTGACATAGTAAAGGGCTTGGGTCCATGGCAGTGTGACAGTCAGGGGCAGTTCTTCACATCCTGTTGGATCAGGAAGCAGGGAGCTCACTCTGCAGCAGTGCCTGGCTGTCACCCAAATTTCTGTCTTACCTCTGCAAGCTAGGCACTACTTTTCATAGGTTCACAAACACTGCAAGCTCATGACCTGTGTCAGACACAGGAGCTCATGGGGGATTATCTTACATCTAAACTGCCACAATGCCTGTCCTTGTTTGGCTGGTTGTTCAGTGTTTCCTGTAGATAGCAAATAAATGGAAACTAAGGTAGTGTGATCGTCACAGACTATCCCCTCCAAAGCTATTTTACACTTCCTCATGACGCTTTGATTCTTTCACAGGCAATAAGATAAAAAAAAGGCTCATGAGAAACTTTTGCCAGCACATATCTAAGAAAATTGGAGAAAAGATCCTAACTCTCTATGTGTCTAACAAACTCCCTGCTCTGACCTTCAAATGACTGCAGTCATTTTCCTCTTTATCACTAAAATAAATATCATAAGATCAAAATTTTTTATGCATTGTTTCCTGGTTTGTCTTTACTTTTTTTTTTTTTTTGTCTTGGTGCTATTCCTGTTTTGAGGATGCTTGTACCCATGACTTTTTCATATTCTACTCTACTTTAACTGTGAGGTAGTGCACATTTCCAAATGTACTACCCAGGACCTGATCTCTTCAAGCTTAGGTCTTATACCCTGAGATGGTTATCGCAGTTGCCAGACTATTGATAAGGTTAAGGCTACTTCAAGCTCTTAAGTCATCTGTAAATTTGAGGAGCACATTTCCCATATCTGACTTAGTAAAAATTCACCAGGGATGGATCGCTTTTCACCTCAACAGCGGTTAAATCAAGTTAATCTACTTATCCATGCCCAAAATAGGCACCAAGAAGTCCAGAGAAATTGTCGCCTTAGGTTAATACTGGTATCAGGAATGAGCAGAAATGAAATCTCTCCTGTGACTGCATACTAGTTGGTGTTCGCAAAAATAATTACGTAAGCATTATTACTCTTTGAATGGATGATTATCACTCCACTGCTAAAGGCAACCTAAGAAAAGAAAACTTTGAACATTTCAAACAAGAATAGGATATTAACATAATTTCTATCCTGAGTCCTCCTGTATCTGACCACTAACTCTCAAGTTTGTGATCTCTTCTGCTGTAATTAATATTGCAACACACACACACACACATACTCAAAGAACATGCATGTCTTATATAGAACACATAACCTGCCAAGTCCATTTCTGGTTGCTCCTATGTATGTGTTTAAAGCTTATCATTTGGGTTTGAACAGCCTATCATAGAGCTCAATTTTAGAGAAAAAATGATTCTTCCTCTCTTAGCAACCATTGCTTGTTGGTAGCTTTTCGTCTATGGGTGGAGCTTCATAAAATTCTTGGACAAGTTGTCATGTCATTTGGAGTTGATGTTATGTAAGCCTTGCTTAATCAATCATACTGTTATTTCATAAGTGTGTCTTGTCTGCATATCTAGAAGACACTATTCTTTTTATTTTATTTGTTAATTTACTCTCTTTACAGTCTGATTCTAGCCCCTTCCTCCTCTCCTCTCAGTCCCTCCCTCATGCCTCCCTACCACTCTTTCCCCCTCTTCTTTTTCTCAGAGAAGGGGAGGCCCCCAAGGGATACCAATCCACCGGGCACCTCAAGTCATAGCAGGACTAAGCTCATCCTCTCTTGCTGGGGCCTGACAAGTCAGTGCAGCTAGGGGGAAGGGATTTAGTGTCAGGCAATGGAGTCAGAGACAACCCCTACTCCCATTGTATAGGGAACCCACATGAAGATCAAGCTGCCCATCGGTTACATGTGTGTAGGGGTCTAGGTCCGGCCCATGCATGCTCTTTGGTTGGTGGTTCAGTCTTTGTGAGCCCCCATGGGCCCAGGTTAGTTGACTCTGTAGGTCTTCTTGTGGTGTCCTTGACCTCTCTGGATCCCTCTATCCTTCCTCTTCCTTTTCCTCTGCCATGCTTACAGATGGAAACCTAGCATAACTGTCTTCTGAGAGTCTATATGCAGCCTCTCATACATACATCTGACGGAAACAGATGCAGAGATGCACAGCCAAACATTAGTTAGAGTGCACTATTCTAACAGCGGACATTCCCTGAGTTTTAGCTATAGGGGTTGCATTACAGATAAAAAAGTCTTGGCTGACTAACCCATGGGCACTTATTCCCTGCATTTTGACAAGTTATGGATCTATGCAACATTCTCCACCTGTTACACAAGGAAGCTTCCTTCATGAGGGGTGAGAGTTATGTTTATCTGTGGCGCCATGAGAGCTAGCCCCCAGGGAGGAGGCTTTCTGGTTCACTCTAGCCTGATTCTTACAAGAACTATGCTCAAAGTTTGTGTCTTCAGGATTAGGATCTTTCCTTTATGTTCTAGAAGGCAGCCCAAGGCAAGTGTGGCAACTTACAATGTTTTCAGAGTCGCTTGAGTCCTTTCGATCTGACCAACTAAAATATAACTTTAACACAATAAAGACATTACTTTTTCACATACAGGGCTCAAAAGAACTGGAACTGACCTGAAAGCCTTCTCCCTGAAGACTAACTTCCATTATGCCTGAAGGCACCATGAAAGCTTCAAAATGAGGGAAACATCCAACAACTCTAGCCACCTGTGATGCCTGTGAATCACAGCAATCAGCATGGACCAATAACCCTAACAGTGCAGTAGTGGCACACAAGCCTTGTTGGTAACCAACAGCTTTCTAACTGGCTTTAAGACCCACTCAACAAAGAGGAAATCATATTGCACCCTGGAAAGATATTGCACTTCCCAGGGCCAGGGAAGTCACAGATGCTGAAGGAGAAGCTACAACACCCACTTTACTAAAGCCACCACAATCCTTGACTACATTCTAATGGCCTGTCCCTGTATATACAAACAAATGTAGTCCTTACCCCTTGACTACTACACTTCTTTTTGCAACAAATGATGACTATTACAAGAAATTACAACCAATCAATATGCTGATTTCTGGAGGTCAGTCCCAACAGATACATGCAGAAGAGGGAGAGGAAAGAATGTACTTGTCAGAGTAACAAGGAGTTTTATGTGAGACTATGTCTCTTAAAAATGTCAGAGGCTATACAATAAAATCATAAACACCACTACCTTCCAGATTGTGAGAAATGAATAGAACCACCTGGGCTTCACATTCAGAAAGCACCTTTTAATGATCAATCTTATTTGGAAATAAGATTCCACTGTGCATCATCTAATTTATCCAGATTGTATGTCACTAACATAACCACCTAAATATGCACTGAACAAGGACAACCACCATAAACATGCGAATGGGGACAAGAGGGAGCCCAGGAGGGTCCAACCATACACAAAGAATGACAGGCAACTAAGGGGTGTTGAGAATGGGAGAGGGAAGCACAACAATTGGTCTTCCAGAATAAAATAAACAGCTGTTAAAACATACATGCAAGTACAGACTAAGCAGATTTTTAAGTATTTTGGACTACATATGTAAACACACACATGCTTATGAAAACAGTGACCATGAATTTGAAAGAACAAATAGGAGTAAATGGTGGGGACTGGAGACAGAAAAAAGAAGTTGGGATTTTTTATTATATTATAATCCCCCCAATAAAGAAATGCTTTAAAATGTTATAAATTAAGTAAGAAAGATATTGTAAAAGTCTATAATAAATTTCACATCTGTTCACAGCCTCATGCCTTGTCTGTATAGAGGAGATTGTTATCTTTGTATTTCAGAACTGAAGACTGTTTCGATTTATTCAGTAAAGGAAAAAGCAGAGGAGAACCTGAACCCTTGATACATTGCCTTCATTTAAAAATGTTCACTCTTCTTTACAAACTAAGGGGAGAAGGAAGCAAAAACAAAAGTAAAACAGAACCCTACCGCCTTCCAGACTGTGGGACTCAGAAGATTCTGCTGGACCTCACATTCAAAAAATAACGTTTGACACTATTTGGTGTTTTGAAATATTACTCAACTACGCATCAAAGCCTCTTCATTTATAGTTTATAGTCTAGTTTTTATGTTACTGAAGGGTAAACAGGATGTCTTTCTTATCTTTGGTTCAGTGGGAGAAATAAACTGCTGTCACAAAGCAGAAACATAATGCATGTGTATAGAGTAAAATTAAACATGGATGTTGAGTCTGGATGAGTCTTACTCTTTCCTGGTAACATATCTATACAAAGGAATAACAGAGTTGGAATTTCTAAGTCCCAGATTTCTTGGGACATAGTTATTCAAGTTGTTAACTATAAAGCAATTTTGATAGAAGATATAGAGACGTAGTTCAAAACAGTAAAAATGCTATGATGTTATAAATAGATTTTGGAGTTGCATTCTGTCCACATAGGTATTTGGAGAAATGCATATTCCTTGGCTTTCTTTTTCTTTCTGTTCATTCAAATGAGTTCCTCAAGCATTTTCTTTAGAACTTTACAGAAAACGCTGTAGTTCATATGTTCATGTTGTCAAGACATTTTGCTAAAACTTATCAAATTGCATTATTTTTGTAGTTAAAGTTTCACATGTGGGGGAGCCCAATCCCTTCATAATGAAAAGAAGTACAGCTTCCTGTGGTAATAAGTAGAATATTGGCAAACACAGCGAAAACTTCTAGTTAATCACAAATTTTAACCACCATCTAGTTGACATGTGCCTGCTGTGCTAATTGCTTCATTACTTAATTATGCAAAAAATAATAGCATCCACAGCAAACACAGCCTATGAAGCATTATTAAAACACAAAGAAACATGTTCCAAACACTCTAGTGCAAATATAAATATTTCATCCTAAGGAAAAGCATTTTTACATTACAGTAATGGAAATTCTGCAGTTAGCTTGAATTCATTCTTTCAAGTAAATCTTTGTGGCACTCTCACACACCAGGACTTCTTTGTCTGTGATTAGAACCATAGATTTTTACCCTGACACCCAGACCCCTATGAGTGAGGGGGTTTGCTTAGTTTCTTTCACAACCCCGTTACGTATTTTCTCCTTGTTGCATAATTGCTGATTACTATGCATTTGTTAAATAAAAATATAAGTGAATAAGCAAGTGAATAAATGAACAAATAAATACAGTCTATTGATCTACAGTCAGATGCAGATTTAGAAGGGATGTTAACAAACGGCTTAACTGAGACAAAAGTTTGCAGTTCCTGGAAAAGTTGGGCCGCAGTTATGCCTTAGATATTTCAAGCAATGAGGTTCTGGGATAATTTTGTATTAATATCCCTACCCTGGGGCAAATAGATAAATATTGTCAGTTAACATTATCCCATCCTATTGCTTTAAATGTTTGTAAAAGTCTTTAAGAATTATTCCTGATAAGTTGGACATTGTGGTCCTTACCTTTATTCCCAGCCCCTGAGAGGATAATGGAATATCTTGAATTCCACATAGTCCGGGATACATATTAAGGTATGGTCTTAAGATAGAAAAGCTAATTATATGAAAATCAAACAAAAATACTTTTGGAAGTTTAAAACTTGTCAAAGCTGTTTGTTTTTGTTTTTGTTTTTTTGTGCTTTCCTCAGAGTCAGCACAGTGTTTTGATTTTGCAACTGCCCTTACCATATGTAGTTCTTAAGATGCTTGAGCAACTCATGGACATACTTGAAGTTTAAATATTTGAAATTATTAAAGACATTCAAAGAGTTTTTATGACTCTTAGAATATGAGATTCTCAGATTTGATGCTGGTACATTTGGAAGAATGTCTAGAGCATCTATGGGTTATGACTTGTCAATTTTGAAAAAATAAGAAGCCCTCATCTGGTTGCAAGATTTCTGTCATATGTTAGTCTTAGTCATTTCAATAGCCCCCTCTATTTCCTTCATATGCACTATTATTGTGCAGCTCTAACACTGTTCTCAGCACTTCACTGCATGTCTAGGTAAAGATTTATAGTTCTATCCCACATCAATATATGCCTGAGACGATCAAGTGTCACCCATAGCTGGTACATATTATTCCTAATGTTTTTAAAGAGAAACAGTGTGTTGATTCTGTCCAAATTTTATTTACTTGCCCATCCATTCCCTTTTTGTTACATAGGTCCAGTTTTAGATGTTAGTACATTTACTGATGCCCTTCTACACATCAGGTTCCCCACTAGAAACCAGGGCTATAGCTGTGAAAAAGAGAGAAAAAGCACACATAGCAAAGTAACTAAAATAGGTTTCCCTTGAGGGCCTATGACCTCCCCAGGTATGGGGTTTTGACTACATGTACAATACTATGCATAAATTTCCCCTGCAGTGTAGGTCTCACATCTAATCACAAAGTGGTTTGCTGCCCTCAAAACAGTTGATTTGTGTTGCTATCAATACTGGTCTGAGAAAGTTCTTTTTACAGTGGGCAGTGGTGTATGCAGCGACTCCCAAGTCTTCAAAGTGCTGAGAATAAGGAACTATGAGTGTGCAGCTGTAGATCACACATCAGTATCAACCTCGTTTATCTCAGGTTGAGAGAACACAGCAGGGGAGCGGTCAGACAGAGGTGTGATGGACATGAGCACTGTGAATGTCGTCTTCAGAACACAGCATAACTGTTGCACACAGGAGCCCACAGAAGCCGTTGTGACTAAGCAAGGTGTAAACAAGATGAAGCTAATTAAAATTCCATCACTGATGTGGAAAGAAGCATCTGAGACCCAACCCAGCTAAGAAGCTACTGTGAGTTGATGGAACCACTTTTCTTTAAGGCTGTGGCTACC
>CM053763.1:28336305-28390009 GCA_028658305.1 Pachyuromys duprasi
CAGAGGGGCTGAACTACAAATTAAGGCAAAGATAAGGACTGCGAAAATTTGCACTACATTTCCCGTGATGATTAACTTTTAAAAATATTTGTTTTCTTTAAAATTGTGTGTAATTGGTAGCGTTTTTTGTTTGTGTGTGTGTTTGTTTGTTTGGAGTGTTTTTTTTTCCAAAACAGGGTTTCTCTGTGTAGCGCTAACTGTCCTGGAACTCTGTAATGTGTATTTGTATGTGTCTGTGTGGGTGTTGTTATGGGCACGTGTGAAAACATATGTCCAAGTAGTCTAGGAGAGTATGTCAGATCTCTATTTCATTGATTTCGGACCTGAATTTGACTATTTCCATCAACTCTTTTATTCTTCTTATTATTTCTTCTTATTGGTCTAGAGATTCCAGGAGCTTCATTAAATTACTAACATGGAATGTCTAGAGTGTTTTGAAGCAGGGACTTAGTGCTATGAATTTGTCTTTTTAGACCTGCTTTCATTTTTGTCCTATAGGTTTAGGTATGTTGTGTTGTGTTCTTTTTTTTTTATGTTGTTGTTGTTGCTTTTTTTAAGGACTGTAGTAGCCATAAGGGTCAAGGAAAACACACACACAGACACAGACACACACACACACACAGACACACACAACCCTACAGAATCAACTAACCTTGCTTCAAAGGGTCTCAAAGAGACTGAACCAGCATAAGTCTCACTTAGGCCGTCTGCATATATGTTATGGTTGTGTAGCTTGGTCTTCTTGTGGGATGCCTAACAGTGGGAACAGGAACTGTCCCTGACTCTTTTTCCTGCTTCTGGGCTCCTTTCTCCACCCCCCCGCCCCCAACTGGGTTGTTTTACCAGCCTTAATATGTGGGGAGGTGCCTAGTCTTATTGCAACTTGATATGCCATGTTTGATTGATATTCCTTGGAGGCCAGCCCTTTCGTGAAGGGAAACAGAGGAGGAAGGAATAGTGGATCTGGGAAGAGTAGAGGGAGGGAAGGAGGTACTGGGAAGGGAGGAGGGAAGTGAAACTGCAGTCATGATGAAAATACGAGGGACGAACAGATAAACATAATAATAATAAAAAGAAACATCTGTTTCCTTTCCAGCCCTGTTGGTAGTTTCCACAGAGCAGTTCAGGCAGAGTCATGTCACAGTTCCAGGGTACTGTTAACGTTAGATGATATTTTCAGTATCATTACTAAGCAGTCTTAAAAGGTCACTTTATCAAAAGACTTACCTTGGAACAAAGTCTGTTTTTCACCTTACTGTGTAGAACATAAAATGATTTTTTAAAAAAGATACTGGCTCATCCATATTCATTGCCACTCTATTCACATATGCTATGACATGGAAACAACAATAATAAAATCCTTTTTACATTGAATCTCTGAGAGGTCAAGCTGTGCATCCTGAATCATGTTTCTTTCTAATATCGCCAATGCCATCAAGACTTTCTAGACACTGTCTAGAGTTTTAAAGGCAATCCTCTCTGCTCCGTTTTACACCTTTTACTCAAAATCTAACCACATTTTTAAAAAATCACAAAATCCACTCACATCTTAAGGACAAAAATAGTTCATTACTGGGATGATTCATTCTCCCAAGAGAGTGAAAGGGAAATCACTAGCCTCTCACGGTTGGCCAAGATTTAAGCCGGAAAAAACAGAAAGTTAAAGTGTTCATGGCTTATCAATAGAGCTCACTTTAATCTTAATATTAAAGATTCTAATTTTTTAAGAAATATGTTTTATCTTTATTTATGTGTATATGTGCAGGGGCCCAACTGTGCACGGGTTCTTGAAGCTGGAGTTGGAGGTGGTCATCAGGGGCACCACATGGGCACCATGAGCCAAACTCTGGGCCCCTGGAAGAGCAGCAGGTGCCCTTAGCCAATGAGCCATCTCTCCTGCCTCAAGATTCAGCTTCTAAATATGAACATGTGAATTTATAACACACCACATGCAGCTTCACATTTAAGGATGTAGTGCTTCAGTGATATCTGCAAACAGCCTGTTAGTTATTAAATATTAGTAAAGGGAAAACAGATACTGAGTACCACATTCGCCTTGTTTCTTAAAAACACTCATTTCATGGCACAGAGCAGGACATCAAAGGGACTGCTACCTTGTATAACGCTGCTGCCCTTTGGTAAGCAATGCCCTTCTCTTAGCGAGAGCAACACCGTGTAGGTAACATGAAATTTCCTGAGGATCGTTAGATGGGTGTTTTCTGAGATGCTGTGGAAAAGTAAATATGAGTTTTGGTATAGGGGAAGTTGCTGAGAAAAGAAAAGGGCAATTATCATTCAGAATCCTGGAAATGCACATTTGTCTACATAAGCAACAAGAAAGAGGTGAGCATGAGAGCAGCATCCTATTGTGTCCCCTTTGGCGTGAAGAGATTCAAATTTACAAACAGAGAAGGCGGCATCTTTTAAAATGATATAACTAGAACAAACTGCAGAAGGTTTGGAAAGTAATCAGCTTTTACATGACTAATGATGGTGTAGTACACGTAGCCAGAGTTTATCTTGGGTCAGGTAATTGATCCCTTTCTTCGTGGGCTTTGCCTTGCATGCAAACTCAGCAGAGCAGCAATATAGGCATTTCATGAAAACCTACTGGGATTTTGGGTTCCTCCTCACCCTAGAATCAGAACCTGAATTTGGGATCCCTACTGGCTCATTTTCACATCAGTATCCAATGAGCGGCAGTGTAGGACATTCTCTAGAGCACTTTCGTTTTGGAAATGGGGGCAGTTAAGCCCAGGTATGCCAATGAGTTTTTCAGTTTAAAGAGGAGTATCTGGTTTTGAGATCTTTAAATGTTTTCACAACAGTAGGCAATTCTCTACCCTGGAGACCAGCATTAATTTCTTTTAATAGTAGAACTGTCATGATCCTGCCCCTTCCCAAGAGGCTCCCTTTGCTCAGCATTGCCACCTTGCGGATCATGCTTCCTGCATAGAACCCTCTGTAGGCAGGTGCCACATCCAAGTCCAGAAACAAGACTTAACCTGTAGCGTGTAACCTTAATCAGAAAGTTGGTGCTATCAACTGATTTCACGTCTGTATTCTTTGATGGCTTGGATTTAATTCATGTTTTCCATCTTTCCAAGATGTTTCATCTTTTTACTTTATATTTTATTGTGGTAAAATTTCTAAAATGTGTATAGATATATACATACCATAAAAACACCCCCATCTCACTATTAAATCTATTAAGGTGAATAAATATGTTCAACATGATTGTAAGAAAGAAGATAACTAAATAAAATCAATTATATTTCTATATGTAAACAACAAACAACCTCAAAACAAATTTAAGAAAACAGTTCCTTTCATAACAAACAGCTTTAAAAATCAAACACATGGAAACATTAGAATAAAAGAAACACAAGCCTTACATACTGATACTGAAAGCACCAAATCATTGAGAAAAATACTTCAAGGTGAAAGTGAGTGAAACGCAATCCTGTATTTTAACTGGAAGGTTGACTATTGTCAGGACAATCACCCAAACAAATCTGCAGATTTCATGAATCTCCATAGGTTTCTTTGATGACATTGACAAGCTGCTCCTGAAATTCATATGGTCATTTCAGAAACAAACCAAAAATTCTTGAAAATACAAAACAAACATGTACAATAACAAACACCTTCCAAATTCTAAGCTTTACAAACCTAATTAACCAGTGTTCCGCTGGTTGTCACTGGCTACTATCTAGATTATTGGAAAAAAAAACTGTGAATTCAGAAATTAACAACCACACTCAGAACCCATTCGGTTGATAATGCTATCAAGAAAACCCATGTGGAAAGTTTTAGTCTTTAGCATACATAGTGGGCAGTTATTTTCATATGCAAAAGAAAAATGAAGTGGAGTGAAGTAGATACATGGACTATATAAAATAATTCAAAATGAACAAAACACCAGTTTTCGTAATCTTAGATTAAACAGTCATTTTATAGAAACAGCAGCAAAAGAAGAAGCAACAGAAATCAAAAGACAAACGAGTTTGTCAAAACCAAAATTTTCATAGTTCAAAGAATACTTTTTATGGATATATCAGATAAAAGCTTATGGTATACAGAGTATACATAACAAAGAATTTATATCAATATTATGCAGAATATTCTTATAATGTAAAAAAAATAATCCTAATACCCTAGCACAAAGTGATCAAAAGATTTGAATTGATGGCTTCTAAGGAAGACCTAAAATAGCCCAGTAAGCATGTGAAAATGCTAAGTATTATTAAAGAAAATAAAACCTTGTGATGTATAACTTAATACATACTTGGATGGCTACAATACAAAAGACAGTAACATAAATGCCAGTGCAGCTTTGTGCAAGCAGAACTCCCACAGATTTTTTAACAGGAATGTGAAATGCTATAAACAGTTTGTAAAGCAATTCACACTTCCTGGAAAAATTTAATAGTGAATTACCAAATAGTCCCTTATTCCCACTTCTAGGTATTATATACAATGAAAAGAATTTTAAAATATTTACATAGCTTGTGCATGAATGACAGTAAAATAATTTATCAGACTAGGTCAAAGATGGAAGTAACACAAAGTCTAACCAGTAATGAATGGATAAACAAAATACAGTGGATACAATGGACTATTACAAAACAAAGTGCTGAATCATATGCTAGCATGCACTAAAGCGTAGATAAGCTTTGAAGGCCTTATTTTTGGAGAACGATCGTATATATCAAATGACAGATGTTATGATTGTATTTATGAGGAGTTCCAGAATAAGAAAATTCATAGAAACTGAGAAAAGAGAGAGAGGGGGGGAGAGAGGGAAAGAGAGAGAGGGAAGGAAGGAGGAAAGGAGGAAGGGAAGAAGGATAGTGAGCCACCACTAAGAGCAATGTAGTTACTTTCCATGACAACAGAGGCAATGTGGATTGAAATAATGGTAACCGTCAAGGCCATGCAAGAGTGCTCAGCCTTTGTGAAACACAGCATGGGGAATCAAAATAGCCATGTCTGAGAAAGGTAAGGACAGCTGCAAAAAGATTTTGGTGATTTTTCTGATTCAATAATGATAATAATAACAATAGAATCAAATTATTAATATTATTTTAAAAGATGCACAGCAGCAGAATTACATTAGCTTTTATTGTATTGTTGTTGTTGTTGTTCCTGATGGAAGCAACGTTGCAATTTCATAGGGCAAGGGCAATCTGTGGCATAAATTCTTATCTGGATGAAGAAACTAGAGTTCTACCTGTAACAGAGTTATAATAAGAATGATTAAGAGGTCACATTAGTGAGTGTTTTTGTTTTTATAATATTTACATGAAAGATGATGCACCATTAAAAAACCATTTTTCTTGTTCTGTACTTAGCACAGCACTGAAAAATGTTGTTGTTTTCCACAACGATTAAAGCATAATTATATAAATAAAAATAAATCAAACGTCTGCATATTTAAGACAAGAGAATACAAAGAACACCCATTTCCTTTTTAATTGCCAGAGAGAACAATGCATCTAATTGTTTGAAACCACTGAAGCAAAGGATGAAGATCTACCTTCTTCAGGGTCTGTTGCAGAGAAACAGGAATGATCTCATTGTACAATTCATCCAAAGTGTCAAGTCCTGCGCTATCCCATAGATTTTTAAAAGCAGTATTTACTCTCACAAACCCCTTCTCTGACTCTTTATTCCTACCTTTTCTACTTTATTTCAGGAATTTGTTAGAAACATCTCCGTAGAAACAAACATTAGAAAAGTTGATAAGCATCATATCATTCATAGTAGATGGCTTTATGACTATGGGGCATTCATTGCTCAAGAGATTTTGAGGAGGAGTTTGTTTGTTTGTTTGTTTTTCTGGCGAAAATATTTATTAAAGTGATTTTTCTTCACTTTTCTCCTAAATCTTATGTTATAAACTCATGCTCTATAATTTTAAGGAAAAAACTGTAAAACACAGAACATTCTAGTTTATAATTAAAGTAGAATGGAGGCATTCTTATTTACATCACCTGCGCAGGCCACTTTGCTTGTGCCTAATGCCAACATTGAGTGACAGAGTATCAAACACCACTTATTTTTGTCTGGCTCTATTGAATAGATGACCAGCAGAGGCCAAAGCAGCTGGAATGAGGTGACAAAAAAGTGCATGCCATAGCTCAATGATGTCGCTGTTAAAAAAGAGAGATAAGAAACAAATCTTAAAATAAAGAAGTTTACAAATTGTGGAGGATTACCAAGAGCCACTGTTTTACATAATAACACATAAACACCCACGGATCTACGATACGAAAAAGTCTGCTCCATGTAGAGGATTCTCAAATTCTCCCTCCTGCTTCTTATTTAACTTTTTTCCCCTTCATCTACACCGCAAAGGACTGGAGTGCTTCACTGTGCCAGGAAGCATGGAGCTGTGTAACCCCTGTACATCCTGTAGGGACAAGCAGTAAGTGATGGTGTCTGCAGCAGTAGGTCCTAAATTCTTTGCTCTTATCTTCTCCAGACAGTTTTATATTTGAGATTTCCCTTATCCACCTCTTCAAGCTGATCAAATTGGGAAAAAAAAACACTGAGTGGAATTCTATATTGGTCTTATATGTGAGCAGGCAGACCCATAAATTAGTCAAGTAAGAGAGGGCAATATATTCTAAGCGACATTATAGCTCAGTGTGGGAGAGGTGTTTCAATGCTCTGAGTGGATGATTACAGGTTTTTTAAATTATTTTTTAATGTAGAGAGGTACTGTAGATTGGTCTGTGTGGGTTTTCAGTATGTTAGAGCAGACAGACTGTTAGAATGTTAGAATATACAGACCTAGATGTACAACTGACTCAGGGTGCTAATGTACTATGTTGTAGAGTACATGCTGTAGGTTCAGAGTTTTTAGCTGTCACATGCATTTTATGTAGAAGGGACATTCTGAGCAGGAAGGCTGCAGCTACACTTTCTCTTTACACTAGCTCTGTCAATGATGTCCACTTTCTTCAGCTTTTCTTATAAATGGTGGAGTCAGGTGCGCTTGGAAACTCTCTTATCACAATACTTATGGTTGTGATATATTTTGAATATTCTCTTTTCATTCATGCTCCTGTCTCTTCTGAACAGACTTTTCTATGCAGAATTGGTCACTGGTTCTTCTTTGTCTCTTGACTGCAGCTTCAGGGACCTCATGGAAGGTCATGGGTGTGGCAGGCATTGGTGTAATTGGTGCAAATTCATGAGGAAGTGCAATGACATCCCAACACCAAAAAGGATGCATTATCTTTAAACTGTTAACTTATGCATAGTTAACTGTTACTGAATAGCACATATATTTCCACAAGATGTGCACTGTGTTTTTGTTATCACCTAGCACAAGGTTTTGAACAGTAAAATAAAATAAAGTTCTTACTGAGTGGATATATACTGTCACACATATTTAACCAACTCAACATATAAATAGACTCTAAGAGAAAATATTCAGCCATAAAATATTACATAAAATTGAAGGATATTAGATATTTCTGATTAATGGAGGACTTGCATTTTGTCAGCGAAAAAGATACACAACTCATTTTATTGATTCATTTAGTTGTTCAGTTAACAAATACTCAAGAGATGACATGTAAGCTGTATTATCAAGACATATTTCCAATTCTGTATGCTACTGCATATTTAGAAAACCATACAAGACATTGTCTTTAATTAATTAAAAGGGAATCTCCAAACACCTTCCACAATTTTTTAAAGGAAAGCCAATGCTATTTTCTGATAAATAATAGTATCCATCTGGTATTATTATTATTATGGAACAATAGTATCCATTAGGTACATCATTGTCAGTCCCCTTTTTTAGGAAAGTAAGTTTACACTTCTTCATGTTCATCTGATTGATTTTGAATGAATACTTGGCCAATTATCTGAAATTCAATGCTAATATAATTTTAGATGTATGTGGAAAAGTGGCATTCTTAAAGGTCACATATTCTGTCCTTGTAAGTTAGATTTCACTCAAATCCTTTCCAGTGATACGCATTTGAATCTGTTATATATCTGGTAACTCAAAAAGCTGTTAGAATTTTATTTATTTTTAATATTCTGAAACTTGAATGTTAACAGTATAACAAAATGATTAAAAATAGGCATTATTAAAACTAAAGGCTGTTTGATTTCTATCTGTCTCGAGAACTTTAGGAATGGAACATTAATATCACGGAGTCACTGCAGACTGAACTGTCCTATAAATAAGTCTCCAAGGACTCCTATGCTCTAAAATAAAGTACCTTTCCTGATGTTACCTGGTAAGAATTATCATAAAAGCCCTTTAAGTGACATTCTTGACTTAAAGGATCCCGAAGGTCTTATACTAAAACCAGTTATTCCAATTCATATTCTAAAATGATTTCTTTTTATATGTATGAACATTTTTCCTGCTTTGTAAGTTCATTGCCTGTGTGCCTGTTGCTCGTGGAGGCCAGAAGATGGCACATTTCCCACAACATGTGTGTGCTGGGACCAGGCAAAGGCCCTCTGCAAGAGCATCAAGTGCTCTTCACCACCAAGCCATCTCTCTATTCATTAAATTCAGCTTCTTTTATTTTTTTAAGACAAGTCAGCTCCAGAACTATGGCAACAGTATAACGATTTGATTTTTCCCCCACAGTGCCTCCACCTTCGCTTTCCTGTTTTCTTCCTTCCAGATTGTACTATCTGAGTACTGAGTATGAGAAAGCTGACATAGAAAGCCTTTTGTTGCTGTGTTTCTTCTTGTTTTTTGAGGAGATAGAAATTAACTGTACAATTAACTGTAATATGCTAGGATAGTTGTGACATATTACGTTCCTTGATCATATTATTTTCAGTAGCCCTTCACACCGCCTTTCCGCCTTTCCTCATCACTGTCACCAAACCTTGTAGCTTTAAGTCATCTTTTTTCTGTTTTCATTGGTTGACCATCTATGAAAGAAAATATCTGAACTTCAAAATAATCCACTAAGTTTCCTCCAAAACTGTTTTTGGGGAAATAGAAATACCTGGAGGGGACAGGAGCTCCCAAAGGATAGCTGATAGGGGAGGTCCTCCTCACCTTCTATTTGACCCTAGCCTATCAGGTCTCATCAGGACTGGTTGCATTGTCTTCCTCTGTGGCCTGACAAGGCCGTACCCCACTCAGGGGGAGGTGAACAGAGAGCCTGACACTGAATTCATTCCAGAGAAAGCCCTTGCTCTTACTAGGGACCCCATTTGGATACTGAGTCTATGGGTTACATCTGAGCCACGGTTTTATGTATTCTCCACACATTGTCCTTGGTTAGGGTATCAGTCTCTGCAGGGCTCCCAGGGGTCAGTGTTTGTGGCTCTGTTGCTCTCCTTTTGGAGCTTCTGTCCCCTCTAGGTATTTCTATCTCCCCCTTCTTTCATAAAATTACATGCCCTCTGCCTATGAGTCTCAGCTTCTCCTTTCATACCTCAATCAGTGGAGTCTTTCAGAGCCTCTGTGGTAGGCTACTGTCCTGCTCCCTGTCTTCTGCTTCCAACGTGAAGAGATGCTAGAGAACTCACCAGTGCTCCTTCACCATGTAAAGACAGCAGAACTCGGAAGCCCAGAAGAACACACATTAGAACTATCTCAGACATTCTGATCTTGGATGTGTGCCCCAGAAGGATGAGGAATGAATATTAGCTCTATAAGCCAAATGGTTTTCAAAGGAAACCAACAGAGATAACTATAATTTCCCTTCTGCCTGAAAAAATCAATCCAGTAGCTATTTGCTGTGTTATATAGCATATGTCCTTTATTGGTAGGGTACAGATTTCAGGAGATCTTAGAGATCTCTACTTTTTGGTAAGACCCCAGAGCCTCATCTATTTGCTGCTTCTTACCATAACACATTTTTTTTCCTGACAAACACTTTTGCTAGTACATATACCAATCATACTTTGCTTTCTCAAACATCTTGTTGGCACAGACCTTCACAGTCCATGCATGCATTTTTTTCCTACAGCAATTTCACCATACAAAGTGAAAACCAAATGCCTTCTATTGAATTCAGTAAGTACTAGTTCAAATTTTAACTTGATGTAGTTAAACCAATTAGAGTTGGTGTCCATTTACTAGACCAAATTTTGTTCTAAATCTAATAATACTTGTAAGTATCTGTAAAATATTTCTGAATTTTTTAGCCTCTTTAACCAACAGTTGAATAAAGCCTCTGCCTCCTGAGTCTTGGGATTAGAAGTATGAACCAATATATCTGGCCCATTTTTAGAATTGCTAATAAGAGTATGCTGACAATTAACAACCTTGGGGAATCTGTGGGATTTATAAGTATACAATAGTGTCCCGAAAGCTCATCTCTCCTCCATAACCCCCTGTTTGTTTCTGCAAGGCCAATGTCACAGTGTGCCTAGTTTGGTAGTCCTGGTGGGGAAAATACCATCTGTATCAGGTCAGTGGGGTGGTTAGTGGAGTAAGGATTTTAAAGCACTGACAATTTGACCAAACATACCCTGTTTCTTGTGAGAAATTTTAATCTAGTAAAATGGCTGCTCTGATCACATCCAAAGACCTTTTATGTCTGTGTGATCTGGCTGAAATGTAGACACTTCTTACACCTTTAATCCCAAACAATGATGCCTAATCAGAGAAAGATTTGAAAGAACAGGAGAAGGCCAACTCTCAAGAGAATAGGGAAGAGAGGTGATTTAAGCAAAACACAGAGAGAGACTCACAGAGAGACAATGACAGAGGAGAAGGGAGGGAGAGAGAGGGGGAGAGAGGGATGAGAGAAAGAGAGAGAAAAGGAGAGAGAAAAGTAGGGGAGGAAGTTTTCCTGGGAGAGTTTTACAGAGATGGGTTGAAAAGAGAATAAGCTAGACACAGTTGAAGACACAATGATGCAGAAAATGAGAAGGAGCCAGAAGAACAGAACAGATTGCTAGAGTTAGTTTGAGGCCAAGCAGAGCAATTCAGTCAGAATCTGAGAGAAGCCAGTTTGATTCAGTCAGTTTGAAGAGGAGTCTGAGAGTGTACAAACTGAATTGAACCAGCCAGCCAGAGTTCAGAAAGAGCTAGAAAAGGTGAGCATATGCAGAAGTAAGTCTCAGAGACTGAGAACATTCTAGGTCTAGATTAGTTGTACAGAGGCTAGAAGTTTCCAGGACTAGGCCTAGGTTAGCAGATGGAGGCAGTAAGCCTCTGAGACAACAATTACTTGTGGAGAATAAAAGTTACTTTTACAGTTACTGACATGTGAATGGGGGGAGGGGCAGGTTCCAGGAAAGACTTCCTCACCTGGGGGACAGGAACAAGAGAAACAGCATTTGTTCTGAGGCAACCACAAATGTACTATATTGTGCCTAGTGCTCCATTCACGTTCACTGATTTTCAACATCTGGACACACAGTTTTGTACCTTCAACAACCTTCAATACACTTATGGTTATACTAAGGCCCATGGTGGGAAGACCTTGTACCAAAAATAGTGTTTGGATTTGTTTTAAACATTGCTGTCTGGAAGAAGGCAGCTTTCCTGACACAACCAAGGGTTTGGCTTAGACTTGCTAACAATGGGAAGTAACAAAGCATGCACTTGAAATGATGTGGTGATATTCTTCTCAAATATACACAGGTACAATGTTTATGGATCTTAACTACTAGGGGATTTAATTAGCTTCTTCAATGAATGTTTTGAAATCAATTCTGCTTGATAAATCAGTCAGGACACTGTTTTATGCCCTAAAATCAAACACTTTGTGGGAACAGAGAAGAGATAAATTGGTATGTGGTTGTCTCAGCTGTCACATTCTGCCTCTTACTTGGGTTCCAACACCTGCTCTAAGAGTATTTGATTAGCAGAGGATTTTCTTTTATTTTTGTCTTTCTGCTTAGCTAAACTAAATAGATTCTTCACAAAGTGATTTTGAAATGATTTTGTGTTTGTATTTACGTCATTAAGCTTGTTTGTCAGTATTTGGGTTGTCCATTTTCTATGAACATTTTAAAACAAAAAGAGTTTGCTATAACATTTGGTCTTCCCATCAGGCTTTGACACCACAGTGTCTACTCTCCCAGAAAATGTGGGTATCAATGAGGTTTATCAAGATTACGTTGTAATTGTAATCCTACTAGACATTTTCTTCTACTGTGGAAAATGCTAAACATTTCCTCAAAATGCCCTTATAACAAAATGAATAATAGGGGAGAAATTTCCAGCACCACCTCGAGGACTCTGTGGGCATTTCATTGCTAAATGAACCCATTTTATTAGGCAGAAATTCACTAATATTTACCAGTATTTATGAACTGTGTGTATAGGTGTGTCCCATCATGCAAAATACACAATTAGGAAATGTGTAAATAAAGGTTGTTCCCGAAGCATGGCAAGAGACAAATACAGATTTCTGATTTCACAAGCAGCATTGCTTACCTTTCCAAACATTGCATAATTCATCACAACTTGATAGGTTCACAGAGCACTGCAGTCTGTATGCTTCTTGATGCAAGAAGGGCTCCACGGCCTTGCTACCAGTGGCCTCTGATTCATCTGAGTGGCTGCATACCTCTAGATTGTTACTCTTGCTGACTAAACATACCTGACACAACAATCATGCTGACAGCTGCCACTTTAGAGCCTCCACTGCAACCACTATGGACCTCAAACCCGGTGACTAGAATATTCTAAGATGCAATTTATAAATTAAAAATATTTACTGTTAAATTTTAATAAATGCTGAGAATTTCAATAAGCTTTGTTTATAAAAACCATGCTTGCCACCAATTGTTCTTCAATGAAAGCATTTAAAGATAACGTATCTCTCTATATATTTCTTTTAAAAATATTTTTATTTTAATTTTTATTAATTACACTTTATTCACTTTGTATCCCCTTCCCTCCTCCTTTCCCAATTCCACCCTCCCTCCCCATTCTTGACACATGCCCCTCCCCAAGTCCGCTAATAGGGGAGGTCTTCCTTTCCTTCCTTCTGCTCCTAGTCTATCAGGTGTCATCAGGAGTGGCTGCATTGTCTTCCTCTGTGGCCTGGTAAGGCTGCTCCCCCCTCAGGGTGAGGTGATCAAAGAGCAAGCCAATCAGTTCATGTCAGAGACAAGCCATGTTCCCATTACTATGGAAACACTTGGACACTGTGCAGGGGTTCTAGGTTATCTCCATGCATGGTCCTTGGTTGGAGTATCAGTCTCAGAGAAGACTCCTGTGGCCAGTTTTTTTGGTTCTGTTGCTCTCCTTGTGGAGCTCCTGTCCTCTCAAAAATGGATATCTTACCAAAAGCAATCTACAGATTCAATGCAATTTCCATCAAACTACCAACACAATTCTTTACTGACCTTGAAAGAAAACTTCTCAACTTCATATGGCATAACAAGAAACCCAGAATTGCTAAAACAATCCTCTACAATAAAAGATCTACTGGTGGTATATCCATCCCTGAGCTCAAGCTGTACTATAGAGCAACAATACTAAAAACTGCATGGTACTGGCATTGAAACAGACTGGTGGATCAATGGAATCGAATAGAAGACCCTGAAATAAATGTACACACTTATGGACACCTGATTTTTGACAAAGATGCCAAAACAATTCAATGGTAAAAAAAGACAGCATTTTTAACAAATGGTCCTGGTCTAATCGGATGTCTACATGTAGAAAAATGCAAATAGACCCATACTTAACACCCTGCACAAAACTAAAGTCCAAGTGGATCAAGAACCTCAATATATATTTCATATACACATTTTAGCTTAATGAAGTGAACTTTCCCTTTGGGATGTTGATTTACTTTAAGAATATTGGTTTCATTGACTATTACAATTATGCCTGTTGCTTCAAAGTTTGCATTGGAATCAGTCTGCTGACTTCATGAAAGGGGGCACTGCGTACTGAATCATCTGGCCTCTGCAGGCCAACCTGTTCCTTTACTAAGTAGGAAATTCAATGAGAAACAATTCAGATCACAGAGAAGCATTCATTAAAGTTATGAGGAAGACTTTCATTTATAATTCTCACTATTCTCACTATGTGGGTGGGAAGCTGAGGTATAGTTTAAGTAAGACACACAGGATGTGGGTGATAGACCATATTAGAGAAGAGACTATTCATTTAAAAAAATATTTTCTAAAGAAAATCTATGGGAGTCACAGTTGATGAATATTACGGCTAAAGATATAAACCCACAGAAGTTTCCTCTGACATTTTAGTAGATTTTCTAACAACCTGAGGATATGGTATCCACTGGTCTAAAAGACAGGCATAAGGCAGCTTTTTAGAACTTTTCATGAACCTGAAGCATAAGTAAAATTTCTTCTACAAGTGTTCATAACATAATTATCACAAAATTGTCCTAGGAAATGATCTGCTTAGTACTTAGAGTCAATACACAATGGCAATGCCATAACATTAAAATAACTTGGTTTAAAAATTCTATGAAAAAAAATCCAGTGCGGTCCATATGTATAATTTTGGGGGAGAGGAGGTCAGGTTAGTTCAATAGCAAATTAGAATATAGTGACCATGAAAAATTTTGACTTTGGGATTACATAATCTTTTAAGAACCAGATAACAGCTTTAATGAGCATATCAATATCTAAAAATACAGATATATCTTACTGTGCAACATATATTCCTCATGCTCAGTATCCCTTTAATAAATGAATAATAGTTTTTATGTGTAACTATTTTTATTTAGTATACAAAGCTTTTTGGTAAGGATCAATGGCAGGATTAGAACACTGTGACCCCTGGTTTTACACCTCTTACTGTGTCATCTACTGTAATGAGGGAACAGAAAAGGACCTTTATACAATTAAAGAGCATTGTTGAAATAGTTCAGTCAGTAAAATGCATACTGATGAAGACCTGAGTTAGATCCCCACCTTCCATATTGAAAAGAAAATAGCCAGACACCATAGTACATATCTACAATGCTAGCTCTGGATGGACAGAGACAGCTGGATCCTTAAGGCTTGTGTAGACCAGCCAGCCTAGCTAACTGGTGAGCATCAAGGTTTAGGTAGAGATGAAATGAGGAAGACAGAAGGCATCAACCCTTTGTCTCAACAGGCACATGCAGTGTTCTTGGACCCACACACAACAGTGCACATACTTGAACCATTCATGCACAGACACATTAAAAAATACGTCTATGCCTAAAGAGGACAGGAGCCCCAAAAGGAGAGCAACAGAACCAAAAACTCTGGGCACAGGGGTCTTTTCTGAAACTGATTCTTCAACCAAAGATGATGCATGGAGATAACCTAGAACCCCTGCACAGAGGTAGCCCATGGCATTTCAGTGTCCAAGTGGGTTCCATAGTAATGGAAACAGGGCCTGTCTCTGACATGAACTGTTTGGCCTGCTCTTTGATCACCTCCCCCTGTGAGGAGAGCAGCCTTACCAGGCCACAGAAGAAGAAAATTCAGCCCTTCCTTATGTGACCTGACAGAGTAGGATCAGAAAGAAGGAGAGGAAGACCTCCCCTACCAGTGGACTTCGGGGATGGGCATGGATAGAGAAGGGGAAGGAGGGAGGGAAGTATAGAGGGATACAAAGTGAATAAACTTACTAAAAATAAAAATAAAAAACCTACAAAAACATACATCTATGCCATGAGGTTTACAGTTCTTATATAATTAGATGTGTACAAAGAGGAAATTGTAACAAAACAATCACCTATTTAGCACCACCATGTTCTAACCCAGGGTCCCACTCAATATTATGAAGATAAAATTGAAAATATTCCCATTTTACATAGCAGCAAACTAAAGATCCATGCAGTGTGTGCCCACCCATAATTTATGTTCAGTCAAGACAACTTAAAAAAATTCACTTAAGTGAGATTTTTGTTCTATACTTAAGTAATTGTTATATTTTCTAGAGAATAAATTATTTTTAAAATAAACTGAGCTCCCAAAGAACACTTTATTGTCTTTTAGAAATGAATATAAAGTTTAAAGCATAGTGATTATTAAATTTCTTTTCCTGCCTGTTGCTTTTTCTTGGCACTAACTGGAGAGCTGGAAAGTTCTTCAGCAGATCTCTACATGTGCCCTTGACAGAACCCATGCTTGTAGTAAATGGGTTCTCACATGTTTTACAGCTTACGATTAAAAGAATGAAAGAAAACTATATCCTACTTCACAATATACACTACAAACTCTTCATACTGTATTGGTAAAAGCTGAAAAGATTTTATATTAAGGCTTAACATTCTTTCTCTGTCTCTGTCTCTCTGTGTGTGTGTCTCTATGTGTGTGTCTGTGTCTGTGTGTGTATGTGTGTATATGTGTGTGTGTCTCTGTGTGTGTGTCTGTGTGTGTATGTGTGTGTATGTGTGTGTGTGTCTCTGTGTGTGTGTGTGTCTCTGTGTGTGTGTCTGTGTGTGTGTGTCTCTGTGTCTGTGTGTGTGTCTGTGTGTGTCTCTGTGTCTGTGTGTGTGTCTGTGTGTGTCTGTGTGTGTGTTTCTGTGTGTGTCTGTGTGTGTCTGTGTGTGTGTGTCTGTGTGTCTGTGTGTGTGTGTCTGTGTGTGTGTGTGTGTGTGTGTGTGTGTCTGTGTGTGTGTGTGTGTGTGTGTGTCTGTGTGTGTGTGTGTGCTCCAGTGCGCTGTCTGTAAGTGTATACAGTTGTGCTCTACTGTATACTGTGCATGTGGAAGATGAAAGCTGATATTGGACATCTATTTTATTATTCTCTACTTTTGAAGGCAAAGTCTCACTCTGATCTTGGAACCTGAAATGGCTACACTGTAAGTCTGTGGAATCTATTCTGCCCATTCTGGGGTCTCAGAGGCATGCTACTGCTTTCATATTTTTATGTTGAATCTGGAGATCTAAACTCAGGTTCGACCATGAGTGCTTTTCCTATGGAGTCCCATCCCTGGTCCCAGAGATATTCTAGCTTCTGTCCCAATGGCTCTGTTTTCTGAAGGAAAGCATGTGAACTCATCTGTTTGTTCCCACTCTGCCCCAAGATAGTTATATGTGTCAGCTTTGACCTGTGTACTTAAAAAGTGTTTCTCAGCCAGCTAGCTCTTTATTAATGTTTTATTGCCTTGCTGAAGGAGGACACACACCTATGTGGTAGAGAATAATTTCGTATTTTCAAACTCAGCAAAGAAGTTAAAGTTTTGAATCCCAAGGCATTAGGATATGCAGCGTTACTGAATCAAATTCTGTCAGACAGGTGGGTGGATAATTATGTCCCAAATTTAAAGAAATTGGATGAGGCAAATTTAAAAGTATACATTAGACAGCGGTGTTAAATGAATTCAGTCCTCTTTTGTTCTGGTCTATTTTGCCATTCTTCCCTCCACCCACCTTAAAGTTTCCATTGTAATTGGTGACTGAATGTAGTTTCTTTATAAGCTGTGCTGCCTTAGGCCACGGATGTCAGGAGGAGTGGGAGAGGATGCAGCTGTGAACCAGAGCCAAGCCCATTCTCCCAGTAAGGAGCAGGTCCACAGAGCCCCACTCTGCTTTCCGCACACAGCTTCCTGTTATATTTAGTTTCAAAATTATGGGCCCAAAAGAGGGGCTTGCCTCTTGGGTTTTGGCCCTGTACTCTGGTTTGAAGTATCCACTCAGCAATATTTGCTCAATGCGTTGGCTCTCTCTGGGCACAAATCCTTGCAATGCCCCAGAATTAATCCAGACTCAGAGGGCATTCGCTCCCAGGAGGACAATGTAGTCCCTGCTGTCCCTAGTGCAAGCTTCATCTGCAATATTTCCCTTTTAACAGACTTGACAGGGTCAGGAACCACAAACTCATCTGCTTCTACTAGTATCTCTAGCGCCAATAAAAACCAACACTCTCTGGATTTGCCTTATAAATATTTTTAAAAAGCATCATTTATTAAACATTAGTTTGGACATTTTGGATTAAAAATAGGTGTTTTGTTGCAATGAGTTACCTTTAAATTACTTTACATATACTTGATAGGACAGGATGAAGCAACATGAAAGACCCTCAGAGCAGAGTTTATCGCTATTTTCTTGGGCAATATTCCACCTATTTAAGCATATTGTACGGTTTTATTACACAAGGACAACAGAAGTAAGTCCCACAAATGGTAACTCCCCCCAAATCAGCTGAATAGAAGAGAACATGTGGTTAAATAAGAGATACTTTTTAAATTAATTACCATCAGCTGCCACTCCTATTCTCACAAATGACATAGTCATTAATATTTTAAATGTATAGTGTGTATAGTGTATGCAAAAGAAGCCTGGTTTTTAAGCTTACATCCCACACTTAGATTGCATTAGTGTTTATTTACTACCTGGTATAGAGAAGGAATTTATGACCTACAAAGGATCTGTGAGTGGTATTAAGTTCTTCTTTCTTATATTTGATTTGGAAGATATTAAATTGACAAGAACAAATGCACCAGCACACAGTAGGTGCTGTAACACATGCTGTGTGTGCTATTGTAAGGGCAGGACAGTGCTTCATGAAAATGGAACAGTATGAAGATAGGAACTGTGATCAAGCTGAGAGTGAATTTTTCATCATAATAGGGAGAGAGCAAAATGGCTGAGGTAACAAAAGAAACGCTGAGAGAGAAAGGTCATCTTCTCCCTCACATGTCTGTGTTCTCTTTTCTATAAGGGCATTTCTGCGAGGAGTTCTGTTCACTTGAGAAAATTAAATTCTCCACGTTATTAGAGGATGCATTCCCCAGGACGGTTACTGATCACGAAACAGGTCAAGCATAATAGGATGGAGCTGCTTTGAGGCTAAAATTTACAGCACTTATGACAGCTTTCAAGAAACGGGTGTTCTTGGGATCTACATGATTAGGTCAGCAGTGGAATTAGTCAGTTATTTCTATGTCCACCTTTTCCATTTCAGATTGCTGACTCATTATTTCTTTGCTGTATTTTTCACATTTTTAAACCAGAATTAGATGTCCTGGATTAGGAAAAAAAACACAACAAAACAGAACAACAACAACAAAACAACCATAGCATACTCCACTAGTCTTCTAGACATTTTCATGACAATTGCAAAACCATGTAATTTTTGCCATTACAGAATATTTCATACCATTCAAGCACCAAAAAATGTTTGATTTATAGACTGAAGTAGTGGATGTATTAAACAACTTATATTCAGAGTGTCTCTTTCTCTCTTTAATAAAAATCTAAAATTTTCTATGTAAATTTGAATAAGAAATTTACAGTTATTTATAATGTAAAAAGTAATGGATCTGCTACCCCCAAATCAAAGAAATTACCTATATTTATTTTCGTGGGAGGATTTTTTAGAAAGTTGTGCTTTATTTTCAAATGAAAACGGTGTTGTTTCACCCTGATAAAGATCTTGAAAAAACTTAAAAAGTATGGGTACTCTTGTCTAAATGAATCCATTCAAGCAGGGCTATGAATGTGCCTTTGGCAGAGATTTATAACACCTACTTAAAATGCTACATGGGTAGGAAATGAGAAAAAGACGAAAACTTATCCTCTAAAGTCAGGAGAATGCTGGGGAAACAGTGAAGTCTTAGCAATGAAAGACCACACATCGCTAATAATATATCTTCGGCTCTTTGACAGCCTACAAAATACACAGTAGAGGTACAGACTGATTTGATGTAGAAGAGTAGAATTAATTGCCTAAACGTGATAAAATCCATAGGATATCTTTTCTACTTATAGTAATTTTGAAAAACAAGCTACCCTACAAATTGAATTATAAACAAAGATGCTGGCTCATTTTTATGAATGAAATTAAGCTCTAGATTTTAAGCATTTTTGTCCTCTGATAATATCAACCACCAGTAACAATAAAAAATTCATTAATGAAACAGAAGAAAATAGAAAACACACACACTTGCACAGTCTAGACAACACTATGTGACTAGGCACTAGGTTGATTTTCATGAGGTACAATGGCATCTTTTTGAAACCGCTTCTACCCCATGCATGTGAATTTGTGTATACACACATGTGACTATAACATGGTTCGAGTTGTGCCACATTAAAATTCTTTAGGAATCTGATCACATAATGTGCACTTAGGACAAAAAACTCATATATAGATATCAGAGTAGCCATTGGCATTTTTATGTGAAAAGATTATGGGAGTGAGCTCAGAATTTATGACAAGCTGGACTGGGCCATATGCGTGCTGAAGGATTAATCTTAAGAAGCTGCCAATTCTCTATAGCGGGACTGGAGGATTTCTCGTTAATGTGGGATAAATGATTAAGCAGTGGTGGCTCATAGACACAGGGGAAAATTGTCGAATTTCTTAGAAATGAAAGCTTAAGAATTCAGAGTCACTGTCATTGCTTTCACATAATGCTATTGGTCCAGGTCCCTGTCTCAGACAGCTGAGCTCTGAGATATGTCACTGGCCATGTTTAGTCTTTACTGGCCTGGCCATGATCCACGCATCCTTGGCTTGCTTCCTGGAATTCTTTCTTAGCCTACTTACACAGATAGCACCTGCTCCCCACCGTTTCCTTCTCCCCTTAGAACCCAAGGAGGGATTCCCGACCCACTGAATGAATGACATACATCCGTTCATTTCCTCCACTTAAATTTCGGGCCCTGGCTTTTAACCCACATCTCTAGCAGAATGTTTTGCCACAGCTTTCCTCTCTTTTCTCAGGGCAAGTCATGCCAACCAAGTGTGCAAACTCACAGACTGCGTTTCTTATGCATTTAAAGAAATTTCAATTTAGATCATACCAAAACCCCTTTGTCAACTAAAATTACAATCCTGACTTTTATTTCCCTGGTGTGCCTCACCCATTGGACATGTTTTGGTTTTGTTTGCCTTTTCTGCTTTTACCTGCTTTTCCTTGCAAACCAATTTCATAGAAGTATATTTATTTCCCATTACTTTACTTTTAAGTTATATTCTGCTTCTGTAAAGATTCAGCAGAGTTGCTGGGGAGGTGGCTCACTGGGTTATGGTGCTGGTTACACAGATATCGAAAGCTTGGGCGGATCTGAGTTCGGATGCCAGAACCCACAGATATAAGAAGACCCTCAGTGTGGTTTGTGTGCCTTCAGTGCCAGCAATGGGGTTCAGGAGGAGTTTGGGTGAGATTTTCTGGAAAGAGGTTTTTCTGCGAGTAGCTTAATTTTAAATTGACCATTTATATTCTTCCCAATGCTTCTGCTTAGAACAACTGTTCTTTTCACTGATGATTGAGAGTGGCATTGAACATGAAAGCCGTTTTAGCTGTGAGAGTGCTTCTCCTCTTACCGTTAAGAAAGCTGGGTAGGGAACGTACACTATGAGTAAACTAAAAAAGAAAAAAAACAGCAAGGATGCTAGCAAGGAAACTTTAAGATGTACAGAAAGGGCCAGCCACCTGAATGTAAGACTAAAAATGATCAGTACATGCCATGACTGAAGGCAATCAATGGATGACCCTGGGCTAGAATAGCTTGGGAAACCGATGTGCATGGAATGTTAAGCTGTTGATGCACAAGAGCAGTGTATGTGCGATAAGGCAATAGGCAGCCTAACTTATGCCCCCAAAGAAGATAGAAAGCTCATTTATATTAGTGGAGCATGTGCTCCGTATGTCTCTGTCAATTACGTATTCCAGATATTTATCTCAGTTTCACAAGACTTTCTCAGGGGAATATGACTTGATATGATTAACACTGTTTAAAAATTTACTGCATGTGTCAGCAACTTCCTTTCTCTTATTGAGATGACGATGCTGAACCTATGGACTCCATGATATCCTTGGGTTGGCACCTTCCCAGCTATAGTCTGTTCACATCTGCCAGCTGATTGATTGAATTTTTATGTTTGTGTCTGTGTTTTTGTTTGTTGCTTTTTGTCCTTCCAGAAAGCTAACGTGTCTATTCTTTCTATAGCTTTTTGTTTGCGCATAATTTTCTGCTTGACTCTCGTCCACATATGGCACATATGGCAGAGTTGTATCACTCCACAATTTATCTGTTAGAAAGTTACAAACTCAGAATGTAGCTATTCAAAGATATAGGGAAATCCTCACCAAGGTAACTAAGTAAAAATGATGCCAGCAGCATTGCCCAAATCCATTATGACTGCTGCCTGTATAAGATGGGAATATTTAGATCCAAGAAGCAGAAGAAGATTTATTCAA
The DNA here is from genome assembly GCA_028658305.1 of Pachyuromys duprasi. Taxonomy (NCBI): domain Eukaryota; kingdom Metazoa; phylum Chordata; class Mammalia; order Rodentia; family Muridae; genus Pachyuromys; species Pachyuromys duprasi. The sequence continues at coordinate 28,358,376 of CM053763.1, forward strand.
ACACATTTGGGGAAGTGGGCCACCTATAAGCTGATGAGGGAAGGTCAGAAGATGATTCTGATGAAACTATCATCTGGGACTCTAGATTTACATAAGAAATGTAAAAAAATGGACTCACAATAGATTTCTGATTTATTACAGTTAAAATGTTTTCATACAGTATATTTGGATCATATTTTCCCCTCTTCACCTGTTCCTCTCTGGCATAACCCACCATGATGCATACTTCTCTCTCTTTAAACACCCACATAACAGTACTTTGTTTTTGTAGAGCCAACTAAGTAATACAGTTTACATTTACATACATACGCATATACATACATACCTCTCTTACTTTTTTTCTGTCTTTCCAAATAAATAATTTGTAGAACAGAGAGCCACAGCTGGATAATGCATAGAGAGTGAAAAACTCGGTCCTAAAAGGGATGTCTCCATCAAATTCCTCCCTTCAGGGCTCATGAAACCCTGTAGAAGAGGAGGCAGGAAAAACAGAAGAGCCAGAGGGCATGGAGGACACCGAGAAAACAAGGCTTTCTAAACAAGGCTTTACCACAGTAAGATCTCACAGAGACTGTGGTAACATTCAGCGAGCCTGCAGGGCCTGATGGGTTTTCAGCACTAAGAAAGGAAGCAGACGCAAGGTCCCATCCCCAAGCCAGAGGCTATCTTGGATCAATAACCAATAGTGAATGAAAAATTAGTTTTCTCCAACCAACTCTCACTGGGTACACACACTACTCTTAAAGGCAGGCCCTATGCTCAGCAGCAGAGGGCCAACACAAAAGGAACTCAATGGCATTTTGGAGGGTCTGTGTGTTAACATGCTTTGTCGGAATATTTTTGCTTGTTTCTTTACTTTCAATACGAGTCCCATGCTTATGGTGTTTGTTTTTGTGATTTTATGGGATCTCTGTGTGTGAACTTGTGCAATTGCTGCTGCACCTGAGTGTTTCTCATACTTTTTCTACAGCTTTCCTCCTCTTCTTCCTTCTTTTTCTTCCTCTTGTTCTTGATCTTGTTGTTATTTTTCTTCTTCTGTTTTATTCTGGTTGTTTTGTTTATATTTTTATCTTACTTTACTTTCTTATTTTTAGATGCATATTTCATTGTCTACTGAGAGAAATTAGGTGTGTGGTTTTGGATGGATGGGAAAGAGGAAGGCTCTGGTAGAAGTTGGGGAGGGAAAACTATAACCAGAATATATTTTATGAAAACTAGTCTATTTTCAATTAAAAAGAAAAAGAAAAAAAACCTGAGCAGTTAAACTTCAATATTATGAGACTTGTTAAGAAGAAAACCATATAAGAAACTCCCTCTTGGTAAACTCATGAAAATAGTTAGCAAAAAGTAGAGAAAATAGTGATGAAAATGAAGGCCATGTACAATGAGCAAGCTGGTCAGGGTGGGGATCCAAAGTACTGGAAACACACTGTACAAAGGCCCAGTGTACTTTTTCTCCATGTCCTTAACACTGACTAAGTGCTTCTCAGTTCTCATCATGATCATTGGGATCTATAGCGCATCAAAGATGAGCAAGAAATTCTGCTAGCCACGCAAGCTATGCTGCAAATATGCAATATGGGTCCCATCTTATTCCCTCCAGAAACTACCTTTGAAATCAGGACTAGAATGAATGTGCACATAAACGAACATAGTACAAAGGAAGCTAGTTAGGATGGAAAACTGAATTATAAGCTAAAGAAATTTTAGAGATGCAGTGAAGGAGTCACACACGTTATAGATGAGCTGCGAATTGTTCTTTTTCTGGCAGTAGTGTGGGACACGGCTGTTGGCTTCCGAACTAAGAGCAGAGGGACCCTGAGATTAAGATTCCGTTTCTCTTAGGAAATGGCTGGGATGCACTCAGGGTGAGGCTCCTGTGCTAGGCAAGGATCTGTGACACACAAGGCGGCGGGGGGTGGTGGTGGAGGGAGGTGGAAATAAGTTTTCCAGTGGGTGATACAGTTAGCCCTTTTAAATGAGATTGTTAGTATAAGATGACAGTGGAAATTCTGCAGATGTGAAAGCCTGTGATAGTACAGAAGTGTTATAACCCACTGGCTTAGTGGTTGTATTAAAGGTAGGGTGCAGGTGAAAGCCTATGCCTGGTTGTTGGGCAGGCTCAGCCTAGCCCTGGAAGTTCAGGGAGGAAGGAAGCCCACTCTTCCCCAGATCAAACGATGAATCTCAGGTGATCATTCTGGAAGAGTAGGATGAGAGAGAGAAATAGAGGGAGCTTATTTTGTGAATCCAGTGGGTGGGGTTTCGGTGGTGAATGTGTCTTGGATAGGGCTAGAGATGCTAGGGATACTTGGTTTACATGAAGTAGTACAGTTCTACATTTACATGCAGTAACACAGTCCAATCACAAGAATGAAAACATAGACTTAATTATCCTATGGGTGGGGGAGAATCTCCAGGTACAATTAAAGGTCCTTTGCTTAAGGCTAAAATCTCCTTAACATAGGGTGGGTATCTCCAGGAACCCCCAGGTGTTTGCTGAGCAGGTTTGTTATCAGGAAAGGATTGGGCTTGTAATCTTCACTGAGGGCCATGTGATACCCCTTAGAGGTTTTAGGGTTCAGGTAGAGAGAGCAACCCTCTGAGAAAGGGAGTCCTTCTGAATAGACTGAACTCAGAGGCTATCCAGAAGCACTAGACTTTGACTTTAACCAGCAGAGTCCCCCAGAAAGTAAGGCTAGAAAAAAGGACAGGTGAAGACTGAAAGAATAAAATACACTGTGTGTTAAGATGGAGTCAAGAAAAAGACAAAAATTAAGAGATCAACTAATGACTTCAGGGGAAATTGCATACTTATTTTTAAGTATTTGTTTGCACTTGAAAAAACTTGCTTGGGTTAACATCTGGAACGAAATGGCCTCTTCACAGAATAGGTTAATGGAGAAGATGTCAAAAGAGAGGCAGAGAATGAGGTGAGGTGTTAGGGTACTTATAGGAGACCCAGCTGTTACAAAGTTAAGAGTGCAGGAGATGAAGGGAATGTTTTGTTTGTTTGTTTGTTTTCCTAGACAAAGCATCATTGTGGTAGTTAGTTTTTGTCAAATAGACACAAGCCAAAGTTATCTTGGAAGGGGGAACTTCAACTGAAAAAAAAAAGACTCTATCAGATCTGTCTGTGGGCATGTTTTTGGTATATTTTATTTCCTCTTTCTTTCGTTCTTTCTTTCTCTCTTCTTTTTGTTTACACATAGAATTTTAAATTTTATTCTTGGTAGGAATGAATATGAACCTTTATACTTTTATTATGAGGGAAAGTGGGACTGGGGGAGGTCAGGGAGGGACCTTCAATCTTTCTATCTATTTATTATCTATCTATCTATCTATCTATCTATCTATCTATCTATCTATCTATCTATGTGTGTGTGAGTGTTCTATCATCATGTACACTTGCATGCCAGAAGAGGGCACCACGTCTCATTATAAATGGCCATGAGCCACCAGGGAGGAACCTTCAATCTTTCTATTTATTATCTGTCTATCTATCTATCTATCTATCTATCTATCTATCTATCTATCTATCTATCTATCTATCTATCTATGCATTTATTTATTTAGTTATTTATTTAGTTATGTATGTATGTATGTATGTATGTGTGTGTGAGTGTTCTATCATCATGTACACTTGCATGCCAGAAGAAGGCACCATGTCTCATTATAAATGGCAATGAGCATTTACTGGGAATTTAACTAAGGACCTTGGGAAAAGCAGGGAATGCTCTTTATCACAGAGCCATCTCTCAAGCTCAACTGGGACATCTTCTTAACTGTTAATTGGTAGATTAGGGCCCACCTCACTGTGGGCAGTGCCACCCCAGGGCTAGGGTGCTGTGTAGGAAAAGTAGCTGAACAAGTCAGAGGAAGCAATCTTCCTCTTAGGTTCCTGCCTTTGCTTCTGCTGGATTTCCTGCCATGACTTTCCTCAGAGATGGACTGTGCCCTGGAAGTGTTAGTCAAATAAACCCTTCCTGCCTCCCTGTTGCTTTGTTCATGTTGTTTATCAGACCAACAGAACCAAACTAAGAAAAATAGGGTTTCGAAGGAATGAACAGAGAATTTTGGTTAGTAAATTATAGTTTGTGCCCTTAAGACAATGTCAACTCATGATAAGGAAAGAAGCTTGATTACAGAATATAAATATGGACTTTATATGATAGCTAAAGGAAAGCATCAACAAACACCAAATACTCCAAATCTGAAAGTAAAGCTTGAGTTTATGTTTGCTCAAAAAAAAAAAAAAGAAAGAAAAACTAGCTAGAGGAAGAAGGGCTATATAATTTACAACAATATGATACAGGCATTTTGGGGTACTAGAGGGACTGAGAATCGAGTGATTATTTTGTATTGCAGAAAAATTGAAGTTCTAGATGTCAATGGAAGAAGGGTCTGATAAATTTAATAAGAAATGTTGAGAATATTTATACTGTACTTTTTAATTAAATTTTTTATATTAATTACAGTTTATTCACTTTTTATAGCCCCCTCCTTCACTCTCTCTTAATTCCACCCTCCCTCATCTCCTCCCATGCCCCTCTCCAAGTCCACTGATAAGGGAGGTCCTCCTCCCCTTTCATCTGACCCTAGCTTATTAGGTCTCATAAGGAGTAGCTGCATTGTCTTCCTCTGTGGCCTGATAAGGCTGCTCCTCCCTCAGGGGGAGGTGATTAAAGAGACAACAACTGAATCCATATCAGAGATAGTCCCTGTTCCCCTTACTAGGGACCCATTTGGATACTGAGCTGCTATGAGCTACATACTGTACTTATAATATGAAGAACAGTGTAAAATGTTTTTAAATATTAGGCCCAAGGATTACGCCCTTTTTCTTTTATACTCTGAGAGATTATTAACTCTACCAGTTTTAGATTCCAGGTAAATAGGCTACTGTTTGATCATCTTTCTAATCTTCATTTAAACAGGATAAGAAAAAAATAAATCTTTCGTTGTAAGAGAAAAATGTTGATGGTGGACAGCTAAATTATTATTTTTGCTCATTAATGTTATATGTTGTCTTTTTAGATTCTATTAGGACTCTACTGAGAGTTATAGCTCCCTCTTTGCTAAGAAGCCTGGCATGTGAACACAAAGTGGAGATGGACTTTCTTTCCAAAGCTATACAATTCATTTCTTTTACATGAAGTCTTGGCATTGAAATATAAGACACAAGTTATTTAGACTTTTTTATTGAATTTGAGGATCCATACTCAACCACCTCACACAAAAGCCATTAAGCATGTCTTCTGGTGATTTTAGGGGTAAAGATGTACTACTTGCTGAAACTGACCATTGTAATGTGTTGAAAAAGAAAAAAAAAGCTTTTATAGTTGAATCATAATAATTAATTTATGGATTATGGCTGCATATTACAAAGCAGAGAACATATATTATTAAAGTAATGTGTCAGATACTGAAATGGCTTCATGTAATATAAAACATGAACCATCTTTTTTCTTATGAATACAATATACATTAGAAGACAAGGTGAATTATAAATGTGTTCAAGAATAAAAAGAGAACTTTAGATGTTTGACACACAGCAAGTGTTTGTAAACAATGTGTGACTTCAAATAATTATCACTCAACTGATGGAATGCCCTCATTCTGAACAGGGGGTTCATTGTGTTTTCAGGGTACATCTGTTGATTGCTTTGGGGAGCTACAAGAAGAAGCAAAGAAGAAGGTAAGAGTGGAGCAAAACAGGAACCTGTTCACCTATTTCATACAAGAACTAATGCCCTCCTCCCATTTTTACTACCATTAGGATTGGCTTGTCATGGTGATGCTCTTTTGGGTAAGTAATCCCAAAGTGACATAATTGATTAAAGACCAGTTATCATCTCTTTCTGAGATGTCATTCACAAGCATAACTGATATTGCTCTGGGATATCTGAAGCTCATGAATGTCAGAAACTTAATCAGCAGCATCAGCCTTCTTTCTACAAAGCCACTGGCAGACCAGCAGTGTGTCCACACTGTAGGTCCTCCTGAGATCTGTCAATGTGTACTAGCATTCTCAGTGTTGTTGTATTCTTCAGCTTATATCAACACAATTAATGAAAAGTAATGATTAGTTAAAAGTGTTCATGAAGCAACAACAGTGACAAGATGAAAGTGTGGTGTATCAGATATGGCAAGATAAAAGCAGTTGACTGTTCATTGAATTAACAAAGAGTTATTTTAATGGTATCTCAGTATACAAGTAGGTTCCCAAATAAGGAGAACAGGGACTGTCTCTGACATGAACTCTCTGGCTAGCGCTTTGACCACCTCCCCATGATTGGGGAGCAGCCTTGCCAGGCCACACAGAAGGCCAATGCAGCCAGTCCTGATGAGACTTGATCAGCTAGGTTCAGATGGAAGGGAAGGAGGACCTCCCCTATCCATGAACTTGGAGAGGGGCGTAAGAGGAGATGAGGGAGGGAGGATGAGATTGGAAGGGGATGAGGGAGGGGGCTACAGCTGGAATACAGTGTGAAAAACTGTAATTAATATAAAAATAAAAATTCAATTAATAAGATAAAATAAAATTAGCTGTCAAAAAAAGGAAAAGTGTGTTTTTGTTACCCTCCAATCCAGGAAGGGTTAGCCTAGTTTCTCTTAATACAGAATGACACTTGGCAAATCATCCTGTTACCCTTGCAGGCATAAGAAAGTCACGTAAGAGAACTGTGAAATGATAAATGTTCCTGGAAAGACATATTTCACCACTGGCCTATTCATAATAACTTATGAATAAAAATCATAGAAACCCAAAATAAAAAATAAAAATGACCTTCCAACTGTACTATTATTATTCTCCTTTTATCTCCCCAGATCCATCACACACTTTTTAAAGAACTTGGAATTCGTGATTTAAAACCTGACATTTCTATTTTCAAAATATTATTAATTTTTATATATCTCCAGAATAATCCACAGTTTAAAAATAGTAAAACATGTATAATAACCAAGTCAGTCTTTGCTGGACTGCTGCCTGTGAGTTCTTTGCGCTTCTAATGGGAAAGAATGATAAAGATTCTAGGGAGAATGAATAAAAGCAAACATGTTCAGAAGAAAATTCTTCACTCACTTAAGTAATTAAAAATATTCAACTTTGTTGAAATTGTAGACATTGGTACATTTATTGTTTGGAAATACAAATAAAGGTGATAATCTTTGAACTTTCAATTCTATTGAATCTTAGAAATTCTTAAAGGTAATCAAAGGTGTGCTTAAAGTTGCTGTTTATATTATTTGTGAAATGAAAAATAGCAGAAGGATACTAAATATTGAACTACAGAAAAATAGTTCAATAAATCTGTAAGGTATAATATTTCTGTTTATTTGACAACCACTAAAATTCAATTAAATAGCCCACCCCACAATTCTGACTGCTTTCTCAGAAGCCTTCCTGCATTAGGGACACCAGCTATACCCATCCCATCCCAGGTTCTTGCCTGCCAACTTCATCAAGGCACCTCCAACAATAATAAACTGCACTCCATTCCCTCTAGTCCATTTTCTGCCCGACAGCTCTGCTTGCTTCCAGGAGGCCTACCAGACCCAGGGACACCAGGTCACCCCCCCCAACCCCTAACCTCCAAGTCCCCATCTGCCAACTCCCCTGAAAGCATCTCCAACAGCAGTAACATGCACCCCATACCCTGAGCTGCATTTCCCACCACACAACTCTGCACTCCTGGAGGCCTGTACAAACAGGCCTCCAAGCACTTGCCTGACATATTACCCTAAAACATATCCATAAGACTTAAACTACATCACACTTGTGAACTTAAACTACACCACACTGGAGGACACTTGTTCAACTATGTTTACAGCAGCTTTGTTCATAATAGCCAAAACCTGAAAACAATCTTAGATGTCCCTGAAATGAAGAACTGATAAGGAAAATATGGTACACTTACACAATGGAATATTATTCAGCTATTAAAACAAGGAAGTCATAAAATTTTCAGGCAAATGGTGGATCTAGAAAATAACATCCTGAGTGAGGTAACCAAGACACAGAAAGACATGTATAGTGTACACTAACTTGTAAGTGAATAGTAGCCATAAAGTGTAGGATAACCAGGCTGCAATGCACAGACCCAAAGAAGCTAAGTAATAAGATGGCTCAGGATGAATGCTTGAATCTTACTGAGACAGGGAAATAAAATGAACACTGGGGGTGGGAGCTGGGTGGCCGAGTGAGTGGGGAGGGCAACAGGAGGGATGAATCAGGAGGGGGCCAAAGGGAGAGTAAGGGGTGAGAGAATTGGACTCGGTGTGTGTGAGGAATGTCTCTAGGATGAGCTACAAACCTAGGGCAATGGAAACTCTCAGGAATCTCAGAGGGTGACCCTAGCTAAGTTGGGGATATGGATCCTCAAAAGGCCATATCCTAAGACCTGAAAAGACTTGCAATGGGAGAACTGGGGCACTAAACCAGCCACAAAACCTTAGAGCCATAACAAGATGTGCAGCAGTAAAGATGGAGCAAAAATTGAGGGAATGGCCAACCCATGTCTGGCCCGTCTTGAGACCTCTACTATGATAGAAATCCCACCCTTGACATTATTAATGATACTCTGTCGTACTTCCAGGCAGTCACCAACCATAAGTGTCATCTGAGAGGCTGCGCCAGGCTACTGATGGAAACATATGCAGAAATCCACAGCCAAACATTAGGGCGAGCTTGGGGAATTCTACAGAAGAGGGGGATGAAGGACTGAAGGAGCCAGCAAGGTCAAGGACACCACAAGAAAATGTACAGAACCAATTTGCATAGGGGATACAGACACCGAACTATGAAACAGAGAGCATACATGGGATGGACATAGGTCCTCTGCACATGTAACTGTCGTGTTACTGTCTTCATGTGGGACTCCTAATAGCAGGAGCAGGAGTTGTATATGACTCTGTTACTCATGTCTGGATCCCTTTCCTCTAACTGGGATGCCTTGCCTAACCGCAGTAGAAGTGTGTCAAGTCCTATTTAACTTGACACGTCAAGGCTGGGTGATGTTAATGGCAGGTCTCCCTTTTTTGAGCCTTCTCTGAGAAGAAAGGGAGATTGGAGGATGGAGCAGAGGTAAGAGGGAGAAACTGGGAGGAGAGAAAGGAGGGGGAACTGCAATTGGAATGTAAAATAAATTAACTAATAAAAAAAATCTTGGCTCCTTTAAAAAAACAAAATTCAATTAAATAGAGAGAAACCCTATGAAATATTTAATACAAGTAGTAGGCTCGTGAGAGTTGATGATTCAATCCTTCTTTTATATTTTTAATCAAAATGTGTTACAGCAAAAACTATTATAACATATACCTCTGTGTATATGTACGTGTATAAAATCTAGACAATTGTGACAATTACCAGAAGAGAGACTGACCAAATGATGATCATAAGGTAGTAGGACTGCAGGCTCAATCAATTGTTCTATTTCTCACTGTTGGCCTAACACTTTAAAAACTGAGCTACCGTGCAAAGCTTTGAGGGAATCAAGTCACAACACTGTGAAACACAGTCTTTGTTTTGTATCAGAGCAGTGTAATCTATAGATGCATATACCAACAGAAAGATAATGTCTAACGTATGAACAGAATAATGTTTGCAATCCTCCAGGGGCTCATGGGTTAGGAGTATTCGTGACTATATAGTAATCTATCTCAGCAGCTGGCTTCTGGCCTGGCAGAGCAGTTAGAGATTTACAGCTAAACTAGTATGTTTTCTCCTAAAGATGTAAAACAGCTATTTAAACACTTTTTTTTTTTCTGAGCAGCATGTAAGTGGGTGTATAGGTTTTTATGTACTCGAAATTATCTTGGAATGGAATTCTGTAAGCATAGTTATTTGTCTATATTTAAGGTCAAATAATTGGTCACATAGCATTAAAGTTATTTGTAAATAAGTCTATTTTAGAAAATTCAAAGCGCTTTTACATTGACTCCCATGAGATAAAATGAATTATCTGTCCTATTAAAAGTTGGTTTTAACAAATGGAAAGAGTCAGAGTTTCAGAAGAGAGAGTTTTGACCTTGAACTCTAATCTATAAAGGAGCCAAATTTCCATGCCTAGAGTGAAACAAATAAAAGCCATCCAGGAAATCTAGAGGAGGATGATTTAGGCATTTGTGTGTGTGTGTGTGTGTGTTTGATAATTAATGTTTAATATTTATTTATCTTTTAGTTAAACAGTGGTTGTTCCTAAACTAGCTTTATACCCAAATCACCACACACAGACGAGGATTTAATTAACCTAGAGCACAATGCTGAGCAATAGTTATGCCATCCTAAACCTCCAAGCCTGCATAGTTTCCTCCCATTTAGATTTTTCATATTATGCTTTTTTTTTTTTTAGTCATATCTTAGGTCCAGTTCATCTCTCCTCTTGGTTCCAAATCCTCTTGTACTGATCTCTCCTCTCTGACTCCTCCCACTGGCTCCTTTCTCCTCCCCTCACCAGGATCCCTACCTATTCTTTCCATTGCTCAGCACTGGCTGGTGGTTAATTGACAATACAGAGAACAAATGGTGGCATGTTTGCATAAACTTGAGACAGGTGATGCTTAGTATAAGCATCACAATGCAATGTCCAGATAGAAAACCAGATAGTGGAGTAGATAAATCAGCATTTGAATGAACAAGGGTAAATTGTACACATTCCACAAGAACAGTATACCATTTCCCCCTTTGAGTCCTTTTCTTTCAATACAATAACAAATATAAAACAGTTATGAACTATTAGGTAAGATTTACATGTGCAATGACTGTCCAGTCTGTGTGCATTTGGCAACTTGGGAGAAAGTATCTGATTATCCCACCTTGACAACTTTAGAGTTCTTTATACCTAAATTAACTTTTATCCTTATTGGTATTACCTGTATGAAAACATTTTCTTAAATTCTAAACAACTTAAGCTAAATTGTAGAACTAACTATTTAGTCTTCAACCCCACCAGAGAATTGAGAAAAAATAAAATTAGTTACTGGAATAAATAGGACGTGCATGTTAGCAGCTTCCAAAAAATAAAAAAAAATGACAGAGACAGTTTGCTGACTGAACAATCACCCAAAACTCTCTGTAATGTTGGAGCATCATCTTCAGCCTTCTGGCTCAGTATATTTGAGAAACATATGTGTGAAGCAGGAACTATTTCATACTTGGTTACCCTGTCTTGGCAAAGTTCAGCACTCGACTTGTCCTGCATTTAAGGTTGCCCATTTTTGGCATAATTCTGTCTGTCGTGAAATAAGGGCATTTTCTTTTTGTCCAATGGCTCCTTTACTATATTTGAAGCCATTTCCATATGGAGTTTTTTGATGCTCATCATCTTCTTTGAGGTAGGCTGGATGTGCCAGGAGATGATCTGTCTCATTGTCAAATCTTTAAAATAATAAAGACATTTTAAAATGCCATATTCTATAGGCCTCTGAGGTCTTTGAAGACTTACCTATTTTTATATAATCATATATATCTGTTATCCCCAGGATGTATACTCCTGTGATAAATTAGAATAGTGTGTGATATGACTATGAGTTAATTAACTAACAATTAACTTGCATTACTTAATATCCTAAACTTATTTCTTTCTGAATAAGATCACTAACAATTTATAACCATCTCCCAATGACAATAAATGTTCATAGCCCCAGAAAACAACCAAAAAACCTACCCAACCCCCCTTTAAAGGAATGTGGCCTTTACTGCGATTTAAAAGTTCAGCCAAGTCACCTAAGTTTAAAAGCCAGCCTTCTAGAAACATTGATTACATAGATCCATCGACTGACACATTCTTTGCTGCAGTGGCCTCTCTTAATGCATGGGAAACTTTAAAGCCTCCTCCACATTCACAGGTTCCCTCCCTTAACAGATCTCAGAATCAGAAGCATTGACTGTCACCTTTGCTTTCACTCGCTTCACTTTTTAAAGGACTGTCACTGATATTTGAAATTGTCTGTCAAGTATGATATGTGAAGCTGAACAATTTCTGTTCGCCGCATAAAGACACTTGACAGTGACTGCGCTCAAACCACCTTGGTTAGTGTGTAACCCTCATCAGTTGGTTTCAGAATTTATTACAAGAGAGTCCCTCAGCTGCGAAAACTAAAAATATTTAATGGTACTGTATGCAATTGTCAACAATATTACTCTGATTGTATTTGTAACTAAGTTTTAAAGTTCAGAAACCTATCTAGAAACGCAGCAAGAAACACTGAGGATCTGAAACTCTCAAATCCTGTAGGGTCAATTGAAATTTGTTTTACTTTCCCTAAGTCTGAAAGGATTTGTAGCTGAACCTTCTTTTAAGTAACTAATGTTAGCATAGGAATGAAAAGTCTGGGAATATAAGTGTTAAAATGATGTATAAATTTTCTTAATACTGGGATTTAAGTTATTTAAAGACAAGAATGATAGACAGAATAGTAGAGGTAGGATTTGTCACAGTATCCTAACTTTTCTGCTCTGGATTTAATTTCAAAGTAACTTCTCAACAGTAATTCATCAAAGTGGGTTGTTATAAAATTGGAGTTGTAGTCAGTGTTTGATATCTTGCTGGAGTATGTATTAAATTTGAATCTGGTAGGAAAATGTCTCTTATTTCTGGGACAGAAATATTTACATTGTATATTTCTTACATTTAGCAAACTCTAAAGTTTGTTGCTTTCCAAAGTACTGAACAGCACTTGTCCATCCTTCCATTTTCTCCTCCCTCTCAACCTCTTTCCCTCTCTTCGTTTCCAGGTGTGTGTGTGTGTGTGTGTGTGAGTGTGTGTGTGTGTGTGTGTGTGTTTGTGTGTGTGTGCATATATGTGTGTGCGAATATCAGTGTGAAGTCTGAGGTCAAACTTCAATGTTCCTTCCGAAGATATTATCTGCCTTTATATTTGGGGGACAAGGCCTCATACTGTTTTGTCTAGTAGGCTAATCTTGCTAGCCTGGGACCCCTAGTTATCTGCTTGTCTCTGCTACCTCAGCATTAGGATTGTAAGTGTATCATCATGGTTGACTTGTTTACGTGGTTCTGGGAATTGATGTTAGGTTCTCACTCCTGAATGGTAAATATTAAGCAGACTTAAAATGAATTAGTGACTAGTCAAATCACATTGTCCAAGTCCTGTTACTTTCACTTCACTATTATAGATGTTTTTAGGTACTCCAACCTAATAGAAAAAGCAAGTATTAGTCACATAGAGAATAGTAGTATTCAATCAAGTTCAACTAGAGAATTAAAAGTTACAGAGAAACTGTTTTGGGAAAAGGCCTCATTTCCTTCTGCAGTGATATTGGAGCTTCAGAAGTAATAAGCTTGGAAATTTGTTTCTTCCTGCACTTCTAGAAGAGATTTTCAACATTTTAGTCAAACCTTGAGGACAATACTCATTTGCTAGTTTTCAATGTGCATTTTACAATTGCAGGCGGCATCTGAATGCTAATGTGTAATATAAAACAAATGGAAGTAGAAATGGAAAAACTGAAAAGCATTATAATATGACTGACTTGTAGTTATTTTGTGCTTATGTAAATTTAAGTGCTGTGGGAAATAATAACACTAAATGTCTGCTTCTTTCTAAAGTTTTTAAAGAATGAATTTAAAGAACTATTATTGAGAGCAATCCCCATAATATCCAGATTTAATACTTTATTTGATGACTTTGTAATATTCATTGGAATTCTAATAATGTACCTAACAAACCATATCTTATTGAAATTTAGAAACATTTTATGGTAAACATGTAAGCATTTTATAAGTTGAAAGGGTAGTAAGATTTTTAAAAAGAAAGAAAGTGTTTGTGTTGTGTTGTGCAATGTATCTGTGCATGCAATTAGTAGCTTAGACATCCTTCATGCTCATTTCAAAAGACCATTAATGGGGATCATTTTCACATATTCCCAAATCATTAAACTGTAACTAATCATGACATTAGGGCTCATTCAATAGGACAATTAGTTGTTCAAAATATGCATAGGCATCAGTATAAGTAATCAATCACATACATATTCACATGGCATGGTGCAAAGAACATAAAACACTAGAATGATTTTGTAAATAGTGAACATATAGAGTAATTGCCTTTAGAATCCTCTGTAATCTAATATTTTAATGTGTCCTCCCATATGCTTACCACTTTCACATTATTATAGGGAAGTGTTATACCAACATTTGGGACATTGTTTAGCCAATCTGTGTACTGTTTTAATACAAAGCATTGTTATTCTCAGGGGAAAATTTGAGCAACAGAGCCATCATGGACTTGCACCTACTAAACCTACATACTATGAATAGAGAAACCATTTTTTTTCTTAATTTAGCTATCACATATACAGATGAAAAGAAATAAGCCAAATAAAACCAATCATAAATTGGCCAGAGCTAGAGCTGGGAAAATTCCAGCTAGAAGGCTAAGAATATTTGTTTTCTACTGCTGCACTTTCTCCCACTCTTGTTAGTTCATCACCTTAATCAAGATTTTGTGAGTAGAGATTAGGGTGAAATTATATTATTGAGTAATAGAAGAAATACAATACCTGGAAAATACAACCAGTAAATCCACATAATTGTTTCTGGAATAAAAATAAACACCTGACTTTAAGGAAAATTAAACTAGCGGATTATAGCATTAGATACTTTGGCTTATTTTCAACAGTATAATTGGCTTTACTTTGCCAGATGTTTAGGTAATGTATGTTGTAGATGATGCTTCATTGAGAAAGAATTATGCAACTTTAAAAGAGAAGACAGATGTTTAAAATAAAACAAGGCCCCAAGGAATGAATATATGTATATATATATTTGCCATGGATGGTTGATGTAAAGTCACATCTTAGGTTGTGTCTTGCCCATGCTTTCCTGGTGTTGAGTGGTGCAAGCAAAGCTAACATGTCCTCAGTTCTGAGCTGGCAGATTTTTGAAAATTAAAGCAGTCTGACTCTGTTTTCTTCCTCTGTTCATTAAAAAACCTCACACTGAATCTCTAGTATGTGCAAGGCGTTGAGGTGTCAGAACTACATCAACAGTGAGAGCCAAGGATTTGATCAGAACAATATTTTCTGGCATCACTTTAAATTCATATAATAGAAGTAATAATGTTTAACCACTCTTATTTGCTCTTTACTTACTCACAATCTCTTCCAATGCTAGCGCTATTAGTCACAAAGGTATAGGCAAATGTCTGCATGCTGAGCGAGAAAAGATTCTTGGAAATATGCTTTGTGTGTGCCTGGTACATGGTAGCATGAGTATACGAATGGGAATGCAAAGGGACTTAAGCATAAAGCTAATGGCGTGGCAAGCCTGGCTACTGGAGGCCAGGGAAGTGGTTTCAGTAGCAGGGAGGGTGAGAAGGTAGAGAGCTGAGAGCATGAGTAAGTCCTACACCGATGCTGTATACCTCAGTGGCATTCTTAGCATTCTTAGCACGGGGCATAAGAAATGGCAGTGATTCGTACCATGTTGGATACTTACAAGGAAAAAGAGGCCACACTTAATTTTGAGAATAGAATCATTGCTAATGTTTGTGAGAGAAATGCTGCTTGGTAAGAGGAATGCCAGGAAATATGAAGACGAAGGTAGTGCAATGAGAGCACCACAACCTATGTGACAGTCTGAAAATTAATACATGGCCGGATGCTAGTCAGAAAATGGGAAAGGCCAGGGGTTGTTTATGCATGGATATGGAAAAGATTTTCATGGGACAGTAAAAGTGAATTTCAATTCAGAGAGAAAGATAGAAAAAAAATACAAGTGCAACACAATGATTACGTGAACCAGAAAAATTATTGAAAGAGAAACTGCCAAAGTTCTCATTATTTTATATTATGTACATATTCAAAATGATGTTTTAACAACCAGAAATTGTGTACAAAATATTAGTAAGGGCTGGTGGGATGTCTCAGTAGTTAAGGCATTTGCTACAGAAACTTGATGACCTCAGTTTGATCTCCATAACCCCCATAAATTTAGAAAGAGAAACTCAACTTTACAATGTCTTCTTCTGACCTCCATATGTATACAGTGGCAACCACACACAAAGAGGCACACACATACACACATACAACACACACTCATATACACAGACAGAGTACACACACAAACACACACACACACAGAGCTCACACAGACATGCACAGAGGCACACACAGAGACACAACACACAAAGACACACAGAGAAACACACACACATATACATATCCCACACATGAAAACAATGCATAATACTAAAATTTTCAAACATGAATAAGCAGAGAGACTATTAATTAAAATAATTTTTTTACACAAAGAGTGATAACGAAACCTAAGAGACACAGTGCATGGAATATTTCAGTTATGTTTTTAAGCACCATTAGCATTTCTCAAATCAAAATCAATGCCCATCTGAAAGGTCCCCTATCTCCACTATCACTCAATCAACCTGCCACTCTTGAGGACCTCTGCACGCATCATTCCAATTACAAATCAATCTCAGCTGTCCTCTATCTCAGAATCTCAATTTATACACACACCTTTAAAAACGGTCTCCCAGAAATAGTATACTGTATATTGTTAGAAAGACAATCTAAGCTCCAAGTTAATTTTAGTTGAAAATTAATTTTTCCTAATTTTTAAAAAGTAATACCTTGTAGGTACATACTTATAAACCATGTGGTGAATTTCCCTTATAACAGTAGTTTGTATTTACTGAAATAAAGCTATTTTTGTCTTGGTCAATTGATCACAAAGGAGCCTCTCCCCACCCTTATTGGTGGGAGATATATTACATAACCCACAGTGGAAAACTGGCATGATAGATATAACCAAATCTTATATGTGCTTGTTGTATCTATCTATCTGTCTGTCTGTCTGTCTGTCTGTCTGTCTGTCTATCTGTGTGTGTTCATACATTGTTACCTCTGTCATACATAAAATGATAAAGTATAATTTTAATACACACATACATATGATAGAGTATTTATACAAAATATGATAAAGTATTATATTAATTCAGGAACTTTAAGATGTAACTAATAATAAGTAACTAATAATTGAACCAAAGAACCATAACAATTTGCTTCAATAAAACTTATGTGTATGTGACTTAAGGTTCTTTCCCTCTTACAATGATGTGAAGTGGTCTAATGCCCATATGATAAGGTGAAGGGAAGAGGGTGGCTTAGGCACTACAATATAGCGTTAAACTGCTATGTAAGTTCCTGGGATACAAGCTCTGTTAGATAAAAGAATGATTTATGACCAGGGAAAGATCTCATTACCCTATTTACAGTGATATGTGGCTTAAAATTTATGAATTGTTTATTTCTGGAATTTTTCATTTAATACATTTGAACCAGGGGTGGAACTGAAACCTCAGATGTTGAAATTAGATAGTGGGCCACTATCTCTTTTTGATTATATGAGAGACTATGTGTGTGTGTGTGTGTACATGTTTGTACATGAAGGTAGCTGACAGAGTTGAAAGCTGGAAAAATGGCACAAGCTACTTTACTACAACTTGAATTTTTAATTTTGACCCTTGTCTCTACAAGATCCCTCGAGGGAGACAATCATTTCAAGATACTGCTTTATTTCTAAATAAGGAAATTTCACCAGGAAATGACTGGATGAACGATTTCAGAGCTAGCAATTAGCTCTAGGAAGTCATACTGCAGCAGTGCAGTGAAAGGGCACTCTGCTTCTCTTGACATCATCCAAGGATGTCTGTGACTAGACCACGCAGTTATTTGTCAGGACTTTGGTGACCCTGTGTTGAGACAGATGAAAGTAAGAAAATGCAGTGAGATCACTAAAGGCCTATCTTTATAGAGGGAAAAATCGCAGCATGAGTACATGTAAAGACAGATAAATGTTGTCAACTTCTCCCTAGATCAACGTGGAATCAAGGCTATATTTAATATCAAACATGTGATATCTATTCTAATGTTTGCTTTCCCTGTCCTTGTACTGCTAGTGAATACGAACCACGATCACATGTGAAAGACTGAGTCAGTGTTTCAGCCTAGGGATTATGAGGGCAAGTGACAGACCCTTGCCCTCAAAATATCAAACAGCTAACAATGACTGTCATCAGCAACACCATGACAAACGCTTAGTTAATATTTCCTAAATTAGGTAGCTGCATTCTCATAAGAACGCTGTGAGGTTCAGCCTGCACTTTATTGATAACGGGCCTTAGTAGCTGGCTAATGGTAATAAATCAAGGAGTTTAGAGATCAGCCATCCTGGAGCAGAATCCAGGAGCTAATCTACTCTGAACATAAGCTCTGGGTGTTCTGATGCTGATTCTTAATTGGCCTTCAAGGGGAAAATTCTCTGATTAGAACACTTGCCATATACCTTAAGTAACTCTTGTGGAAGTCCTGGAGCTTGATTATAATAAAAACTTTGCCCTAAAGTAAGATACAAAGGTATCTTTAGGGGAAATGCAATTCCTTACTTCTCATTCCTTTCTATTGACTAGAATCACGTTGGTTAATCTTTTATGCTACTAATAAAAATTCACATTTTGCAAAGAATTAAATTGAAATCTGGCCAGTATCATCAGAAACTCTACAGCAGGGCCCAGTGATTTTTAATTCATTAGGAAACACTTCAGTTTTAGGCCTGAGAGCTTTACAATATAGCAGTCTTCACACAAAACCACTGAATTTACTATATTATTAATCTTCAGGGTTAGAATTAGAGTTTATTTGCTGGCTGGCCCAAAGTCATTAAACTTAGTGTTCATATTGAGAAAAGACTTATGTAAATGTTCTGGGATATTTTTGCAATGCTTTACATTGGAAGCTAGTTTGTGTCAACCATTTTTCTTGTGGGTTTATTACCAAGAACATACATAGGAATGTGCTAAATTAATCCTTTGTGGTTAAATTTAAGGACACTACATACCTCATTAATAAAATAAAAAACCCACAAAAATCTACTACAGAAAGATGAAAGGACTGTGTGCTTAACTGATTGGATGCTTCAGACTTTGATCTACATTCCCAAGCCTCCTTCTTATCATGGGATTGGTGGTATCTATGAGGCTGATGTACAAAGTTTAAA
This sequence comes from Pachyuromys duprasi, assembly GCA_028658305.1. Classification (NCBI taxonomy): domain Eukaryota; kingdom Metazoa; phylum Chordata; class Mammalia; order Rodentia; family Muridae; genus Pachyuromys; species Pachyuromys duprasi. Next base: position 28,377,413 of record CM053763.1, read on the forward strand.
ATCAGCAAATGAATTTTCAGACAGAAATATAAATCCTGTTGAAATTGTTAAACTGTATAATTATAATTATCATAGATGATACAGATGATACTATATGGACACATGGTTGTGGAAGGTTTGTTTTTTCCTTGGGTTTCAGACAAGATTAGAAAGTGCTGTACCAGGACATTGATAGAAGTAGAAGTTTGTGGCTCAGACTAAGTATGACCACCTAAAACTTTTCTTCTGAGGTCCAGATGGTGACACATGGTGACCACTCTTCCCCTCAGACCTCTTTTGTGTAATATGTAGTTAATCTAATATTACTCTAAATATTATGAATATGGGCAGACTCTTCTCTCTTGATTCTCCAAAAGGGAGTACAGCCAAACAACTATTTGCATATCTTTTACATTTTACTAATTGCCATACATTACCTAAAGCTGGCTTAAAGTTTATGGTATGACGTGCACACATCACATACATATACTAAGCCATTTTATACAGCTGCTTCATCCATTGTTGATTTTAGCGTTTATGGGCATCCTTGGCCAGATTTCTCATCAATACAGAAAAGGATGTTTTCTGTCTGTCATGGTGATTTATTTAATCTGAGTCATAATGATTCCTACAAGAATAATCATAAAAATCATCATTAAGGAAACACCACGTACTTTAATGTTTTTTTTAATTATTTGAAATTTGGATTATTTTGCTTCAGTGATTTAGAATGATGAGGAACATGGTGCTTTTTCTGTCAACTCACTTCTCAGCTCTGCACACCACTGCTATTTCAGGGTGGAAGATGACTCATGCTAAAGCAGCAGCGCTGGCACCTCCACGGCAGCAAAGGGAAGAAATCCCACAAGGCCCTGTGGTCGCATTCCCTTCAGTACAAGAATTTCCCGAGTCTTCTTTTTCGGAGGGTGACCCCATCAGTTAACCCTGAAGACAGGTGTCCATAAAAGTCCATGCATTCTCAGCATCACTCTCAGAATCTGTTTGGTGACTTAGGTAACTTATATACTCAGGAATTAGAGAATAATTTTGTAACCCTTTGGTAGTATTACTGAGAAAATGACTAAATGTTTTACCTTTCTGGGAGTTCTGAAATGAAAAGTACTTGTCAAGATCTCATACGTGGATTTCCTAACTCTAGAATAGCAATAGAGCCTCAATTCTTTTGGGTATTTGCAATTGTATGCAATTATATATTTTTATAACTCGCAGAAGAAACTTTGTGAGGAGAAGACTTCTCATGGAAGATTTTCCTCAACCCAATACACTTACATATTGTTTTAAGAATCATGAATTTTTGTGTCCAGAGGATGATATGCAACTTATACCCCTGGGGAGAATTTTCACAGATAATTCCCAAAACAACTCATAATAATTATACAAGCTTCATTAGATGTTTCATAGAAAGCCTGATCATGCAACTAGATGATAGACCAGTACATTTTTATTAGACAGATATCCAAAAAGTCCTTGCCATCACTTTTCTTATGGGAGATGTAGGCTGAAAGTTCTGGCCACTCTAAAATGATTATTTTAAATAGGAGTTTCATTCACTTTCTTCTGTCACAGAATACAATAACGAATACACATATAATGTAGAGATAATGTTTAAGGATGACCCAATCTTCCTGGACACACGTGAACTATGAGTTCTACCACTGTAGGGTGCCTCTTCTCTGACCAAGAACTCACCTAGCACTAGATTTTTAATTACACTTGACTTTTAGAAACATTTTCCAACCCTGTAGGATCTCTCTCTCTCTCATAACACTATTTTTAATGTACTTGTGTGTGTGTGTAAGTGATGTATAAAGACACTCACACGCCTATGCGTATGACAGCCCATAACTCCTCCTCATGTTGATGATAAATCTTTCATTCTAGTAATCAGAGAATAGCCTCCCCTTGAAACCTGTATAATCTTATTTGAACAAAAATTATTTTTTCTGCTTTTCTGATTTTAAGAGAAAAATATTATGCCTGTAACTGCAACTAAAAAGGACTGTAAGTAAATATGATTTCAGAAAATGAAAAAGCTATTTTCTTCTCATTACAACCGTAAGTGTGACTTTAGGTGAGTAAGAATATTCAGCAGTATATTCCATATGACTCAATACACACATTTTCTTGTAAGAAAATGAGAAGCAAAGACAAGCACATTTTGGGGCTCTGGTGCTAACAGGAGAGGTGATAGCAATTTGCATCAGAATCTTTTAGGGGCTCTCATTAAAATGTACATTCATGTGTGCCCAACAAGATTATTGTATCAAAAACTTCTGGTGTTGGGAACATGAATTGTGCCATTTATTATAAATTCTAAATCAGGTCCTCAGAGTAGCACCTAAATAGAGCTTACTGAAGTTTATCTTGAATTTTTTTTTCATACTTTATAAACACACGTCTGTTCCATTGTTTTAAAAATGTGATTTTTTTTAATAGAACAAATTTCCTAAGGTAAAACTTTGGACCAATCTCCAAATAATTAAATCGATTCTGAAGTGATTGATGTTAAGTCTGATAATAAGTTCTATTATTCTTTAATAAAATATCAACCAAACATTTGTAATATATACAGACAAATATTTGGTCACCATATATTAACTCATACTTTACTAATGTGATCTCCTCCAGGAAATATTTTGCTACACACTCTCTGCCACATGGAAATGACAGAGCCAACCTACAGGGTTTGTGCATGAGAGCAACAACATACTCATGTCTCAATCTACATGTAAAAGAAGCTGCTGTTATTAGGTCACTTTCAAGATGCATTATTAACAGCGAAAGATCACAGCCTATCCTGCTTTATGGTGCTCCCTCTTCATCACTGTGAGCTTTATTAGTTCTTTTAATTCGATCTTTCCATCTTCACCTTAGTCCTGTGATTTCTGTTAGTGTGAAAACAGAAGTTTGCAGACAAAATGATATTTGACCAAATTTCCTAATATATTGAGTGGGGAAAGGAGGATTTAAGAAAAATCGGATTCATTCATTTACAATTCTAGTGAGATGCACTTAAAAGTAAAGAGGCAGAATTATTAATATTTTTTCCTTGAGTACACTGAAAAAAATATATGTGCAAAGGCCATTTTAACATTGTTTTCACCGTAAGTTTTCTGGAAAGATAAATATGGATTGAAATGACAACACAGCAGAGAGAGATCTAATTTAGTTTGGGACTACTGAGGAAAGATTCCTGAAGGAAGAAACATTAGTGGCTTCAAATGAGAACGAGGGCAGGGCATCCAGGATAAGAAGGAAAGCTCGTAAGTTCTATAGCTGATCAGACCACTGATGCTTTTTCTCCCTCAGCTGCCTGCAGAACGCCTGCTAGGTCCCCAAATCCTAATCTGCATGGAGCAGCATACAGTTCAATTCCTGCTTGATGTCATTATTTCTTGCAAAAAGGATGTGTGACATCTTCAACAAGGTCTCATTAGCCAGTTTTGGTGCATGACTAAGAAGAGCTGCAAGAGCCTGCATTGTTTTGAATGACCTTAGAGTCTTCTCTGACCAAGAACTCACCTGGCACTGAGATTTTTAATCACACTTGACTTTTAGAAACATTTTCCAACCCTGTAGGATATCTCTCTCATAACACTATTTTTAATGTACTTGTGTGTGTGTGAGTGATGTATAAAGACACTCACACGCCTATGCATATATTAAGCTGAGATAGAATCACATCAATTTCCTACATCTCTTTCCTCCTTCCTGCACCTCTAATGTTCTCTTTCTCCAAGGAACCTCCATCTCAAGTTAATAACTGCTTTTGCTTTATTATTGTTTTATATATATGAGTATGTTTAGTATATAGAAATAGTCTGCTAAGTCCTGTTTTTTTGCTTATTTGTTAATTTGTGTACATATGTTTTTGGAACTAAATACTCCGCATGCAGAAGTCAGTTAGGAGGCTCATCCCTGGAATGGGCTAATATGCCGTCTTGTGAGATCATTAGTTTACTGTAGTTCTTTGTCTAAGGGTGGAATACTATAAAATTTTCTTCCTCTACATTAACGTGTCCATTGGAACTGCTATTGTTCCATTCTTGTTTTTGTGTCCATTTCTCTGAAAGTCTCCTATGTGACAGGAACAATAACCAAATTTTCTATCTCCACAATTAAAATAAAAGAGGGTGGAAATGTGAAGATAGGGATTCCAGACAGACAGCAGTTTCTGCACAGGCAGGGAGGTAGCAATGCTTCTGGAATACTGGAAACACTATGAACGGTTGAGCTTCATCCAAATGCAGAGATGAGAAAAAAAAAATCACAGGTCATGTTTCTGAGGAATTTTGAATGCTATTTGGAGTATTTTGAGCAGGAATCTGTTGATTATACCATGATATTGCAAATATTACACTTACATTGTAGAATGCTTCTTACGTGTAGAAAATGGATTGTGAGGTAGCTGGATTGAGGAGAATCTGTCAAATTGATGGGCTTAAAAATGATGATGATTTCAATCTGGAAGACAAATAGATGTAACACACAGCAAAGGAGCAGAGTTGAAGGACTCTATGACTGATGGGATGAAGCAAAAATGAAGAGTGCAGAATGATAGCTCATCCACTGGGCAACTGACAGAACAATGGTGAAAACTGAAATGAGACATACCAAAGGAAGGTTTTCATGTTAAAAGAAAAACCCTGTATTTTTCATTCCAAGTAACGTTAGTACTTAGTGGATGCATATTTTTCTAATTAGTAGGAAGAAACAGTATATTACATTTCTTAGCGTTTTTAACTGGCCCTTGATTGAGTTCACGTAGTTAACAGACAGCCTCTTTCATTATTTCTTTAGTGTACATGTCTTCACTATATGTTCAATTTTAAGGACAGTCTTTCCTACCAAAAATAATGATGTAACTTTTTCTTTGATTACTAGGAAAATTGTACTGTGCATTCTTCTAACACATATGTCAGGGTTCTATTTTAGAGTAAACAGTTGTAATATTAAAATATTTACTCATGGAAAACAGCAAATGGCATGATCAGTGTCTAAAATGAGTGAGCAATACCTGATTTAATAATGTATTACAATTCAAAGTCAAACTGTGTTGTATCATAAATAAATGACATTTTCTTGTAAATTGTTCTGCCTCCCACATAATTTTTAAAAGACACCTTACTTCCACATAAATCTCTCACTATGTTATAGAGGTCCCACAAATTTTCCCTTGTTCATCAATGATTCATTTCTGTGTCTGTGTTTTTGAATGCTGATGTTTGGAACCAATTTCAGTGCCTGGTACCATGCATGTCTAATAAAATATTTCTACTTTTCTAGAGAATTGATCTTAGAGCTTGCTACACAGCTTTATATGTTAATGATGTCAAATAAATACAGAGTATTTCAATTTCCTTGCTATTACATTGTTATCTAAAAGCATGAGAAACTGATTATTGTCTCCCTCCCCCCAAAAAAGTGATTAGGAAAACAACCGTTTTAGTTATTTTTCCCCAATTCTGACTTTGTTCACTTGAAGAGAATGTGAGGCCATCTGTATGCATCAAGATCTAGCCAGGCACAGTGGTGCTCCTCTGTAACCCTAGCACTTAGGTAGGAAGAGGCAGGCAGATCTCTGTGAGTTCGAGGCCAGCCCCATCTACAAAGCAAATCCAGGACAGCTGGCTACACACAGAGAGACCCTGTCTTGAAAAACCAAACCAACCAAACAAACAAACAAACAAAACCAAAAAGAAACAACAAGCAAACAAAAAAACCTTTTAACTACCTCAAATTCATGCTTCAACATAGCACAAAGGCCATTTTGTATTGCTGAAAGACATCCATATTAAAACAGTGAATACTTTTTATGCCCACTTTCCCCTGACTTTTTGATCCCTCACTGTAGAACATATTATTTTTAATTCTTCACAATACAAGTACCATATGCTTTATTTTATTCCCTTCTGCCATTTACGTTTTTACCAGTTACCTTAGTTTTTTTTTTTTTTATTTCCTCAAAGCCAATAGGGGCCTTTCAGGAAATCTCATTTGTCATTCAGTAGTCTCTGAGCAAACGTGTCCACATTACTCTTGTGAACTTATATGTTCTCAGCTTCCAGAGATGGCAGCAAACACTGACTCCCTCATGGATACACAAATAACGTTAATATATCCAAACAAATAAAGTGTTCATTATTCTACCTTTCTCACAAATGTGTTTCTTCACCTTAACACTAGGTGTATTTTAGAAATCAGTCATTTATCACATCACTTAATGATGAGAATATTCTCTGACAACATTAGGTAACTTTATCATTGTGTAAACACAATGAATGTACTTAAAAGTCATAAATAAACGTACTGACACAAGTTATGTCATGTGGGACCTCACTAGGCAACATAATCTTAAGGGATCACCATGATTAGTGCTGTCTTCCTGTTATTGGCTCAAAATAATACATTTAGCATGGTTGTAGACCCGTTTAGGCAATCAAACCACCAGAAATATTCTACTAAACACACATAGTTTAATATTTAAGAGGTGGAATATAGCTAGGCATGGTTGCCCATGCCTTTCATTCCAGTACTTGGGAGGCAGAGGCAGTCGTACCTCTGAGTTCAAGGGTAGCCTGGTTTAAAGAGAGAGTAACAGGACAGTGAGGGCTATGAGGAGAAAAGCAAGGGACAATAGATTGCCTACCAGATTGCCTACTCACATCCTAGCCTTGTGCCTTTGTGCCTTAACATTTATGATCTCCCTTTGCTTGTCAAATAAGATAATATTCTATCATATGATTGGTTCGAGAATTAGTTTTCATAAAACCTATCACAGTAACTCAAAGAATATATAGAAACCATTGTTAATGAATTAATCTTCATTTTCTCTGCCTCCTCTTATAAACCATGAGTCCAATCAGTATTTCAATTTTGTTAATTGTATTTCCTATTAATCTATCCTTTTATCCCTGATTGCTTCCAGCTACCTTCAGAACAAGGACACATTAGCTCTTGCCTCTTTGTTTGTAGTGCTCAATACAAAATAGACCCTCAACCACTGTAAAGCATTAATAAGTTATACTATCAATGTTATAAAGTTCATTTCTGAAAGAGGATTCCAGAATGCCCATATATCCTTTGAAGGTAACTGTTTGGAAATATTGGTCACAAACATATTGGTATGTTTGTTAATCTATTACACTGTTTATAAAACTGCCATGACATAGAAGTACTAACGGCCTGCTTACAGGCAGATAAACATTCAGTGCAACAGTCAAACATTTTGGTTCGTACTATTTTTATGGCACTGAGCGAGGCAATACAGCTTCTTTGAGCTCTGTTTTCTTCTCTAAAATTAGTAAACTAGATTAGAATGTTCTCGATAATGTTAATTATTCCAACAGATTTGAGCAAGTATTCAAGACTTAGGAAATGAGACTCAGAGAGGAACAGATCATGGAGAAAATATCAGGCACGGAGATATAAAGCTGATAACTTTGTCTGGCCAGGTGGTGCTTAGCTCAGAGACAGGCTGGCAGACAAAGTTTTCTAGAAGAAGTCTTTATAAATTTAATTCTGCACGATTTTTCCAATCTTAGCATCCATTTGCATCTATTTCAAACAACACATCTTCCTCTCCAAAAAGTTTTTTAAAAGTGCTTAATATGCTTCTTAAAGTTTTGACCTTGAATTCTATAGAAATGAAGTTTTTTATGGTGACATTGACTTCAAAAATGATAAGTCCCAACATTTTATTGTCATTTATTCCCCGATAAAGAACAGTATTTTAAATCATATTTAAATTTCCACTTCAAGTAGCAAGTTTTTAAAATGTAACCTTTTAAGAATATACCTAATACCTAAATTTTCCTCAGCTGATGAATCTATGAAGAACTTTTGTGTAATAAAAGTGAGATGCAAAAATGATTTCTGAGACCTAGAAAGAGATTTTTTATGAAAAGTAGCCATGTTTATATCAATGTTGAATTATTTATGAGTCAGCCACAGATTCCAAATTTTAACTGAGAACAAGCCAACAATTTTGGCTCCTCTGTTTATTTGCTTAAAATTATTATTTTTTGAAATACAGTCAGGCTGTGAATTCAGTAGAAAGTGCCTCCAGTTCCATCACAATGTACAGAATGTTGTTTTTGACTGTGACTTTTAACCATCTACTTTGCAGTAGCATCATTTTATACCTGAGAACTTTCTCCTCAAAAGAACACATGATAGTGTTCATCAAGGCTTTGCTTAATTTTCTGATAAGTATTATTAGCTAAACAACAGGAAGACCCTAGCGAAGATGCTTAAGAGGAAATGCGATAGACATCAGAAGCAGGAGAAGACAGGGAACAGGATAGGAGCCGACCACAGACGGCCTCTGAAAGATTCTATTGATTGAGGTATTGAAGCTGAGGTTGAAACTCATAGCCAAACTTTAGGCAGAGTGCATGGAATTTTATGAAAGAAGAGGGAGATAGACCTGGAGGGGACAGAAGCTTCAAAAGATCAAAAGAGCCAAACAAACAAACAAATAAAAGTACTTGGCCCTGGGGGCCCTGCAGAGACTGATACCAAGGACCATGCATGGAGAGGACCTAAAACCCCTGCTCAGATATAGCCCACAGACTCAGTCTCCAAGTCGGTTCCCCATAAGGGGAGCAAGGGCTATCTCTAGCATGAACTCAGTGGCTGGCTCTCTGATCACCTCCCTCTGTGGAGGAGGATCTTGCCAGGCCACAGAGAAGGACAATGCAGCCAGTCCTGATGGGACCTGATAAGCTAGGGTCAGATATAAGGGGAAGAGGACCTCCCCTGTCAGTGGACTAGGGAAGGAGAATAGGGAGGGAGGGTAGGATTGGGAGGAGATGAGGGAGGGGGCCATATCCAGGATACAAAGTAAATAAATTGTAATAAATGATAAGGAAATAATTTTAAAATGTGACATAGAGAAAAAAATGGGATTCAGTCGAGTGCAACACAATCGACATTGAAACGACTGTACAATGGGATTTGAATTTCAAATATACTGTCCATTTTATCCTTAGTACATTTTCCCTATCAGAGCACTTGCTTAATTTTCTTTATTTAAAAACACTCCTATGACTGGATAAGAAATGTCGATACAGTAGCCTCCAAATAAGTCTTATGCTTTTGGTGATTGATATTGGGTTCTGGATTGTGTTCATCTGCTTCCTACCTGTATATCTTCAGAACGTTACCAGGATGCGGCAGGGAAAGGGAAGACAGAGCATTGCACACAGGGAGAACTACCCACAGGATTGTTTCCCAGGCCAATTGTGAGACACTGCATGCAGCATGCACAACGCCTAGCAAAACTGCAAGTGAAGCTAATTCCTGCTGTTATGAGTACATTCTTCACAGAGAGCACTGGCATGTATGTGAATTTGAGCTGCTACTGGAAGATATGTAACTTTGCTTATGACAGCAGTACCACAATAATTTTATGAAGAATAAAGTTGTGCATGTAATTATGTCATCATAAAAGGTGACTCAGCCTTTGAGAGCTGTATTAACAGTTACTATTTCTCAGCCTTTGCGAGAGGCAAAAAATAAAAATAAAAATAAAACCCACAAGAAATGAAACCAAACATTAGATAAGGAGAGGTCTTTTTGCTTGGTTGTTTGGTGCACAAGCGGGAGGAAGGACCTGAACTCCGTATCCTTGTGAAAAGCCAAGTGACTACTGAACATCTGTAAGCAGGCAAGCAGAGCAGAGAGAGATGAACCCTAACATTCACTAGCCAGCAAGTTAGCTAAATGGCAAACTCCGTGCCCACTCCCTCTAAAACAGGAGGGAGCGCATAGAGAAAACCTCCTGCTGACAAGGTCTGGCATCTACACTTATTCATTGACACATTCTCCCACCTCAATCTGGCTACTTATTTACACACAATTCCTTACTTCCCAAATAAATCTATCTATCTATCTATCTATCTATCTATCTATCTATCTATCTATCTATCTATCTATCAATCAAGCCACGAACCCCAAACCTCTAGAATTATATGAAGTATAACTAAAAATAATACACCTACAAACAGTATCTGACAAACCAGGATCAGGTGTTAAGATTAAATTTTGTGCAAAGGACTTTTACTAAGTACTTATTAAATATCACTATAAAGAGATAACACTTATCAGTCATTTATCTAATTCAATTGTTTGTAACCCAGAAGGCCTTAAGATAATGCTGTGCATCATCCATCTTTTACAGTAGTGTGCCTTGTCGGATAGAAACATTTACTACACATCCTAATTTGTTTCTTGTGGTGAGTCTGTGTTGATGTAGATGGGCAGCGCAGATATTTCAAAGAAAAAGAAAATCACAAGGTGTGTGTGGGACGGGGTAGTATTTAAAGCCAAATTATCCTTCTCATAAAGTACAAATTCATGAGTTCCTCTCTCGAAAAACTTAGAGAACAGCTGACTCAATCTCTTTCACCATAGCACAAAGGCCATTATTTTCAATGAAAGAATCATTAAAGTGTAGATACTATAAAAAACATTGTGGCTAATTAATTGTTCACATTTATCCTACAGATCCCATTTAGTTCTTCCTATAATAATTCATTATGTACAGATAGATAAAATTAACATGTGAGCTGAAATAAGGTGTTAATCCCTGCCCCCAATGCTGGGGTGAATATTTAGGGTGAGGATGTGTTCCTGTGTAGGAGGAAAAGGTTTTCAGTGCTGCTAAATGTTACCAAGAATGCTATAATTTAAGGGTGTGACGGTTATCCCCTTCTGACTATCTTATCCTGGTACCTATGATTGCAACGCCTCTCCTTTTGTGATTCATCAAGGCCGTTTATATTCCCTTCCCTGCAGAGCTTTCTACTAACTTTTATTTAAGTCTGGAAAGAATCTTACCTTGTAAGAATCAGATTATGATTTATGGGGGATATAAGCATATTATGGGGTTCCAAACCGTGTAAGGACATAACTAATCAAACAAAGAAAGTCTGCATGACAATTCTCTATTGATCTTTGAAGAAACTGGAGAGCCACAAAGTATGTTAATAATAAAAGAATTGGCAGAAAATATCAATAGAAGTACATGAGACCTAGATAGTGAATTTTTGCAGCCAGGTTGCAAAAAGTTAGCTAATTAATGTAATTTGAATTTCAAACCCTGTATTGCTTCAGGAATTTGATACTTAAAATCTATGATGGCAATATTCATTGTTTTCAGTTCCTCATTATTTCCTAAGGTACATCTACAAACACCAGTGAAAACTGGCATCGAATTAGGTGTTAACATTAAATTTAATGCAAAGGCCTTTAACCGAGAGCACTCATCATGTGTCACTCTCATGTTAGCAGCAATCCAGTAGCAACATAGAATGAAGATCTGACCCTCAGGAATATTAGGTTTTCATTAGAGAGACATGTAAATCAATTGAAATTATGGATGTTATGTAAAATATAACTGAGTTGTATGCTATTAGTCACAGAAAGAAGACCAACATATATGTTGCTGTTGAAGGGTAGCCTTTGGTGTGTGTTGTCTTCTTGATCTTAGCCATTTTTGTCGGTGTTGCATGAAATCTCAAAATAATCTTAATTTGTATTTTCCCAATTGCTAGTGATGTTGACCACTTTTAAAGATACTTCATAGTCATGTTCACTTTTTTTGAGAACTCTATGAAAAGATCCACAGCCAATTTTTAAATGACATATTTGCTTTCTTGACCCTCTGATTTTTTGAGTTATTAATATATTCTGGTAGCAATGCTATATCAGGTGTATCAGATATCTTGCTTGCAAATATTCTCCACCACATGGTGGGCTTCTTTTTTCACCAGACTGATGGGTTATTTTTCTCTACAGAACACTTTAATTTTGTAATACCCAATTGTCATTGTTGGCCTTAATTCATGAAAAGAAAATAAAGTTTTATTATGAAGGTATTTCCTACATCTATATCTTGTACAGCACTGTTCATTATTTTTTTCCTAGCAGTTTTATATGGGAAAGGGACCCCTCATTCACTTTTAAAAGAATTACAAACCAAGACAGTCAATGTTGAAATTAGTGGGGATATTTTTCAAAAAAATGAAAATAAATCTACCACATAGCTGAGCTATACCAGACCTTGGCATAATCCCAAACAACTCGACATCCCACTCCATAGATTATACTCAACCATGTTCATTGCTACTTTAGTTACAATAGCTAGGGAATGGAAACAACCCATATATCCTTCAATTGATGAGTTGAATGGATAATAACAATGTGGTTCATATACATAATGGATTTTTATTCAGATCTAAGAAAATGGAACTCATGAATTTTGCAATAAAATGGATGCGACTACAAAAATATATTGAGTGGCCCAAACCCAGTATGACAAATACTGCATGTTCTCTCGCATCTGAAGTTACTAGGTAAAAAGCCAGATGTGAGCATATATCCTGGGTAGCAACAGAAACCAGGAAAGTAGAAAGAGACAATGTGTGAGGGAAAAAGAGCTCCAGAGAGGGAAACAGTAAGAAAAATGGGGAAGCGAGCTTTGAAGTTCTTTTAACAATGAGTTCTGTGGAAAAAGAGAGAGAGAGAGAGAGAGAGAGAGAGAGAGAGAGAGAGAGAGAGAGAGAGAGAGAGAGAGAGAGAGAGAGAGAGAGA
>CM053763.1:28390109-28404205 GCA_028658305.1 Pachyuromys duprasi
GAAAAAATTCTTTCAAACTTGGATAAGGAGGCTAGAGATAATCTCATACCAAGGCAGCTCTGCTTTATGAAATGTAAATATCCCACAAATTCTTTAAAATGATTTGTAAATTTATTTCATTAATGTTGTAACTGTAGGCCATTTTCTGGCCCATATCTTTTAGGTGGTACTATTTCCATGTGCAGTCGTGACGTAAATCCTCTCTTCAGAATCCGTACCTTAGTAACAGGTGTTCTTTTTACACAACACAGCACGACGCCATGGTGAATAATATATAGGTTAGCTACATACCTGATGAGGCATTAAAAGAACATGGCAGAAAAAAAAAACTTTGAGATAGAGACAAAGGGGAAACTCATTCCTGGCTAGTGTTCTAGCTACAGAGAGACCCCTGAATTATGGAACAGAAAACAGGCTGGACATCATTGCTCTCCCTAACAGGCATCTCATTGGCTCCCTGAGGCTCTCTTCACTGGCCTCCTTGTTTTCACAAGGAACATAGCTGAGACACCTGAATTTTGTTGGAGTTGAGAGCTTGTGTGTAATCTGTTTGGTGATACAGAGAGTGAACACATAGAAAAATAATCCATCCATGGCTCACCAGGAGACTTGTATGTTTAATGTTCTGTCTTTAGTCTTCATGCCGCCTTACTCTGGAGACACTGAGGGATGGATGGGCAGCTGAAAGTGTTGGGGGCTTTACTCACAAAAGGCTGCATCTGCACCATTTTTCTTTAACACGAATCCCACTGATGCAAATACAACATGATGCTATGAAATAACTTGGATAAGTGATAAGTTTGCTAGTCTAACTTACATTTTAGGAACTCAGGTTTCCATTGATTCTAGAACGGCGGAGGTGCCAATTGCTTCTCATAGCTATTTTCTTGCCTAACATCGGATCTTCTGTTTTAAAGTAAAATTGGCTTTCAAAAATAAGCAATGCAACATATTGCAAGCTTCTTATGGATCTTCTTTAAGTCATCTTTACCATAAGGAAAATAATCCCTAAATTTGTTTGTTATATGCAGCACACTGCACTGCAAATATTCCAGAGGGTTTGCTGACTCAGGATATTGAGTATCTTAGAAATTGAAGCAAACTTAAATGCTCCCCGGGGTTGCGTCTCCACTCTGGATTTACAAAGTACACCATTTAAATATGTCTCTAAATGACACTTTCTAGAACTACTTACAGCCCCTTTAGAATTACTTTTTTTTTTGAGATTATAATATAATTACATCACTTCCTCTTTCTCCATCCAGATCCTCCCATATTGAGAGCAGCCTTTGAACCCAGGTGTTAAGCTTTTACTTTAAAACAAAACAAAACAAAAAAACCAATAAAACACTAGATCCAGAGCAAACAGTTGGATTTGTTATGTTGAGTTTGTAAGGTGCTGACCAAACAGACCTGATTTGCATGGAGTAGAATGCTTTGCACCCAATTGTTTGTTCCCCCTAAGCAGGGAAAAGAATTATGGCACACCGGCAGCTTTATCTAAAATTGAACACTATGGTCATTGTTTTCAGTAATTCTCTATAAATATAATCCCCAAACCAAAAACTCCTCTTTTAATTTTTGTTTAGAAGAAGAAAAAAAAAGGTATCCCAAGTTACATTCAGCCACTAGGGGTCAGCAGATACTGGGAATGTTGGGCACAACTGTTCTGGTGAGCAGGAGAACACAGGAAATGTGTGGGTGGCTATAATGAGGTCTTTCTTTATACTCACAGGGAACCACAGAACCATGAAGGATTCCATAGACTGTTCATCCTTCGTCCTACCTATTTTGAGGATATGAATAGAAGACGAGGAGAGATGGGAAAGGTCCTGTCTACAGCAAAGGGGAAGATGGTACTCCATGTATCAGAAGCAGCAACATCGGAAGCAGCAGCTAGCTATGTTTCTTTCCACCAACAAATCCATAGATTTTTGGGATCTTTCTCTAACATCGAAGACTACAATATACAGTGTCCAGACTAAAAAAACAAGTACTTCCAAAGAATATCAAAGTGTAGGGTTTTTTAGCACTACTCAGAACTCTTCAACTAGAAACGCTGATGGATTTCATAAATCTCTGTTCAATAGACCCTTTTGCCCTCACTAATTCTGATGGATATTTGTTTGAAAATGTTCTCTCATATAGTTCAACAGCATGAAAATGACTAGGAGGAGCACAAAGAGCAGCATTCTGCTTAGTTAATTCTTTTCTTTTCTTTTTTTTTTTTTTTTTTTGCATTACTTCTTGGATCTTAAGCTATCCTTTATTATTTCTTGTATATTTGCCAGCAAAGACTGATACTTTTCCAGGTCAGCAGAAAAGTATGCTGACCCCAGTATGAATACTAAAAGAACACTAAATGAAGCATGATAATCTAGCTCTCCAGGGTATGAGGTGCTTTACAAGGTCAAGATATCATAAGAAGATGTGACCCTAGACTAGCATAAGCTTTGCTTACAGAAGCTATACAAAAAAGTTTTCCTTGGGAGTCACAGAGAAAATTAGCATCACCTAGGATGACACACTGACTTATAGCAGACTTTCATGATTTTGGTGGAGAACACACTAGGAGTCCCTGTTTCTCTTCTGCATAATTCTAGCCCATCACTTTAAACCACACTTCATCCAAAAAGTATCTTGAGAATCATGTTCCTTTACAGAGTGATTTAATCTCTGTGCTCACAGGATGGCCTAAAAGCATTCCTAACAGATGTGAGCTATTTCTATATTTAGAAATGGATCAAGATGAGAATTTATCAGACTCATCAGCAGCTACAACAAGGGAAACAATGCATTAAGTAACCATTACACAAAATGTAACACAATAGGTGTAGGAGCCACAAAGTCAAGGAACCTACAATTTAGTTAAGTCAAAAGCGACATTAACAAAGTAACATTATACTGGGCAGCTATTACATGGATATACTAAATGTCATATATACTTATATAAATATATGTATACATATATAGAGATCATTATAATAAAATTTCATTATGCTATAAAAAGTAGATAATCTTGTTACTTGTGATGTCAGTGTAGATAAACATGGAATACTACCTTAAGTGAAACAAAGCAGACACTAACTATATAACCTCACCTATGTGTAGAATGTTAAATGTAACACACATATATACAGATATTAGAATGATGGATGCCAGTGGCCAAGGAACATAAAGATGTGTGTGAGTGTATGTGGGGCAGGGAGATCCTATCAAAAGATACAAAAATTGATTGTGAAAGCAATAAATTTTGGAGAGCTAAAATACATCCTTGTAACTATGTTTAGTGATAATGAATTATGGACCTAAAATCCATTGAGAGAGTAGAATGTTACCATACAGAACAAAACAAAAACATTTACGTATGGTGACACCTTGGCTATTATGAATTTATTGATAATGTCACAGTGTATACATATGAAAAACATTGTGTAGTATTCCTAAAAGACATCAATTTAATTTGTCAATTATACCTAAAAAAATCAAGAACAATAGAAAAAATAAGAGCTAATAATTTAAAACAAATAATAGTATTAAAAACTTGTTATGTGAAAATTGGGCACCCTGATATCCATGATATTTCAAACTAAAGCATTTAGTAGGTATACATCAGACTTTGTCTTGATACATAGCCCCACCCACAACCCCCACATACACATACATTTATAGTACACCATACTCATTCATGTCTTCAGAGGCTAGAAAAGAGCATTGTATTTCCTGGATCTTTTGTGACAGGCAGTGTGAAATGCCATGTGTGTGCTGGGAATTGATTCCCCAAGAATTCCCCGTGAGAGCAGCAAGTGCTCTTACCCTTGAGCCAGCTCTCTAATCCCGAGACCTGGGTACTTCTATACTGACAGAGCATAAGATTCTCAAGTGACAGTAAACTGCATTCTGTCCCCTGTGTCCCATTTTCTGTTCTACAACTCTGCCTGCATTCCTAGAGGTCTGCTAGCACCAGAGACAACCAGACAGGAGCCTAGCATAACAGTCATCAGAAAGGTTTTACCCAGCAACTGATCAAAACTAATGCAGAAAGCCACAGCCAAACATAAAGTGGAACTTGGAGAATCCTGCAGAAGGAGAGGAAGCATAGATTTTAGTATGTTTATCCTATATTATACAGCTAATATTCACTTATGAGTGAGTATGTACCATGTTTGTCTTTCTGCTTCTGGGTTACCTCACTCAAGATGATATTTTCTAGTTCCCACCATTTGCCTGCAAATTTCATGATTTCCTTGTTTTTAATTGCTGAGTAGTAATTCATTGTATAAATGTACCACAATTTCTGTATCCATTCCTCCGTTAAGTAACATCTAGGTTGTTTCCAGTTTCTGGCTATTATGAATAGAGCTGCTATGACCATGGTTGAGCAAATGTCCTTGTTGTACAGCTGAACATATTTTGGATATATGCATAGGAGTGGCATAATTGGAACTTTTAAAAATATTTTATTTTTCATAGCGGGATCTTGAGGTAACAATATTCCCAATATTCCTAATTGTCTGAGAAAGTGCCAGATTGATTTCCAAAGGGGTTGTACAATGTTACATTCCAACCAGCAATGGAGGGGGGATTCCTAGAGCAGCTAAACAACAAGGAGGACCCGTGGAAGATGCTCAATCCTTATTCAGAAGGCCAAACATGATAGACATCAGAATAAGGAGAAGACAGGGAACAGGACAGGAGCTCACCACAAATGGCTTCTGAAAGACCCTACTGACTGAGGCATTGAAGCAGAGGCTAAGACTTATAGCCAAACTTTGGGCAGAGTGCAGGGAGTCTTATGAAAGAAAGGAGAGATTGAAAGACCTGGAGGGGAAAGGAGCTCCAAGAGGAGACCAACAGAGCCGTAAAAACTGAGTCCTGGGCACTCTGAAGAGAATGATAACCCAAACAACGACAATTTTCTGAGAGGACCTAAAACCACAGCTAAGATGTAGCCCATTGACTGAGTCTCCAAGTGGGGTCTCTAGTAAGGAGAGCAGGGACTTTCTCTGGCATGAACTCTGTGGCAGGCTCTCTGATCACCTCCCCCTAGGTGGTGGTAGGGGGCAGCCTTGCCAGGGCACAGAGGAAGACAATGCAACCAGCCCTGATGAGACCTGATAGGCTAGGGTCAGAGGGAAGGGGAGGAGGACCTTCCCTATCAATGGACTGGGGAAGGGACAAGGAAGGAGATAAGGGAGGGAGAGTGGAAATGTGAGGGGCTGAGGGAGGGGGCCACAGTCGAGATACAAATTGTATTACAAATTGTAATAAATGATAATAATAAAAACAATTAAAAACATAATGGAGAGGAAGCATCATTGTAAGAGCCAAAGAGGTCAAGGACATCATAGGAAAATCTACAGAATCAATTAACCTGGGCCCATAGTGGCTCATAGAGAGTGAACTGCCAACCAGAGAGCATGCGTGGCACAAGGCCTAAGCCCTCTGCACATATGCAGATGGGTCTTCATGTAGGACTCCTAAAGTTGGAGCATGGGCTGTCTATCCTTTTCCCCTAACTGTACTGACTTGTATAACCTAAAGAGAAGAAGATGCACCTAGTTTCACTGCAACCTCATATTCCAAGGCTGGCTGGTATCCATAGGATGCATCCCCTTTTCTGAGGAGGGGAAGAAGGAGTAGGGAGGTGAAGGGAAAAATGGGAGGAGAGTGAGATGAAGCTGCAATCAGGATGTAAACTAAAGAAATAACAAGTGATGAAAAGAAATAAAGAAATATCAAAACAACACACACAAAAGAAAGAAAGAAAAACTCAAATGAGAAGTCCCTTCCCTTTCTGTAAGTGCTGGTGTAAGGTCATTGTGTAATTCAAATGCTACTTTCCGTATCCCCCATAGCTATTTGCAAGCCTTGTTCTGAGAATTTCCTGTCCTTTAAAAAATTAATTAATTAGTTAATTACAATTTATTCACTTTGTATCCCAGCTGTAGCCTTCTCCCTCATCTCCTCCAGTCCTACCCACTCTACCTCTTCTCCCCCTATGTCCCCTTCCCTAGTCCACTGATAGGGGAGCACCTCCTCTCCTTCTATGTCTCATCAGAACTGGCTGCATCATCTTCCTCTGTGGCCTGGCAAGGGTGCACCCTCCATGTGGAGGTAATCAAAGGGCCAGTCACTGAGTTCATGCCAGAGACAGTCCCTGCCCCCCCTTACCAGGGAACCCACTTGGAAACTGAGCAGTCTGTGGGCTTCCTCTGAGCACAGGGTCTAGGTCCTCTCCATGCATGGTCCTTGGTTGGAGTCTCTGCAGGCCTTCCTCGGCCGAGGATTTTTGGCTCTGTTGGTCTCCTTGTAGAGTTCTTGTTCCCTCTACATTTTTCTATCTCCTAGCCTCAGTATCTCCTTCAATACCCTGGTGTGGAGAGTCTTTCAGAAGCCCCCTGTGGAAGGCTTCTGTCCCGTTCCTTGTCAGCCTCTTCCCTCGGGTCCTCCTTGCTTAGCTTCTTTAGCAGTACAGATTTTAGTGTGTTTATCCTATGTTTTATGGCTAATATCCCTTATAAGTGAGTATGTACCATATGTGTCTTTCTGCTTCTGGGTTACCTTTTCTAGTTTCCACCAATGAGTTCCTTGTTTTTAATTGCTGAGTAGTATTCCATTGTGTAAATATACCACAATTTCTATATCCATTCTACATTAAGGGACATCTAGGTTGTTTCCAAATTCGGGCCATTATGAATAACACTGCTAGGAATATACATCCTTAGTCATCTGAGAAACGCAAATCAAAACGACCCTGAGATTCCACATTACACCCATCAGAATGGGTAAGATCAAAAACTCAAGGAATGATGCATGCTGGAGAGGTTGTGGAGAAAGGGGAACCCTTCTCCATCAGTGGTCGGAATGAAACCTTGTACAACCACTTTGGAAATATATCGGGTACATTCTCAGAAAATTAGGAATAGTGCTACCTCAAGATCCAGCTATATCACTCCTGGGCATATATTCAAAAAATGCTCAAGTATACAAAAAGGACATTTCAATCTCCTGTCTTAATGCTGTATAAACTCCACTGCAATGGCCCCCTAATATATCAATAAAACAGCTTACATCCAATCACTGAGCCCAAGAGAGAATAGGGCTGGATTTCCTGCCAGCAAAGGGGAGGAAGAATTAGAAGAAGAAATCAAGGATTCGGCCAAGAGATTCAGTCTTGGAAGAGGTCTAGTAACATTGGGAGAGAGATGCTGGAACATGAAAGCTACAAAGTTCAAGAATTTGGGGGATGTATGCTGGGAGGAAATCAAATTCACTCAGAGGGTTAAGAATAGAGTAATTCTATTCAGTTATTGTGTTGTGAAGCTTATTATTAAATAGATGTAATGGACTCTCAATTATTTGTGTGATAGCTGGGTTTAGAGAAAAACAGAGATAGAAACACAGTTATATAAAAATGACTGTAACACTTAAGAAGGAGCATTTTTATCTTTGAGGACAGAAGAACACCAATATTCATTCCTGTATATTCCTCTTAATATACCTTGCTAAGTTTTCATTGTTTAACTACCAGTGGTGGATAGTTTTCATTGCAAACTTGTTTAGATTTGGGATTACCTAGGAGACAAGTTCTGGGCAGGACAATGGATGTTTCTAAATAGATTTTATCGAGAACGGAAAAGACTTTTAATGAGAATGGCGCCCTCTCATGGGCTGTGATCCCAGGGTGAAGAAAAAGGAAGTTAGCTGAGCATCAGAATGCACCTTTTCTACTTTTTGACTGCAGATGTAACGCAGTCAGCTGCTTTGTGCCCTGTTGGCATGCTATCACACCATCATGTACTTTTTCCCTTATAGAACTGTGTGCCAAAATAGATCCTTTAACTCTAATATTGCTTTAGGGCTTTGTCACATCAAAGGGAAATGTACCACTACAGTGCAGGTGTCTTTCTTCTTTGTTTATCACAACTTTTCAAGAGTTTTCATTCTTTATCAAACACAGTGCAGAAACACAGGGTTGGAGATGGAGAGATGGCTCAGTGGATTCTTGCTATTCTTTCAGAGAACCAAGGCTCAGAGCCCAGCACACACATGGTAGCTCACAAATGTCTACAACAAAAGATCTAGGGATCCTCTTGTATCCTCTGCACACATACGGTACACTGATATACATGCAGGCAAAACATTCATATACACAAAATAAATATAAATGTTATTTTGAAAATAAACACCTAGGACTAACCATTTAAAATATTTCAGGCCTTCATTTTGTTTATAAAGATCCACATTTTCCATAAAATAAATAATTAATAAACCACGAGAACTTCCTTTATCAATGTGCTTTGTTAGATACAGTGGAAAACTCGAAAAAGTAGAAGAAAATAATATCTAACCTTATTTGGTTAAAGGTCAGCAAAAGTAGTGTTAACTAGAAATCAAGAGAAATTTTAGAAATACTCTCTCAAAATTAGTAAATCCTTCAACTACAGTAAATAACCACAATGGCCATTTTCTTGATTCAATAGAAAGTGATTTTTATGATTTTATTGCAACATAACAGAAATTCATATGCCTAGGTAACATTATAAGTCACAAATATAGGATATTAAGAAAAATATTCCTCATAAAGGTTTATATTTCTTTACGAGAAAAGTATTTTTGTTGGAAGAAGACATTTATTGCGGTCTGTTTTCTTGGCACTATCTATTCTCTTTCCCATTGGGTTTCTTGTACCTCCTGCAAAATTAGGCTGTCTTGATGCCTGAAGAAAGCAATGTAGAAATTCCTTAGAACAAAACCACTAATATTCTGTCCCCTGATTATTTAATGACCCCATAATTTCATGTGTCACAGAAGTCAACTTGAGAGGAGAGCTTTCTTCTCATAAATCTCCGTGTGCTTGGTACCTGGATTGAAGAAGGGGCTGACGTCTACTGAACATTCAACAAGAATTATATGAACTAATGACTGCACACATAGGTAACAGGCTCTGAGAGTCACACCTTATTACCATTTCTAGTGCAGGTGGACAGGAGGAGGATTAAAATGCCTTTAAAATCAAACTTTCATAGTTCAGCTTATGAGAAATTAATTGGCCTTTTCAAAAGTCTTTTCTGGCATTTTCATAAAGAGTGAAGGATAACTACAATGGAATAAATGAGACAGTATTCCTGTTTGTGTGCTACAATAACTTTATGAATTCTACATCAAGATGAACCTCGGCTTACAGGTACAATGTGATTAGCAGGTAGAAATTCAATTTCAGATTCCCTTCATTCACTTAAAGGATCCAACTTCATTTCTCCAGTACTGAGGACAGCTCTGGACATGTGTAACTATCCACCAATGAGTGTGTGAGTAAGGACGCTCTGGCAGCATAGTGAGTTGCATAGCCATTTACTGAGCTGCTCACTTATAGTGGCCCTAGTGAACCTCTTTTAGTAGGCAGAAAATGTTTGTAATATTGAAGCAAATATATGCCAAAAATGCTTATAAAGTTAAAGATGGTTTAAAAAAAAAGAGTTCTTTTCTAAGCTATTAGCTATTGCCCTCTATTTTCCAAACTCTTATCTTTTGAAAACAGAAAAAGCAGGGATACTATTAGAGTCATTCTAGACAAACAGAAAAGAAAATGATGAGGTTTTATTGTACTGTGAATACTCTTTAAATGAGGTATTTCCATTTGGAAAGTGCTGGTTCAAGGCTGCTTTTCCAACTCCGTGAATGTGTTTGCTCTACTGGGAAAGTGCTTCTCTCCTCACAGTTTGTTCTTCCTCAAACTGATAGGAAGATTCCACGAGCATAAAAGCAAATTGGTCTTACTTTCCAGGAGACAGTTATGAAGGCAAGTTTTATCCTGAAATGGCTCCCTAGAGACCCTGAAGAGATGCATGAATACAAAAAGCTAGAGCCTCCTGTGGTTGACTACAAAGTGCTTGGTTGCAAAATCCTTTCCTTTTCCTTAACCTAAGATGCTATGAAGAAACATCAAGCACCATTTAAAAAATCTGCAGACATGTCTGCTTACAATGATTTGTGATCAACTGAATAGTATTAACTCTTCACTTCATATATTTACTATTGACAGCAAAATAGAAAAGGTTGATGGACAGGTCTACCCTGTTCTCTTGTGTGTGTGTGTGTGTGTGTGTGTGTTGTTGTTGTTGTTGTTTTGTTTTGTTTTGTTTTTGCTAAGAGATAGCAGTACCTCTTCACTTTCTGACATGTCATTGAATTTCATGCTAATGTATATTTTCCCATAGGTAAAATAAGAATAGCACAGCTTTTACCTACATGTTTCATATCAACTGCCTTGATAACATACTTCGTTTTAAAAATTACCTCCAGCTTTAAGTAAAGACGCAATGACACATAGCAAACAGACCCGGTAAGTACTACTGTGGGATATTAGAAGGTGGGTGCTCAGCACACTGAAATATTTCTCCACTGGAGACTTCTAACTTTAACCATGTTTAATGCTGGCTTTGTACTTATTGGGGATTGCTAAATTATACATGCTTTGAAGTATCCTTTTCAACTAACTTTCATCTTTATGCCTTTCACTATACTCATTTTTTTGATATGGCTATTTCTTTTCCATTTTATGAATACTTCCTTTAAAAGAAAACCTGACAGTACAATGAATTATGTCACACTTATAATATCTGAGGCCATGGAAAAAATCTTCTTTGAAATAAAGCATTTCCCTCCAGAATGGTATCCTAAGAAGATGATATTTCCAGGGCTTCATGGAGCACTTGCTCAGGCGACTCCCATTAATGTTAATGGGAGCTAATCGGTGAGAGAATAAACACCTTACCACACACTTCATTTAAAACTCAGCATGATCTGAACAACAGCCATTTTACTCAGTTAGCAGGATGGATGCTTTTAGAGTAAAGGGAAAACCTGCTGTTGAGTTCACAATTCCTTTAGGTAAAAAGGAAAGAAATTATTTTAAATGTTATTTGTATCCATAACCTACTACTGTGCTCCCGCTATAATTTGCAGCAACATGTCAGTTAAGTAATAACAGATGAAACCCTAACCTTGTTAATGAGCGCACGCCCCCTGGAAGTGCAGATACTGAAGGCTTGGCAGGAATGTGCTATAATGCATGGAGAAGCTGCCACTCTTCTTCACCTCTCTGCTGCCTCTTACCTTTTCCTCTCGCTTAGTTCTTCTATGCATTTCACCCATGTCTGCAAAAGGAAATGGCTAATGCCTATAAGTCATTGTCACTGAGGTATATGGGAGAAAAGGATGGCTTATTAAACGTGATTCCAGCATAGAGGTCCTCTTTCAAATGGCCTGCTTGCTAATGTCCAGCGCTGCTAAATGATCACATGGTTTGAATGGGACTTCTGGATCTTCAGACCATAAACTGATGTATTGTTTCTGCTTCAAAAAGAATTAACTCTGCTCCTCTGCTTGGTCACATTTTAATGGAGGTATGGTCAGACTGACTTAGATATAAATCTTGTTAAGGTTCAGCTTTATGACAGCAAGCATTTTTAAAATATAAAGTGTAGTGAAGAATTCTATCTAACTACCTCCACTTAAGAGAAGTGTCCATTGGAGTATAGAATTGCCACAGGTCATGAGATGGGCACCTCTTTGCTAGTTCCTTCAAAGATGGTTGCCTTTTTCCCTTCTACGGTGCTCTACCTTTGCCTTATCTACTTCTTTGGTCCAGCCCTTTCAAATCTTCATGGGCAACATAAAAGGACAGCTTGTCCACTAGCGACATCTTCATTCTTTTCCATGAGACACAAGTTCTCTGTATTAGTCTTTTAAAAATATGATTGACAGTACTGATGATTCCAGAGGGAAAGCTACCCGAGCCATCATTCTTTCACCTCGTATGACAAGCATTAACAAACATGTGGTACTAAATTTTTGTTTTAGGACTTTCCTCCAAGTGAAAGATTTGTAGAAGAAAGGCTTCCCTAGCTTGATCGGAAAGAAATCTGTTGCTTTGGAGGATTTCTAGCAGAGCAGGAGACCAAAGGCAATCTGAATCTGGAGCCATTTTTGGAAATGGGAGTGTGGCATTTTAAATTTTCCTATGTCTTATTGTCTTTAAACTAACACTACCTCTCAAATGAGGAAAGGCTTTGCTTCCCTCCCTACTGGTAGATGGAATAAAAGAAGATGCATTTGAACAGCACATTCTATTGTTAACCTGCTCAGAAATACAGTTGCTTACCTACTCCTTCTTGAACCCAACAATGAAGTGTAGGCCAATTTTCTGTTTGATCCCAAAATGGCAGACTATGAGCTCCCACAAATGGGGTGGGAGTGCTTTACTACTTTGTGTGATTCTCCAAATTTTTCCTATGCTCCCTGACTGGGGTTTTGATTATCTAAGGAACACAGGTTCTCCTGAAAATTCTACCACATACTTCCTTGAGGCAATTTTATGAAGTACTTGGCTACTAATAAGGATTTAAAAAAAAACTCATTAAAAGTCATCAAGTGAGAAACTGCTTTGGTACTGGAATGTAGAAACTAAGTCTCCAGGAGTCTAAGCGTTCCAGTGGGCGACACACAGCACACTTATGACAGTCGAAGCCTAGAGATCTGAAATAATATTGCTTTTCATGGTGGCACAAGCTTGTAATTACATCCTTCACAATGTAGAGTCCAGTTCAGTCCAGGCTCAGCTACATAGTGAGACACTACTCACTTCTCTCTACCCTGGAAGAAAATGTACCTAGAACTCTCCATGGCATATGGACACGAACAAAGCTGACCGCCTCACACTTCTTTATACTACTCAAATTAGCATTAACACAGCATCTGTCACATAACAACATTCTGTCACCGATAACACAAAAAGCGTACAGAAAAGACCGGGCCTTTTTTTCATTTATCATTAAACCTGGATGAACAGCCTAAGTTGTATTTGCCTAGAGTTATTTTGAGTACAACACTTAAGAAGCAAGACAGGTCCATAATTTATCCATGTCCTTGGGCAGACTGCAAAATCCATATCACCTTTAACTGTGTTGGATTCTTTAATTGCAAAAACAGATTCTACAGCTTCTAAAGGCTGAAACAAGCATATTCCCATATCCCTCCTTGTCACTTTGCTAGGGGAATAGGGCAAATGAGATTCTTTTGCTATACAGACCAAGAGAGAGAGAGAGAGAGAGAGAGAGAGAGAGAGAGAGAGAGAGAGAGAGAGAGAGAGAGAGAGGCAATTAAATAAAAGGAATCTCAGAGACAAGCTGATCCCAGAAAAGCTACTTTCACATAAGTAAAATCAGAAGCAGAACTTCCCGACACTACAGTAGAGTGGGAAATTATTCTACTCACTGAGCTCTGACTGAAGTTCACAATGCAAACCCAATAGACTTAGGTCAAGTAATTCCAAGGCTGATTTATTCACAATCTGCCTCTCCATCTTTGGTGGGTTAAGACTCATGTTAATTTAATATAAAGGAATGTTAAATATAATTATAAAATAATCAAGTGGATTTCTTTTTTTAATTTTGATTTTTTTTAAATTTATTTATTTTTATATCTATCACAGGTTAGGTGCTTTGCATCCCAGGCATAGCCCCCTTCCCCATTCCCTCCCACCCTCTCACTCACTCCCTCATCTCCCTCCTCCCCTTCCATCCAACCCGAGCTCATCCTGTCTCCTCAGGGCTGGCTGCAATGTCCTCCCCTGGGATCTAGCCAGTCTGTCACTCCCCAGCTTGTATGGGGGAGGGTCAAAGAGTCAGCCATCAAGATCATGACTGAAACAGTCCCTGTTTCCCTCACTAGGGTCTTCATTCCGACAACGAGCTATCATGGGCCCCATCTGAGCGGGGGTTCCAGGCCATATCCACACATGGTCCTTGATTGTACAAACCGTCTCATACAAGACCCCTATGCCCTGCTCAGTTTGGTCTTTGTGGAGCTCTTGTTCGCCCCAAGTCTCACCAACCTCCCCCAGATCTATCATTACTTCTCACCCTCTGCCAAAGTCTTGATCACAAGTCTTAATATCTGCTCTGATACATCACTACATTGACCCCCCCAGAGGTCCTCCTTGGCATGCTCCTGTCCTGTTGTTCGTTTTCTCCTCCACTCAATGTCCATCCCATTTGTTCATCCAAACAAGCATTGATCATACCAACCTG
>CM053763.1:28404705-28463807 GCA_028658305.1 Pachyuromys duprasi
GAGTTCTTTGGCCGATTTCTGGGCATTTGTTTATATATAATCAGGGAGCTGTTTGTGCTTTAAGGCTGTACTTCTGTCTGAATCTGTCAATCTCTTGTGTCAGGAATATTTTTCAAGAAGATCAGGGATTTCCGGTGGTTTGTGGTGTGTGTTTTGTCTCAGTTGAACTCTGTTGTGGGCTCTGTATGCCCAGCTTCGTGCTCTGTGCTAGAAGCTGTGAGCACTGCAGGCTGGTCACCCGTCTGGTCTGGAGTCTTTACTCCTTACTCTGTGCTAGAGTCTGAGTGTCCAGGTTTGAGATGTCAGCTGGGGGCTGTGCACTCTTCCCTGGGCTTGCTGCTCAGGGCTCTCCCCTGGAATGGAGATTTGGCGCCTCCTTCTGTGCCAGAGGCTGTGCACCACGGTCTGAGATGATATTTGGGGCACACACAGTGGGTTTGGGTTGGTGTGCATCTGCTGTATGCAGGCCTGTCTGAAATGGTGCCCGAGGACTTCTTTGTCTGGCCTGTGGACACACACCCGAACTGGGGTTTTTGCTGGCGGATGCCTGCAGCTTTTGCTCTCAGTGTGCGGTCTGGTCAAGATGGTCCCAGGATCCTCTCAGTCTATGGTGGTTCCGGTGATCTGTGCGAGCCTGCCGCACACCCGTGAGTTGAGGCAGAACTCGGGTTCCTCCCAGACCCGCTGGCGGACTCACACACTGACTGAGTTTTTACAGGCAGAGCCGTTAGGCGCGTGCCCCCGCAGTGTGCAGACTGGTCAAAATGGTCCCCCAATCCACTCAGTCTGGGGTGGTTCCGGTGATCGGTCTGAGCCTGCAGCACATCCGCGTGTTGAAGCAGAACCCGGGTGCAGTGTGAGCTCGCAGTGCGCAGTTCAGTGAAAACGGTACCGGGTTCCTCCTGAGACTGCCTGCGAGACTGTGCGATCCAGTCTACAATGGCGGTGCGGGTACCCAGCGCGGCCGCTTGTCCAGATCAGAGCTGTGAGCCGCTGGTCATCGGGAAATTTCTCCATGTAATATCTGGGTGTCCCTAGGGTTTTCTCACTTGATTTTCTCACCGTAGGAGTTCCGCTCACCTGGCACTCACAATGCTGTCGTTTTAGGTCCCAGAGTTCAGTCTCCTGGTTGCTGAGTTGTTTCTGCTCTCCTACTCCTCAGACACAGTGTTCTCTTGTGGCAGCCATCTTGGATCTCTAATTTTGATTTTTATATTAATTATAGTTTATTTACTTTGTATCCCAGCTGTATCCCCCTTCCGCTTTCTCTCCCAATCTCACCTTCCCTCCCTCATCTCCTCTCTGTCCCTTTCCAAGTCCACTGATAGGGTAGGTGCTCCTCCCCTTTCATCTGACCTTGGCTTATCATATCTCTTCAGGACTGGCATCAATATCTTCCTCTGTGGCCTAGCAGGGCTGCCCCTCCCTTGGGGGGGTGGTCAAATAGCCAGCCACTGAGTTCATGTCAGAAATAGTCACTGTTCCCCTTACTAGGATACCTACTTGGATACTGAGCTGCCATGGGCTATATCCAAGAAGGGGTTCTAGGTTCTAGCCATACATGGTCCTTGGTTTGGAGAAATAGCCTCAGAAAAGAACCCTGTGCCCAGATATATTTGGTCCGTGTGTTGCTCCTGTCCTCTCCAGGTTTTACTGACTCTACCCTCTTTCATATGATTCCCTGCACTCTGCCCAATGTTTGGATATGAGCCTCAGCATCTGCTTTGATACACTGCTAAGTTGAGTCTTTCAGAGCCTCTCTATGGTAGGTTCCTGTTCTGTTACTTGTTTTCTCCTACTTCCAATGTCCATCCCATTTGTCTTTCTAAGTGAAGATTAATCAGCTTACCCTGGGTCCTCTTTCTTTTTTAGCTTCTTTAGGTGTACAGATCTTAGTATGTTTATCCTATCTTATAGGTCTAGGACCCACTTATAAGTGAGTATATACCATGTGTATCTTTCTGCTTCTGGGATACCTCACTCAGGATGATCTTTTATAGATCCCACCATTTGTCTGCAAATTTCATGATTTCCTTGTTTTTATTGCTGAGTAATATTCCATTGTGTACCACAATTAGTGCTTCAAGATCCAGCTATGCCACTCCAGGTATATATCCAAAAGATGCTCAAGTACACAACAAGGACATTTGCTCAACCATGTTCATAACAGCTTTATTTGTAATAGCCAGAACCTGGAGACAACCCAGATGTCCATCACTGGAGAAATGAATACAGAATTTGTTTAGCTTCTTTAGGTGTGCAGATTTTAGTATGTTTATCCTATGTTATATGGCTAATACCCACTTATAAGTGACTATATACCATGTGTGTCATTCTCCTTCTGGGATACCTCACTCAAGATGATATTTTCTAGATCCCACCATTTGTCTGCAAATTTCATGACTTCCTTGTTTTTAATTGCTGAATAGTATTCCATTGTGTAACTGTTCCACAATTTCTGTATCCATTCCTCCATAGAGGGATATCTGGGTTGTTTCCATGTTCTGGTTATTACGAATAAAGCTGCTAAAACGTGAATTTAAATTTCACTTTGGTTTTGATTGTTTTGATACTTGTACCATCATTTACAACTGAGCACATGCCATGCAATAACCCAAATGGTCTTAATATTCCCAATTTTATTAATGGGCTACAGAAATCATGAGGTTGATGAAATAGGGTATAAGCATAGACAAATAAATTTTGCTGATATTAATGAATAGATCCCTCTCTCAAGGAAGAGGAACATTAGGAGAATATTCCCTTTCTCTTCACTCAAACCCAACAATACTGCTACCTTATCAGGGCTTGAACTTTGCTCAGTTTGTAGCTAACAAAATCCAGTCATAAAGTTTGACTTTGAAATGTAGAGAAATCATTTTTCCTTTTAGTTTTCCTTGATGGATACAAAATGAAGATGATAACCATTGAATATTTATTTTGTTAAAAATTAGAGAAAGAATTGAATGTTTGCAAATGTGAATATGCTACTTAATATTTCAGATTGGCATGTTCGCTGCTTGTAAATATCATACAAAACATCTTTTTGTAAATTATTTCCATTTTCTTTGGATATTTGAGCAAATATTACTTAGTGTGAGCAGATCATAGGAAAGGATCCTAGACTCAAAATTCAGCATCATGAACTTTGCAGTGGCCTTTGGTAGAAATAAAGTATATTTTAACTTTTAAATACATTTTAGAGTAATATTTTTTCCTGTGACTGCAAATATTATTTTAGCTACTTTGTCACCAATAACTTCTCTCTTCTTTTCAAAACCAGTCTTGGTAAGCCCTGCATTTTATTTTCTACTGTGCAAACACTGCCAGCTCATGTGTAATCTGCAACAATAGAGAGATCGTATACAAGAAATGATACTGCATTTTACTCAAGTGCAAAGTACAAACATGATCAATGAAAACTGTACAGTATTCGATAAAATCCATTTTATTCTTTTACTTTAAAAAATAGTTTTTATTTTTTGGGATTATAGTATATGCAAATCATGTTCTCTTCCCTTTACGTCCTCCAAAAGTTTGCATGTATCTTTCAAAATCATGTCCCCTTTTTCTTTAAGTGTTGTTACCTGCATGTGTGTATAATGTTACTTGCATGTATGTTGTTCAGGGCTGACCATTTGGTATTGAATAACCAGTTGGTGTGACCTTTGAAAATACTTTCCCACTCTCACCATTCCTTCATTGCCTCTAGTTCTTTGACTAGGTTTGAGGCTTCTTTGTGCTTGCTTTCTTCCACGTTAGCATGCCTATTGGTGTTGCCCTTGTTTAGGTCATGTCTACATGGCCATGTTGCTGAGATTTCAAAGGCATACATAACTTTTTATATTTCTAGCAGATAAAAAATCTTATATCAAACTTCCTATTCTTCTGGCTCTTAAAATCTTTCTACTTCGTTTGCAATTTTCATTGAGCTTTAAAGGGCAGGAATTGTATGTTCCTTTGCATTTTTTATATATATTTTTTTACATTTTTATTTTATATTAATCACAGGTTATGTGCTTTGTATCCCAGCCGTAGGTTCCTTTCCATTTTATGTAAAGTTTTGCTACTAGTTCTCTGTTGAATCACAGATGTCACACTGTGAGAAGACTGTAGGAGGAGACATATGAAGGCTGACTCTTCGAGAGAAAAATGAAGAAACATGAGAGAATATAAAACTGATATTGAAGAGGAGACAGAGGAGGAGTAAAGAGAAGTGAGCAAAGCCATAAAAGATGATGTTTACAAAGCAAAGAAAGGGGTTGGAAGGAAGCATTAGTTGAGTTTTTGTCTTGCCATATCTTTGCTTAGATTTTTCAGAAAAAAAAAACTGACAATTAAAATTAGTGGAAGTGAAATCACTTCCACACTCACAAGAGTCTCCTAATCCCGCATGTATATGTGTGTGTGTGTGTGTGTGTATGTGTGTGTGTGCATGTGTGTAAACAGGGTCAAGTAATCTATTCAGCAGCTATAATGTGGGCTTTCTGGAATGTTATAAATTTCTTAGAATGCAGCTACACACACATAGCAAGAGAGTAATAAATATGGCCTTTTGCTGCATTGTAATGTGTAGTCCTTACACAGTCATCATTTCATTATTAGTTGTGCCTTCCAACTCATGTGCTCATGCTTCCAAGATATACCAAATGCCACAATTAGAAGCCTGGGAATGTAAATCTGTCTCTACCAAAACGTAGAGATGTATATATCCAACTGAATTCTTGAATGATAATATTCAGACACTTAACATATAACAATAAGAAGCAAAATATAATGAAGTGAATAAAACACATGTATGGTGAAGATGAATTAGTATTAGGTCTTACAACACAGTACTGTTGTTGCTGTAACTTCAGAAGTTAGGGGTGCCTTGAGAACAATTTTAGCTTCTATTAACAGTCATATAAGCTAAATGTATTGGAAATCTTGTGTTGTTTAAGAAGGAATAAAAGCAATAAATTTCCTTTAAGCTGACATGTGACCTAGCCCAGTGAACAGCATTATGGGCTGTGATGGTTTCTTCTAAATCTAGTTACTGAATGGTTTTAAAGCATCTCTTGAAATTAAATTTCTCAATGTGTGATGAGTACATGATGGAAGAATTTAAGTTTAATTCAAAATGTTGATATTTTTGATGCTATTGTGATCACGAATAATACCAACAGGGTTGCCATTGGAGAACTGCATTGCAAGGATCAGAAATCCACCGAGAGCCTCATTAATTCACTTACTTGAATAAAGCAAAATTTTGACCTATGTTCCTGATACTAAAACATTTAAAAATATTTAATAAATTAGGTCAGAGCTACAGTACATTAAGACAACAAATAAAAGACTTTCAAAGGATTTATGTGTTTAAGGTTAATATTCAGGATATCATAATGATGTACTCCTTTATCACATAGAGATGTTAAATAGCAGACCCGACAGGATGTAAATCATAAAATATTTTAAATAAATTTCCCAAGGTGTTTCTGTATTTATTAACTTATACACACAGGCACATAAGCCAATGATTAATAATATAGTTTGCTCCATTTCTCTTTATTCTGACCAGAACAATTATCATACTATCCACTTAGGTAAGAACCTGTTCTTGCTCTCAGATCATTTGGTAGCTCCAGGCAAGTGGCCAAAGGCAATTAGAGAGTAAGTGGACTGTAGCTTGGGTTGGGAAGCAACCAAGTAAAAGACATTAGGAACATAGAAAAAGCATGTCCCTGAGCAAAGAAGTAAAACAAAACAAAACAAAAAACCCAACCATCCAACCAAAGAAACTAAGAAACAAACAAACAAAATTCCTGTAGACTACAGATTCTAAAGTCACACTTGTAAGCTCTCTGGCCTTCCCTTATTTCACCTTATATGTGGTCAGTATATTCCACTCTCTGCTCTATAGTAAAAATATGTCTGTTTCTTCTATCCTCTAATGAACCTTCTTTCTGTTTTCTAGTTTGAGATGGAGCCATTTCCTTTCTCATATATTCATTTTCTATGGTGTGCTACTATTTGTCAGCCAAACTAATGTCCTCCCACAGACCACCTGATTAAACTTTAAACCTACCAAATAATGACATAAATACACCTCCTTTTTTATATGTAACAATATCAAGTATTTCATTCTACTGACGGAAAGTCAACAAAATAAAGGTATTCAACCCTTATCATTTTCAGATAATGTTAGTAATTTAGAGAAATCTCTGGCAGCCATCTGGGTTTAAATGTGAGAAGTCTTCAACCCAAGAAACCCGTGCTATCTATGAAAAGAGCTTCAGTGCTGGCTGTCAGCTGGCTGATTTTGTGATGTTGTCTAAAGTACTGCAATGCACGAAATGGAAAGGCTCACTCTGAAACTTCCAAGGAATGGTAAGCTCAGGACAGCAAAGCCATGGAAGGGGCACTCAAGTCTGGCCCTCAGATGCACTGGGTGACATCTCCTATGTTGCTCCTAACACAGAAAACATTTGTCTATGTATTTGTTCAATCACTGTATACGTTCAAAGAGTTTATATAAATACATACATATAAAATGTAAATAGTAGAACTGTTCTTATAATCAGGCAAATTAGCATATCAGTCATCTCACAGTGTCCAGAGAGTTGGACTGTTAGTCTCCCAGTTAATGGGTATGCTTGCATTTCTAGCTACTATATGCTGAGCAGTTATGTATGATGAAGTCTAATGTATCACATATATGTTCTTACAGATTTACAAATACATCCTTTCCATTGAGATTACTGATAAAAGATTGTAGGGAGTTTTCCCATAAAAATGATAGATGCCACCAACTACCTGTCAGAATCAGGTTCACATTGTTCTTCTCATGGCTGCTTTCCTGTACTCACTGCCATAAGTTCGAGGGTATGAGCAGAGGTGGAAGTTCAGAGATAAGAGATCCCTAGTTCGAATTCTGATGTATGTAGCAGTTAGGGTAGTACAATAGCTCATGAGTACTGGAAAAAACAAGGGATTACATCTCAAACTAAAAGCAGATGTATGGCAGGGGAAGTTCCACATAAACACACATCCTCTCTCTCTTTCTCTCACACACACACTCACACACGCAAACACACACATACACATATACAAACACACACATATATACTCATGTTCACACACTTATCTTATCCAGCCTCTTGGGACAATGATGAAGTAGGTTTTTTTTTTTATTTTTATTTTTATTTTTTTTGCATGTGACTTGGCACTACCTGAATCTCTATATTCTTTACATATATCACATTCATTTATTCCTAGTCTCAGCTTCAAAACACACATCTTCTCTCTCTCTCACATACACACACACATGCAAACACACACATACACATATACAAACACATACATACACATGTTCACACACCAACTATCCAGCCTCTTGGGACAAGTATGCTGAAGTAGTTATTTCATTTCATTTTTTGTTTTTGTTTTTTGGTTTTTTGCATGTGACTTGGCACTACCTAGATCCCTACAGTCTTTACAGATATCACATTTATTTATTCCTAGTCTCAGCTTCAAAGGATATTATGTTACTCATTTTGTCCAAATATCAATGCATTGGTATTAGAAGTTAGAACTATATTAAAATCCAAAATATCTGGAAAACAATGGCTGTGATGAGCTCTGGAGAGGCTTAATAAGAGTCATGTT
The DNA here is from genome assembly GCA_028658305.1 of Pachyuromys duprasi. Classification (NCBI taxonomy): domain Eukaryota; kingdom Metazoa; phylum Chordata; class Mammalia; order Rodentia; family Muridae; genus Pachyuromys; species Pachyuromys duprasi. Next base: position 28,412,353 of record CM053763.1, read on the forward strand.
TCCAGCGCCAGCTTTTCTTTAGACACTTGACTTAAATTATTTCTTTTTCTGCCTTAATGTCTTCTTTGCAAGATAAAGAATTTGTAGTAAGTGACCTTGACATTACCTTTCAGCCATAAAATAAATTTTACAATTACTAAATGACACATCCTCATTTAATGTAGGAGGACTTATTTATCAAGTGCATGTGAGACAACCCATCAACAGCTAGTTTTGTTTTTAAAAATTGAATGTTATTTATTTATTTATTACAATTTATTCACTTTGTATCCCCTCTGCAGCCCTCTCCCCTGTCTCCTCCCAGTCCCACCCATGCTCCTTCTTCTCCCACTATGCCCTTTTCCTGGTCCCCTGATAGGGGAGGAGCTGCTCCCTTTCTATCTGAACCTAGCTTATCAGGTATCATCAAGGCTGGCTTCATCATCTTCCTTCTGTGGTCTGGCAAGGCTGCACACCCAGGGGGGCCTGCAGAAACCGATATTCCATCCAAGGATCATGCATGGAGAGGACCTAGACCCCTTCTTCAAAGGAAGCCCATAGGCTCCTCAGTTTCCAAGTGGGTTTCCTAGTAAGATGTACAGGGGCTATCTCTGACATGAACTCAGTAGCCGGCTCTTTGTTTTTGCTCTTGAATAGAAACTAGAAACTGTAGAACAGGAGACAGAGTGGTAATATTAAAACCCTCAATCTCAAAATTGTGGAAACATGCAGACACAAGCTCATATATTTTGAATCATATATGTTAGATACGGATATATGCATGTGTGTGAATATATATTCAAATGCATATATTTGTATGAATATTTATGCGTGTGAATATAAATGTATGTATATATATAATTATATAGTTACATAATTATTTGTCAGAGGGTCTATTCATTGAAGTCAGTCATCCTTTAACCATCAATAAGTGGAAGCATTCAAAGGATGGAGAACAGCCCACAACTCTCTAGCAGATTGCTATAATAGATAGCAGCACTTTATAAAGATTCACCCACCTTTTCATCTTTCTTAGTGAGGCATGCATTCCCACTGTATCTGTGCCAGTTACAACCCTTTAAAACTAAGGACTCTGTGAGATATATTTTTTTAAAGATTTTATTTATTTTATGTATGCGTATTCTACTGCATGTGCCTCTGCAGGCCAGAATAGGACATCAGTTCCCACTATAGATGGCTGTGAGCCACCATGCAGTAGCTGGGAATTGAACTCAGGACCTCTAGAGGAGCAGCTAGGGCTCTTATCTACTGAGCCATCTCATCAGCACCCTAAAGTCACCTAATTATTTGTTTTCTGTTTTTATTTATTTATTTTATGTATGAGTGCTCTATTTGCATGTATGCCTGCATGCCAGAAGAGGTCCAAGTGGTCTGAGCACAGGGGTCCTTCCTGAGACTGATGGTCCATCCAGGTACCATGCATGCAGGCAGCCTAGGACCCCTGCACAGGTGTGGCCCACAGCACTTCAGTGTCCAAGTGGGTTCCATAGTAATGGGAACAGGGACTGCCTCTGACATGAACTGACTGGCCTGCTTTTTGATCACCTCCCCTTGAGGGGGGAGCAGCCTTTCAGGGCCACAGAGGAAGAGAGTGCAGCCACTCCTGATAAGACCTAATGGAGTGGGATTGGAGGGAGGGAAAGGAGGACCTTCCCTATTGGTGGTCTTGGGGAGGGACACAGGTGCAGAGGGGGGAGGACAGAGGGATTGGGACAGGGGGAGGGATGGAACTACAGGGGTATATAAGGTGAATAAAATGTAATTAATAAGGAATTTAATAAAAAAAAAACAAAAACAAAAGACTACATGAAAAATACAATCTTACAGGATGACAGAATGGCTTCTCAAATAAATTCTTCTTTAAAGGGACATCTCTCATTTAAAATATTATTACTTAAAACAAATTAAGAATTATTTTGTCACTCCAGTTGATATGGTGTGTGAAGCTACTTCCTATAAATATTATAGAGTGTTTCATGAAGGGTGGTATATTTTTAAATTTGAGTGCCCTTTTATTTTGGAATAGATTCAGATTTACAAGAAAGTTGCAGTATAACACACATATACTTCATACTACATTCTGTTTTACCTAGTGTCACCATCACATCACTATGCACAGGCTCTACCAAATAGGGAACCATGTTTGACATGTTGCTATTAAGATCAACATAGCCTCAGCTTTAGTATTGCATTCAGACTACTTCATTACATGCACTTTAAGCTCCTGTATGTGTAGCTTCCTAGAATTTTCTAGTTTAAAATGTGGAAATATTTTTAATATACATTATGAGTTTTTTGGTAGTGTTTCTTGATTTGGAATTGTCTTCTTTTTTTTTTTTTTATGCAATCAGAACAGGATACTACCAGGGATTACCATAAAGGCAAGTTGTCATTCTTACCTCATTTTGTAATGGTTCACTCTTCCCACAGAACATCATCGATCACTCTACATACTCCCCAGGGCATTATGACCCATCCTTTCCACTTCCTACTTACTCTGAGAAAAGAGACCAAGCATAGCCCACAGTCAGGGTTAGCAACAAAACTTCAGTGGCTTAAATGAGAAATATATACACAGATCACTATGACTTCCTTTCTACAGTGCCTTAATTTAAGTGACATTTCTAATACTCGCTCTTCAGAACACAATAGAATTTTGTTAAACAAGTGTCCTCTCCTTTGCACACACCAAACCCTTTGAACTGCTCATGTCAGAGTGACACAGGGAGTTTAGTGATCAGTCTTGGCATGACTGTCGCCTGCTATCAATACAGTGGTCACAGCCAGATGGAGACCATTTATATGCTGTCCCAGTTATTGTTAAACAAAAAGTCCCTAATGCAATTTGTAATAAACTATTAAGTTCCTTTAAATTGATAAAGGGCAACAAAGAAAAGCCTATGGAAACATTTGCATTCCAAAACAGAATACCAGGAACAGATCTGGGCAGCAGAGAGGTTCCTTCAGTAAATAAGGTGAACTATGTTAATTTACCACAAAAAAACCCCATTTTTCATTGTACCTGGTATTATCCAAACATGTAGCTTTATTAAAAAATATTCTCTCTAACGTTGATAGCAGATTTATATTATTTCACATGAATCATTATTGGTAAGAGCAATAGCTAAAATTCTAAGAATTCTTTCCATGTAGAACTCTAAGATGAGGGTAGGATATTGATTTTGGTTTTGTAATCATATCCCTCAAACAGAAGACAAACGATTATGAAACAAAATTGCAATAGATATTTATCCTTAATGCCAGATTAATGGCACAGAATATAATCCAAGAGCCTAAGAAAAGAATAATTTGCAAAGGCTAGGATAGTATCAAAGGAATCACGGCAAAAATAAAATATGACTTGAATTTTGAAGGCCCTTCAAATTTGACCAATGATGGGTATATACACAGTATCTTCTCTCAGAAAACAGTGTTTTAAGTTAAGATAATTTTCAAATTAAAATAAATAACAAATACCCTGTGAAATGAAAATCGAACAGATTTTCAAAGCCACTGATTTACATGTAAAAGCGATTTGTAAATGCAGAGTGACGGAGTGTCACTGCTAATCTTTGTCTAAATTAAAAATTCTGCTCATTTTATGATGAGTTTTGAACAATAAAATCAACCAGAAAGAAACTAAATTTACTTAAATATCAACTAATGCTAGTGTTACAGTATCACTTCCCTCTGGTGGGACTCCTTGCCTGGGTCACAGGGGAAGAACACATGCTCAGTCCTGATGCAGATTGGGCTGGGGTGGATGGGAAAGGGAACTCTCCTTTTCTGCAGTGTGGGCTAGCTAGGAGGGGTGGGACGGGGCTACAACCAGGATGTAAAGTGAATAAGAAATAAATTAATTAAAATATATAAAAAACATAATAAAAGAAAACTACTGACAAGAAGATAAGTGGAGTCGTAAAATCATTAGTCAATCTTCTGTTGCAGAGCTACACAAACATTTGATCTAAATCTATTCAGTTGACTCCTTTTACATGTCTATTCATTCCCTTTCATATGTTTATTATATTTAATATATTATAATATATTATAATGTTATAACATTTTCATTATAATTATATATCTAACCCTTTATCTTTTTTGAAATAACATTTTCCTCTGTTATCAATCATCATAGCCATGACAATTATCAATTCTTGGTAATGTATTTAGCTCATGTGACATACACAATTTTTGATCATTTTCTCCATACAAGTTATATTTTCATAAACTTATTTCTTCCTACTCTTTTCATCATATTTTCTTGTTTGTTTCCTGTCTTCATTCTTCCTTATGATTGTTGAATAACCTTGTTTCATTTTGCAGTGATTTCAAAGAACTACATGACACTTTTATTTTAACTTGAACATGTCAGTGTTTTGACCTTCTGATTTGACTCTGTGTTCTTCAAATTGCATATTTTAAACTGATTTTATGAAATATGTTATTAAAAATAAGTATCTAAGGGCTCAAAATGTAAGTAGTAGAATTCTCATTACCATAGAAAAGATCATACATACACACACTCACACAAACTACCTGATGCATCCATACCACACAGATACACACATACCTGACACACCCATACACACACATACACACACTCACACAAACTACCTGACGCACCCATACCACACAGATACACACATACCTGACACACCCATACCACACACACATGCACAGACACACACCACACACCACAAATAAACCACAGCATTTTACAATTATTTAGACATTTTAATACTTTTCCATCGATTTTTAGTCTTAAAGATAAATTTCTTTTTTTGTAATTACCTTGAAGTCTTTTTTTTCTTTTATTGAAAATAGATTATTTTCTCATACAATATCTCCTGATTACAGTTTCCCCTTTCTCCTATCTTCCTAGTTTTTCCCTATCTCCCTGCTGGATCCACTCCCTTTCTGTCTCCCATTAGAAAAACACAGCCTTCTAAGAGATAACAACCAAACATGACAAAATAAGATATAATAAAGCAAAACTATAATTATTGGAGTTGTATACAGGATTTTTAATTATAGTTTTAGCAATATTAACACATCTAAAAATACAGATCTTCTGAAATGATTTACTTATTTCTATGTATGAATGTTCATTTGCCTGCCTGCCTGCATACCTGTGCATTTGTGGTATCCCTCGAGGCCAGAATGGAATGTGGGATACCCTAGAACTGGAATTACAGACAGTTGTAAACTGCCATGTGGTGGTTGCACATGGAATCTCTGGCCTCGGAAAGAGCAGCAAGAGCTATTAATTTCTGAGCCATCTCTACAGTATGTTCACACACACTATTTAATACTGTAAATGGGTATAACATGAGTTTGATTTTTAAAAGATAAGAAATATTAATGAAAACTTAAATATAATTGTACATAATAAATTCCTAGATTTACAAAAAAATGCTATTTATTCTTTATTAGTTTATATCTTTAATAGGCCAATCCTATATAAAGGCATATTCTTCATATGTTATTGTTTAAAATTTCTTATTGTCACATCCACTTGATTATGGAAGCTAGAAGAGCATACAAAGCAGAAGGCCAAGTAGTACTTTAAACACATAATTATATTTGAGACCCAGTATAAATAAAATCACCTACAACCAATGTTTCGATGAAGAGAGATTCCAGGCCAGATCAATGTCTCTTCCCAACAGAAGTCTAAAGGCAAATGATAATTAAAACAATAAGACAAAAGGATGACCAGCAAATAAGAATAGAAAAACCATGGCAACAAAGAGCCCACTAACACCATATATATGTTGAGGTGTGAAGGTTGAACAGTGTTGGTTGATATTGGTGCCCCTGAAAAGAGGACATTGGTGAGAGTTTACACGAAGCTCCAACTGTAAAAACATGCAGGTGTGGAATTTCCTGTATCAGGTGGCAGCTGCACAGAGGAATCTCATCAAGGGAAATGTTTTCTAAGACAGAAGTGTTACAGAGTCTATACAGAGAACATTTACAAGACAAGTGTGAAAGTAATTGCAAGCATAAGGGCTTTGAATGAAGGAAAAGGGTGGATCTGAGATGAAGCTGTATTTCAGTTGCATCAAGCGACTACCTTGAATAAGTCACTGAATGAACGGAAAGGATGGTGGTAGGAAAATTACAAAAATGAATTTAATTGGCATTTTACAGTTATGAAGTTAAAATAACCAGCTAAGAGAATAAGAGAGACAAAAACTTAAGAGGCATATGTATCAGGTAGTCTTTTTTGTTGTTGTCCTTTTTTTTTTTTTTTTGGCAGAATCCTGAACAGATGAGAAATGTTGATGAAGAACATCACAAATTCTGAAGTATCAAAGGCTATAGAACTGTTTTTCCACCAATGAATGGTATAAACGAAAAAGACAACACTGTCTTTAATAGTCACAAACTACATTCTCAGAATCTACCTGCTACACCATAGAGAATAAATACACATCTAAAGAAAGCCATCAAGGTTGTATGACAAGACAAGTGCAGACCTGATCAGTCATCCAGGGAATAGAGTTCAGGTAGGTCTCTGGCATTTCCGAGTGGAGAACAACTGTGCCGGTCACACCCCAGCACAAGGAGTGTGATCCATAATTACAGCTGTGGACTGCCTTCATTCCAAAGAGAAAAGTGCCTAGTTTAAACTGAGTTTCAACTTCAGTTAGCAACTGAAAGCCTATGCACAATAAAATGACTGTATTTATTAAAACTGACTATGAAATAATCCCATGGCAGAATGCCTCTTCTCATGTTTGGGGGTCAGCAATCTGTTTATTTAGGAAAGGCACTTTTGCTGCTAGTTTGATTTGCTCTTTGGGATTTTTACTGACATAGTTGAAATTTAGCCAAGGTAATAGAGCATTTCAAATTCAACTGGAAGAAAAGCATTTGGAGTGCTGCCATGAAAAGCTTTCTAGAAGAGAAGAACAGGGTGAAGGTGAAATGGCCCAAGTACATCTGAAATCCTGGCATTTTTCACATTGCGATAATTCAATTCCACTGCTGAATAAGCTACTAGGAAAGTATCTTGCTCACTTAAGCTCAAATTTACATTGCATACTCTGAACCCATACTAAAGCTGAGATTGTGGGAATCTAATCATAATAGAAAACATGCAGAATGCTTGCCCAGAACTTGAGTTTCCAAATGGGTCAACATTCCCCAAGATAAACATTTACTGCACTGTATGTTCTTTGAAATTCCCTTTGTTGATACGAAAAATATTAATAGCTAAGGGTAAAAAGAACTAAGCACACACACTTCCTGTGTGTACATATTTTCAGGAGATGCCACTTGATATCATTTATTTTATCATCTTTAAAACATTCATTGATTGCAATTGGAAAATAACTCTTGGACAAAGTCAAATACCAAAGTTCTATAAACAGGGCTGTTGAATAATTATTAATATTCAACAGTTATTTATATTTCAATTAAGCAGTGGATACTCTCTAACCAGCTATATACCTAAATAACCACACACAGAGAATAGGATTTATTTAGTTTCCTAGAGAACAATGCTGCGCAATAATTACTCTATCCTAAACCTCTAATCTGCTACAACTTACTCCCATTCAGATTTCCCACATTATACTTGCTTTTTAAGCATATCTTAGGCCCAGTTTATTTCTCCTGATTTTTCCTGGTCCTCTCCTCACGGATCCATCCTTTACTTCCTATCCTTTCTACTCCCATCACCGGAACAGAATGCCCCACTCCATTTTCTATCTTGCTCAGCATTGACTGTCTGGCTTTCACTGGCAAAACAGAGAACAAATGGTGGCATGTTTACACAAACACGAGACAAAGTACGCTTAGAATAAACATCCCTGTGCAATTTCAGATAGAAGGGTAGAAAAGTCAGCCTTTGGGTGAACAAGAGTAAACTGTATATCGTTCACAAGAACTTCATGCCAACACATGGTTGTTAGTTCATGAGCCTGAACAATCTCATGGCTTTATTCCTCTGTGCACATCATCTGTTAAGGCACTGTCCTTGAGAGACAGCTAACTGAGAAAGTTACACTGAGATAGATTATGAGCCAAGGTTAAACAGAGTAATAATCAGTGTGGAAAAATTTGTATCAGTGTTATGCTTTTGCTTATGTTAAGTTCTGTTGATCCATGTAACTAATTGCTACCTTTGTTCTGGAGTTAGAGGTCATTGATTCCTGCATCAATTTGTTTACTTCTAAATGACATAAGATATCTTACATTATCATAAATTAATTTTGCATTCAAATTGAGTAGGTCTAATAACTCAAAATTATAAAATCTAATTGCTAAGCAAATTTCTTAAATATGCTATGATGGTTTTGTAATGAATCACTTAGGAAACTACTGACACATGTAACAACTTATTTCCGTCCCAATCTAGACTAAATTGTTCTCTAGGTAGGAAAATCTTAGCCTTAATGACATACTGCAAATAGAAGCCTAAATTCTATGATGATTGCCATATCTATCTATCTATCTATCTATCTATCTGTCTGTCTGTCTGTCTGTCTGTCTGTCTGTCTGTCTGTCTATCTATAACTTTATTAGCTCTTTTATGAAAACAAATTGAGTAAGTGAAACAAATACTAAAATTATAAAACATCAGAATTGCACCAAAATCCAAAACAAACAAACAAAAAAACAGAAGGAAAAGAGCACAAAAAATGCATAAGAAACAGAGACCCACTGTTTTGCATTCTAAGGAATCCCACAAAATCACTAAATTGGAAGCCATAATGATGCATGTAAACCCAGTCCTGATGAGACCTGATAGACTAGGGTCATATAGACTGGGAGGAGGACCTCCCCTATCAGTGGACTAGGGGAGGGGCATGGCAGGAGAAGAGGGAGGGAAGGCAGGATTAAGAGGAGACAAGGGAGGGGGACACAACTGGGAAACAAAGTGAATAAATTGTAATAAATAATAAATAATTTTTTAAATTTTTATTTTATATTAATCACAGGTTATGTACTTTGTATCCCAGCTGTAGCCCCCCTCCTGCATTCCCTCCCTATTCCCCCTTCCCTCCCTCATCTCCTCCCTGCACCTTTCCAAGTCCACTGATAGGGGAGGACCTCCTCCCCTTCCATCTAACTCTAGCTTATCAGGTCTCTTCAGGAATGGCTATAATTACTGTGGCCTAGCAAGGCTGCTCCTCCCTCGGGGGACAGGGAGGTCGAAGAGCCAGTCATTGAGTTCATGTCCAATATAGTTTCTGTTCCCCTTACTAGTATACCCACTTGGGTATTGAGCTACCATTTGCTACATACAAGCAGGGGTTCTAGGTTATAACCATACCACAGTGGGCCTCGAAAAAACTCTTCCTAGCAGTGTATCAAAGCAAATATTAAGAAACATAACCAACCCTTTGGCAGAGTGCAGGGAATCATATGAAAGAAGGGGGAGTTAGTATGACCTGGAGAGGTCAGGAGCTCCGTAAGAACCAAATATATCAAGGCACAGGGGTCTTTTATGAGACTGTCTCTCCAAATAAATAAAATTTTTAATAAATAATGCGTGCAAAGGATCCGGTTGTGGGTCCATTAAGGTCCTGTGTATGGTGCCTCAACGTCTGTGAGTACATGTGAGTTTTGATCCTATTGATTTAGATATTTTCTTGGAATCCTACACACCCCCTGACTCTTGCACCCTTTCCACCTCCTCTTCTGCAGGGTTTCCTGACCCCAAGGGAAGGGATTTGATAAAAACATCGTGTGTATGGCTGTGTGTTTCAAAGTCTCTCATTCTCTGCCTAATGTGTGGCTTTCATCTGCTACAGAAGAAAGCTCCTCTGTTGATAGCTGAGCAAGACACTTATCCATGAGTATAGCAGAATGGCATTAGCGGTCATTTTATTGCTACTATATTGGTTATTGGTTTCACACAAAGTTTCTCTAGGGTATCTAGTCTCTGGTTCTTGGTTACACAAGCAGTGTTCTATATAAGTTTCATGCCATCTTGTGGAATGTGCCTTTAGTCAAATCAGGTATCAGTTGGTTACCCCAGCTGTGTGCACTGACATATCTTACAGGCATATCACCATTGTCAATCAAAGGATTTATGGTTAGGTTCGTGAGCTCACAGGGTACTTTCCTATAACAAAAATACGAGAACATAGGGGTAAAGGTTCTGTGTAAGCACCAGGTAGACTTCTACATGCAAGGAATTTTGTAGGTTTTATATTCAGAAAATAGAGATTGCCATCAGTCTGTGTTGAACAATCTATAGTACTGGCAACAGCCTGGGTTGCTTGGGGATTCTCCTGGGACCCCCTTTTACCAACAACTCTTTTGGACTATTAGGCTCTTTTTCTCCACAATTTCATATGGATTGACTTCATAAATGTATATATTTTCGAATGCATCTAATGCATTAGATTTCTATACTACTCCACAAAGGCCCTTAATTTTAGCTGTTTCTTCCTATATTCCGTATCTCAGCATCCTTTCTCCCCAACATACTTGAGTCTCTTACTTTTAATATCCACATTCATCCATAACTATCCATACACCCATGGTCTCATACAGTATGCCCAACCCCTGTGGTTTTATAGATTTTTAGCTTGGTTATCATTGACTTAAAAGCCAATATCCGCACATAAACAAATGTAGTACTCTTTCTAGGTCTGAAATACCTCACACAGGTTTATTTTTTTTCATTTTTATCCATATGTCTATAATTTTATGTTCTCAGTTTTTAATGGTTGAGTAATACCAGTATGTGCATGTACCACATCTTCATTATCCATTTGTCTCTTGAGAGGCATCTAGATTGTTTTCAGTTTCTGGGTATAATGAATACAACACCAGTGACCATGGTTGAACAAGGGACTCTGTGGCAGGCTGAAGACTCCTTTGGGTATATGCCAGGATTGGTATAGATAGATCTAGAGGTAGATCAAGTCCCATTATCCAGAGTAACCACCAAACTGACTTTCATAGTGGTTGTACAAGTTTGTACTCTCACCAACAATGGACAGATGTTTACCTTACTCCATATCCTAATCAGTATGAGATGTCACTTGTTTTATGGATCTTAGCCATTTGATAGATAGGCAGAGTGGACAGCTTTGTCTTGCCACTGATTTTAGTAGAACGGTTGAGTTTTTTCCATTTAAATTGATGTTGGCCATTGGCTTGCTGTTAACTGCCTTTATTATGATGAAATATGTTCCTTGTATCCCTCATCTCTCCAGGACTTTTATAATGAAGGGATATTGGATTTTTGTCACAGGCCTTCTTTGGATCTTATGAGTTGAAAATGTGGTTCTTGTATTTGAGTGTTTTTACATGTTGAATTGCATTTATTGGCTTACATATGTTACATCTTACCCACATTTCTTAGATGAAGCCTACTTAAACATGATTGATGATATTTTTGATGTGCTCTTTGATTCAGTTTGCAAGTAGTTTATTGAGAATTTTTAGCATCTATGTTTTTTTATTTTTTTAATTTTTATAGTAATTACAGTTTATTCATTTTGTATATGAGGTGTAGCCTCTCCCTTACCCCCTCTCAATCCCACCCTCCTTCCTTTCCTCTAATGCCCCTCCCCTAGTCCACTAACAGGGAAGGGCCTCCTCCCCTTCCATCTGACCCTAGCTTATCAGGTCTCATCAAGACTAGCTGCATTGTCCACTCTGTGGCCTGGAAAGGCTGCTCCCCTCTCAGGGGGGGGGGGTGATCAAAGAGACAGCCACTGAGTTCATGTCAGAGACAGTCCCTGTTCCCCTTACTAGAGAACCCACTTGGATACTGAGTTGCCATGGGCTACTTCTGAGCAGGGTTCTAGGTTATATCCACAAATGGTCCTTGGTTGGAGTATCAGTTTCAGAGAAGACCTCTGTGCCCAGAATTGTTGGTTCTGTTGCTCACCTTGTAGACTTCCTGTCCTCTCCAGGTCTTACTATCTCCCACTTCTTTCAAAAGATTCCCTCCACTCTTCAAAAATTCTCTTTATAACTAAGCAAAACACTATGCAGATACCTGAAATTTCACCATCTCAACATTTCTCATACATTGCTTCAAATTGCTGTATAATTTTCTTTCTAAATTACAATACTACAAGATAAGACTAGACCATGTCTTCATTAGATTTTTTTCCCATAGTACAAAGTGAGATAAGCACAAGAGCAAATAATGTAACTCTTTGAAAGTAATAGAGAATAAGAAGCAAAGTAAGGAAAGATTGAATGTGATAACAGAAAAAAAATCTCCTTGATATAGATATACTGTATTTGGTAGGTAGGGCATTATTATTTAATAATTGGGCAAAGGGAACCATTAAAGACAGAATGTATACCTTAAAATATGGCCTTTTTTGAAAGTTCATCTTATTTTTTTAATTTTTTAAAATTTTACCTTTAATCACAGGTCATTCACTTGTATCCCAGCCATAGCTTCCTCCCTTTTTCCTTCCCAATCCCACTCTCCCTCCTTCATCTCTTCCCTGACCCCCTCCAAGTCCACTGATAGGGGAGGTCCTCCTCCCCTTCCTTCTGACCCTAGCTTATCAGGTATCTTCAGGACTGATTGCAATGTCCTTATCTGTGGCCTAGCAAAGCTGTTCCTCCCTGAGGGTGGGGGCGAAATCAACGAGCCAGTCATTGAGTTCATGTCAGAAATAATCCTTGTCCCCCTTATTAGGGAACCCACTTGGATATTGACCTACCATGGGCTACACAGAAGGAAGCAGAAAATCTGGGGAGTCATGTAATGACAAAAATTAACATGAAGGAATTTCTAGTAAAAAGAAGCATGGTTTAATCATAAACAATATGCCAAAAAAAGATTATGAAGTATCATAGCATTTGAGATATAGTTATCTGACTAATTGTTGACCGGATGCAGTAAGCTATAAGAAATAAACTTTAAATGACACACACACACACACACACACACAAACACACACACACACACAAAAGATTCCCTGCACTCTGCCCAAAGTTTGGTTATCAGTCTCAGCATCTGCTTTGATACACTGCTAGGTATAGTCTTTTAGAGGCCCTCTGTGGTAGCCTCCTGTCCTGTTTCCTGTTTTCTCCTTCTTCCAATGTCCATCCCATTTGTCCTTCTGAGTGAGGATTGATCATTTTACCCAGGTCCTCCTTCTTGCTTAGCTTTTTTAGGTGTTCAGATTTTAGTATGTTTATCCTGTATTATATGCTTAATACCCACTTTTAAGTGAGTATATACTGTGTGTGTGTTTCTGCTTCTGGGATACAAAAGAATTCTCTGTAGAGGAATATAGAATGGCAGAGAAACACACAAATCTTTAATGTCCTTAGTCATCAGGGAAATGCAAATCAAACAACCCTGATATTTTACCTTATACCTATCAGAATGGCTAAGATCAAAAACTCAAGTGACAATGCATGCTGGAGAGGATGTGGAGAAAGAGGAACCCTCCTCCATTGCTGGTGGGAATGTAAACTTGTACAACCACTTTGGATATCAATCTAGTGCTCTCTCAGACAATTAGGAATAGTGATTCCTCAAGACCCAGCTATACCACTCCTAGGCATATATCCAAAATATGCTCAAGTACACAACAAGGACATTTGTTCAACCATGTTCATAGCAGCTTTATTCTTAATATCCAGAACCTGAAATAACCCAGATGTCCATCAACTGAGGAATAGATACAGAAACTGTTGTACATTTACACAACGGAATACTACTCAGCAATTAAAAACAAGGAAATCATGAAATTTGTAGCAAATGGTGGAATCTAGAAAAGCATCTATATTCTCAAGAGAAGAACCTTTCCTGATCCAATTTAAAGTGCTCTTTTTAAATGAAGTGTGGTGAAAATTATTCTTTTCCTCGAGGGCATGAAATGACTAGAACAATATTTGTCTTAAGAGCAGAAAAGTAAAAAAAAAAAATTACAGAGAAAAAGTATCACTATATTGCTGTAATACTTTACTATATAGAATAAGAATATCACAGCTAAATTTTAAAATCAGATTTATTTTATCAGTTTCCACAAATACATTACAACACTACTTTGTGATCAAGAAGGTAAGTAAATATTACTGTTCTCTGCAAGTATTTCTCATCCTCATGATGTATTACTTGGCCTGCTTCACCAACAAAAGTATACAGTCATCCACATATCATGCAGTAAATATGGCCTATACTTCTTCTAATTCCTTTATCTTTCCACTTATAAGAATGCATCCTTGTTCTTATAAAACACTCACTTTTCATATAAGGACAAATTGATAATTTTACTATTCTATAATTAACCATGAGACTAACACGGAAGACACATGTAGTTATGATTACAAAACAATGCTTAGTACCTCAAAATAATCCCATGAAGATTTCTGATGTGAACTACAGATATTTTTGAAAGAAAGATATTTTGCTAGGGTAGGACCCAAACTTGAATTTGGCATCAGATGCCTCCTTAAACTGAGCCCTGCAAGATGCATGAATCTTGTTAAAGTTCCTCTGGCTAATGTGTTGACAAAATAATACAGCTTCGGGCACAATGACTTCCTCTCTCAAATATATTTGAAAATTTGCAAAAAATATATACAAATGTGTGTATATACTGACTACTATGGCTTATTTCTATCGAGTTAACCCATTTGCTCCTACTTCTGTGAAGGTGGTGAAGAAGTATCCTCAGTAGAGCAGAACTGGGAGTTTGGGGTGATAATTACACTAGCAGAGAAAAATGACCCTGATTTCCATTGGATACAGGAAGCTTTGTAGACTCATAAAGCTCCACACAGGTAAAAGGTATCCATACTCATTGTAGAAACCTGTGTAACCATGAACTAGGGGAGTAATGGAAAATAAGAAGGGAGAGAATAAAGGGCTTTCCTAGCAGTTATTAATCACAATGGATTACTGACAATGAATTACCAAGGTGATCCAACAACATACCCACCCCTTATACTCCACCAGCCTACAGCACCTCACACAGCCCTATCTACATTTATATCCATATTCACACCTCAAAAAGTTATCATTTAAAAATAGAAACTAAAAAATAAACCATCTATAGTTAGGTTAAGGAACATAGCAAATAATTCACAAAATGGTAGCTGAGTGAATTACAGTTTATTCATTGTAGACAATAAAGTGGAATACTTGTGAAAATGTGATATAAATGTTAAATCCACACATACATGTAAAGTATCAGAATGATATGAACCATATGCTCAGGTTTATGTTATATATTTAGCACAGTATATGTACGTGCTCATATATACTTTTTCTTTATACATAACCAACTTGTTACTAGACAAATGACTGTAAAGTGTAAAAGATGATTTGAGAAGATGCCATTAGAACTAAAATGACAGAAAAGGGATGAACCAGTGGACAAAGGTCATATAATTGCATTCTCCCATTAAAATAGATGAGTTTGTCTTATAAACTTTCAGATATTGGACACAGCAAGAAATGAAACACATGAATTCCCAGCCATCGAGATTATATTCACAATATCAAGGTCAATCCAGAAAAATAAATCCCCAGATATCAAGGTGGGTGGGTACAAAATCCTACCTCTTGCTAAGATTTTATTATCATTAATAATTGCTGGGTAAGAACCCACCATTTTTCTTTATGGTTAGAAGGCCGTCGACCCAAGAACTTATGGGCATCACCAATGTACCTGATGGGTTTAAACAAAAACAGAAGTAGAGAAAACCCCAGGTTAGCATAGAAGGAAGAGAGGATCTGGGATGAGTGAGGGAAATGGGGAGAACATATCAGCATTTTATAAAATTCTCAGAGCTAATAAAAATAAAGATAAAATTGTACATCGATCTATAAAGAGATAATAGACACTGCTGTAATTACAATCTTGAGCTGATAGTAGGATGTAAAGACAAAAAAAATCTGAATTAAAAAAATGTGAGTATTTAGAAAAAAGTGAAACTTTGTTGAGAGTTGTCTTTCTACATTCATTTCCACCCATCACAGTGAGTTGTTCTCAGATATAAAACTCATGCAAACTTAGCAACTTTATTAAAGATATAGCATCCCTAAAGTCAGGAGTCCTCAGGTGTTGGCAGTTTTAAGGATGCCCTTGAACTGAATCCAACTAACATGCAAGGAAAAGTTATAAAAATATGACCCTTTGAAATGTTTTATTGATTTCCAGGAACGAGGCCCCTAATGACCACTATGCTTTGCTTGCTACATGTTTTATGGATGTTTTTATTAAAGTTGATTTAATTTCCCCCAGTTCACGTGTTCTTACTAATTGAATCATTTCCCTCAGTTCCCAGAAGACTATAAAGTAGAGAATTTATTATATACTTCATAACAATACGCCACGCAGGTTTGATAGTATACAATTGTAATTACTCAATGAACCCAATGCACTTCATTTTATTTTTTGTGAGCTCACTGCTTATGGTAGTAATAATGATCCATTGTTTTTATTATTGAATTTAAGTCAAATATTCTATGTGATTTTAGGTATAAGAAAGATGTATTACCTATTCATTCATATTAATAGATTTTTTTAATTTGGGAGTTCTGCTACTGCCCTTTGTTAAGAAATAAAATTTATTTCATTGAGAAATTGAAAAAAGAGATAGAGTTTCTATCTAGTTCTCTATATTTGTCACTGTATATTTGAAAAGGAGAATATCTATTTTGAATATAATGACATTTAAAAATAAATCAATTACAACTTTACACATATCTTCTAAAACAGATAGTCACCAAAATATGACATAAAGTAGTACATTTAAATCCTTAGCTCTAAAAGTTTAATTTGTGAGTTAGTCATTTTATTTGTATGTTATACATGCACTATATTAAGAAAGCAAATCTACAGACTAATCTACAGGGCCCTTTTTCTCTTTTTTATGTACATGGATCACTGTATTTGAAAACCTGTTTAGGACACAACAGAAAAAATTGGTAACAGGAAACTTCTTTCAAACTTAATTATAAAGTGTATGTTTTATTTTGCTTTGATATATGACTTTTTCTTTTGTATATGAAGAGACAACTTCAGGGATTTTAATAGAATTATTTTCCCCAAAGTCACATAAATTTTGTAACTCAGATTCACATAAAATCTTTTAAGATTCATTTCTCCTTGTCCAGTCTGCTGTTTTTTAGAAATGCATAATCAATATTGATTAGTTCAGTTATGAGGTGCATCAGAATCAGAAAGTGATGTCTGGTGAATTGTGTCTAAAAATTCATAAAAGAGAATGTATAGATCACAGTTCTGTGCTGGCAAGCTAAGGGGCATGGCTGGGGAGAGTGCCCGAGGTTAAGATAAAAGGGAGAGAGCTCCTTTTGATGGGGGAACTCTTTTGAAATGATAGAAAATATTACTAGAGGAAGCAAGATGGGATCATCATCTGTTAAATTAGATGGTGCTTTAAGCTTGAGGTCAATAAGGCAGCATGTTTGTACAAAATAGAGAATATTTAAATAGCATAGTGATAACAGAAACAGGCTGTCATGCTGTTCCTAATATCAAAAAAAAGTTTAAATCGTTTTTACTGTGCTTTCTTTCTGTTGCTGTGACATATACCATCACTAAAAGCAACTTCAGGGAAGAAAAGAAAGGCTTATTTGGTTTACATTTCTGGGTTACAATCTATCAACGATACAAGTCAGGAAAGAACTGAAGCCGAAGCTTGAAGCAGAAAGGTGCAAAAATGTTGTTTGTTTGTTTGTTTTGTTTACCATGTGTGTTTAGATTTCTCACATAATCCAGGACCACAAACACAGGGAATGGGGCTGTCCACGATGGGCGGGGCCTTCCCATATCAATCAATAAATAATATCACACAGACATGCCTGTCAATCTAATTCAGGAAATCCGTCAAGTGAAATCCCATTTTCAGTTGATTCTAGGTTGTATCAAGTTGACAGTTTAAAGCGAACTGGGACAACTCTAAAGGTAAATTTAGTCAGGGATAATATACAGAGAAAAAAAATGCATGTTTCAGTCAGGTAGTATTGGCTTCAGTGTGTGGTACTGGTCAACTTGGCATTCACAAGAGGTCTGATTTTTGTTTGTTCACTGAACAAATCATAATTGAATGAATAAGTGAATTTAGAGAAGGCATGTGGTATTTTATGCCTTATTGAGCAAAAGAATGTGTAACTTCGATATTGGAGAATAAATGAAAGGCACATAGAGATCAATGAGTTAATTTAAGTTCTCCCAAAGCATGTACTCACCAAGTGCATGGCCACCTGAGAAAAGAATGAAATCCAGCCAGATACTTAATTGTGCTCTCAGAAATACAAGTAAGAATTCTGAGTTTCTAATCAAGAGGGAGGACTCTGGCTAAAATGCTCCATCTCCAACCAGAAAGGCAAAGAGGATTGACATCAGAAGGAGAAAACAGATAACACTGTAGGAGCCTGCCATAGAGGGCCTCCGAAAGGCTCTACCCTGCAGACTATCAAAGCAGATGCTGAGACTTATGGCCAACAGCTGGGCAGAGTGCAGGGAATCTTATGAAAGAATTGGGAAATAGTAAGATCTGGAGAGAATGGGAGCTCCACAAGGAGAGTAAGAGAAACATAAAAATCTGAGCACAGGGTTCTTTCCTGAGATTGATACTCCAAGTATTATGCATGGAGTCCGTGGCAGTTCAGTGTCCAAGTGGCTTCCTTAGTAATGGGAACAGGGACTGCCTCTAACATGAACTGATTGACCTGCTTTTGATCACCTCCCCCTGAGGCAGGGAGCAGTCTTACCAGGCCACAGAGGAAGACAATGCAGCCACTCCTGATGAGACCTAATAGAGTAGGATCAGAAGAAAGGAAAAGAACACCTCACCTATCAGTGGACTTGGGGAGGGGCATTCTTGGAGAAGGGGAAGGAAGGGAGGGTGCTACAGGGGGGATACAAAGTGAATAAAGTGTAATTAATAAAAAAATTAAAATAAACAAATCTAAAAAAAAAGATTTCTGAGTTTCTTTCAGGTATAACAGCTTGGGCTTTTCTGTTTTAAAACTACACAGCAGCATGTGGATACAAGTAGGTGTCCTGAAATAAGACTCACTCCCAGAGAGTTGGCTATAAATTCAGAAACCAACTAAACATTCAGAGGCTCTAGGAAGGTACTACATGTGGTTTGTATTGGGGTCTAATTTTCATTTTTACTACTTTTTAACTCTAAAACTTACTTTAAGCTTTAAAACTTCTTTCCCCTAATAGTTGGTAAATATTACTTTCAAGATTGTTCAAGTGGCTGAGGACTTGAATTTGTTCAGAATAAAAGCTAAACGTAATAGAATTAAATGTTGACATATTTTTTCAGCTATTTTATTGGCTTTCTGTACCTCTACCTCCCTTCCAACACTTATTCCACCCTAATCCCTTTCAACCCCCCCCCCCAATACAAGCTAGGAGAGGAAAAAAAAGTTTAGAGGGGAAACTTCCTGCTGAGTAGGGACACAGAGTTCCTTGAGGCAGGTTCAGTCTTCATTGTCAGAATATCCAGAAGTCCAGTAAACAAGCAATCCAGCAATAGCAAAGGCAAAAGCAGCAGCAGCAGCAGCAACCTCTGCAGACACAGGCCCTCTTGGGTCTCTCCCATTCTTACCCTCTCAAGTGTCCCCAGCATTAAATTATCCACAGCTGGCAAAGATCACACCCCTACTAGTGCAGGAGGCAAATCATCATCACCTGCTGTGAAGTAGCCTCTTATCCCATACCTGGGATTAAAGCAAAATCATGTTCACACAACATAATTAGAATTTTAAAGAAACCAAAACTCTCACTACAAATGAGTTTGTGAATCCAATCTAAAACAGGGATAACAAAATCTATAGTATCCAGCAGGAAATAGATGGCACTAAGGCAAAATTTAGTTTATAAACTGTAATATTTTTACTAATTCCAAATGATTAAGATATTATATTTACTTGGGGGAGAAAATTAATTTGGGAGATTTCTGTGCCATTCCTCCAACCCCAGGTTCCAAATCACCCTAGAGATGAGGTGTGGTGACTGTGGAAAGAGCCAGCAGAATGTAAGTTTGTTGTCCCTAAGATGAATATAACCCCGAGAGGCTGTGCTTTATTAGTTCTTCTTCACGATAATTTGCAATCCTATGTTAACTATGTCAGGAAATTTCATGGCAAGAAATTGTCTCCCATGAGTATTTTGATATTCATGTAATACACACTTGGATATTTACTATATTAGTATAATCAGAATAATTAGTAAAGCAAAAGTTGTCAAAATAAATGAACAAGGTGTATCTTCAATCAAAATATCCAAAGCTTTTTATTATGGTTGTTCTCATACTCAGTGATTTTCAAACTTCAGAAATTGTCTCCTTGTCATTAGTGTGAATTAACAAGGCTTTGTGGTAATAGCAGTTACAGTGGTAATTATGGAAAATGAAATTACATTTCTAAACAAATGAAGGCTAGATTCATGTTTAGTACTGACTGAAGACTAAATTCAAAGAAAGAACATTTCAGCACATATTTTACAAGCTGGCATAGAACTGACGTAAAAAAGTTTTCAGAGCAATTTAACAGGCTCACAATTTTGTTATCAAGCCACACCCCTTTACAGCCTGTTATCACAGTATTATTCTTAGGACATTTTCTTTTGATCCTCTCCATTCTGTGCTTTTGAGAAATAGCTGCCTCTCCCTCTCTCTCTCTCTCTCTCTCTCTCTCTCTCTCTCTCTCTCTCTCTCTCTCTCTCTCTCTCTCTCTCTCTCTCATGTGTGCATGCATGTGTGTTGTGCTAAAGGTTTTTGAACTTTCTACAATTTTGTGTTTCACATCTGTGATTTGACATTTTGTTATTGTTTGTCTGTTTGCCTTGTATTAGGGTTGACTAAAATAGAAAATTTACCCTTTTCATTGAGATAATTCGGCTAATTATTTTTTTAATCCATGAAATCTAATGTCTCCTGGAATGTCTAAAGTCAGTGCTACATAATTTACCACACCTGAAATGATAAAATGGACAATTTAAAGGGAATATAACATTATGTAAGTTATTTAAGTAGTTTTTAAAAAATATTATTAAATACTATTGCTGAATCAGGGTTTAAAAATCATTTATTATTTACTGTATACATATATTTCATTTATAAATGGGGGCTATGTCAGTTATGGTGAAGTTTTCTTTGTTATTCTGATATTTAGATGAGAAAGTAATCTTAGGTTACGATTGGAATTAAAATACATTTCTAAAGTAATTTTTTCACTTGATACTAAAATCACTTACATCCTTACCATAAGTCAGAACTTTGTGATGGGAAAGTATAGATGTGAACTTACACAGGCTCCTGCTGGACTGCCAGTGGCATGAACAGATGATTATAGAATAGACTGCATCGGTATAATTCCAGCTGAATTGTATTCAGATCTTTAAATAGAGATGACCACTCCCTTTGGCAAGGCCAGTAATTTGGGATGCTTGAGCTCAGTTTGTAGAAGAGAATATTGTACAGAATATAGTTAGAAACCACAAAGCACCTGAACCACCAAGAGTTGGGTCCATGTTTAGTGCCCATGCATCCAAGTTTCCCCAGAACTGTAGCAATTTGTGGTAATTACTTCAAAAGTACTTAGTAACAGTACCTCTTTTCAGTAAAGAGAGATAAACACTAATTCCACTCCCCTGACCAGTCATAGTAAAGATGGTTGCTGCCTTATATTTAGTAAGACACAAAATAAACTTTTTTTCCCCTCAAAAACAGAAATGAGTAAATCATAGTTTCTTACAGACTAATTCAAGAGAGGATGAAACACAAATAATACCACAGAAAAGTGTAGACTGCAGTGCGAGATCTGAGGAAGCCATCCCTCATGCCTCACTGAATCAGGGAAGAGTTTATACAGGGTTTGATATTTGAGATGACCTTAAACAAGAATTAGGCCTTGGATCTACATTCTCTTTGTTCTCAGTAGCCCAGTCAGCTCAAATTTACATAAAGGAATAATTTACTAATCCTCTTGATGACTTTATAAATGTTTAAAAATCACTGTACTTTTAGAAAGCATAGAATAAATTTCTATTTTTAAAGATTAAAGAGATGAGAATGAAGAGCCACTATGACTTGTAAATGAGTCTTTTATGATGTATAGTTATCACAGGATTCTTGATTAGATAAATCTGTGAATTTTACAGATGCTCTCATCTTGTTTTCTTCTCCCTCAAGCCTGAGAAGTAAGTATACTGTTTGGGGAGGCGAAACAAATTTCAAAGGTGAAATGGTTTATGTTCAGAGCACTTTAACACATATATTCGTGGCACAAAGTAAAAACTTCATTATGACTCTTTCACATGTGTATAGAGTGAACTTTCAGCATACATCACCTCCACTGCCTCCTCCCCTCACATCTCTACAGGCAAGAAGAGATGACTAGATGTAATCTGCCTATGGTCACTAAACACTTATGAAATGGTTCATTTAGATAGTAAAGAATCTAAATATTCAGGGTTTACTCATTGCTTTTTACCTACCAGGAAATTGTCTTTGGATTTTTGTTATATAGCATGTTTAAAAACTTACTTTTTCTGAAGATTTTTGATATTTTTTGTGAAAGAGAGCAAATTACAGGGCACTCATAATAAAGCACAATAGACTGACTCATAATTAAAAGTCAGGTGAGGATGTGAAAACGTCTTATCGGACTACTTTTTTCAAAAGGCCACTCCACATATGTAATGTCAATGATCTTTTAATATCTCCATCTTGGAGTGAGCAAGAATGATTCATTCACACACATGCTGTGAAATCTTGATTGCCATTCTGTGCATTTGTTTCTAATGCACACCTCATGTCCAACTTTGTAAATTGACTCAAAGTTTGGAATAATGCCTATGTAATCCTATTCAAAAAAGACCAAATGAAACCTAACACAGAGGAGGAACTTCTAGCGCTGCGTCACGTGGGCTAAAGAGTAGAATGCTGAGGTGGACATAGCGGTGGTTACTAAGACTTGGGGAGTAGAAAGGGTAAGTTTGCAACCATATGTGTAATGAACTCAATATCACTGTGAGGCCACGTTTTCGTAGGGCAATAGAGATGGATGGTTTTCTTAGAGATTTCTGCGTATACTGTTTGCCACTACGAAACTAAAAAGCTGATGGATGTAAAGCTTTTCATTAAAAAGATAAAGTCTTTTTCCCCTGATTTATCATTATC
Source organism: Pachyuromys duprasi (assembly GCA_028658305.1). NCBI lineage: Eukaryota > Metazoa > Chordata > Mammalia > Rodentia > Muridae > Pachyuromys > Pachyuromys duprasi. The sequence continues at coordinate 28,435,477 of CM053763.1, forward strand.
TTTAGATACTGCTACTATGTTCCTTTGTAACACTACAAGACATGGGTAACATCTTAGTATCTGAATGTGTGCACAGACCTATACTATATACATGCTCACATATAACATATATAACATGTTAAGCTTCAATATAGTAATCTTTTGTTTATAAAGCATTTTTTTTGTTTCAACTGTATTTATGGATGAGTTAAGTGGTATACAGATTATGATGAATTTAGAGATTGTACAATGAGTGTCTCAGAAAGTTAACTGAAAGTAAAAATTAAAATTTATCACTGCTGAACATAATTCAATATGTAGATTTTTGAAGCATAAGGAAGTATAACATATTCCATAAATTTACAATTATCTGATTATGACTATTAAATATATTTGGCATAGGTAAAATGCATGCCTGATTGATTTTTTTGATCATTACCCTAACTTTGTAATTGAGAATACGGCTTAAAAATTCAAGGAAGGTCAGTCAGTTATAACATGGTTGTGCATTACAGCGGTCTCACCAATAGGGCCGTGAAGGCAGCGAGGGCACTGCGTTCAAAGGACTGCCTGGGTTATGGAATAGGTTCTAAGCCAGTATGAATTACATACTGAGGCACTGTCTGAAAATAAAAGGAATGTAGAATGAAATTTAAAGAAAACATTTGTAATGTAAGCATAGAAATGAGCTTGTAAACATAACTACCTTATAATGTGCTCTAGAAGGGTGTTTTAAATTTCGTTATTTCTAGGAATTAAAAATTAGACATTTTAATCCTAACTTGTTTTATGGAAAAGTCATTTTCTTTCACTGTATTTGTAAGTACTCTTGTGTTGCATATAAATCTGGTCAGTTGTTTCCTGAGCACCAACATGACTTTGAAGGAGCTTGTTTAGCAGACTGCCACATCTGAAACTCTTTAGAGAACACAATGTCTATTGTAAAATCTTCGTCTTGTAGCCATCCTTGGCCCCGTGGCTGTTTTTAAGCAATGCAGACATAAGTAGATTGTTTATTAGGTGGATTCAATTCCTCCATTCTTTCTTTTCTTATTAGTTATGAAAAATTGCAGGATTATAGGGCTGTAAGATAAATCAAAAGATCACCAGGAAGAAATTAGTACTGAACGAACCTATGTTGGCTTAGCTGTTAAAAGCTGGATTGACCTTGAACAATTCACCCAAACATCTTCTGTTTTAGCTTTTGTGGTGACTATTATTGGTCTCAATATCTTGATTATGTCTGGGATTTAATAAAACCCAACAACTGGGTTCACCTGTGGGGCATTTTATTTTCCTTAATGAAATCATTTGAAGTAGGAAGACTCACCTTAACTCCAGATCTTTTTTTTTTCCATTTTCCTAACACTTTTCTTCTTTATTCTTTTTAAATTTTTTAATTTTAATATTTTAATATAAATTTTATTTTTTTTATATTACTCACAGGTTATTTACTTTGTATCCCAGCCATAGCCCCCTTCCTCATTCCCTCCCAATCCCAACCTCCCTGGCTCATCTCCTCCCTGGCCCTTTCCAAGTCCACTGCTAGGGGAAGTTCTCCTCCCCTTCCTTCTGACCCTAGCTTATCAGGTATCTTCAGGACTAGCTGCAATGTCCTCCTCTGTGGCCTAGCAAGGCTGTTCCTCCCTCGGGGGTGGGGGTGAGGTGGGAGTTCAAGGAGCCAGCCATTGAGTTCATGTCAGAGATAGTCCCTGTTTCCCTTACTAGGGTACTCACTTTGATACCCTTCAGCTACCTCTGTGCAGGAGTTCTAGGTTATCTCTATGAATGGTTCTTGGTTAGATTATCAGTCTCAGCAAGGATCGCTGGGCCCAGAATTTTGGTCCTGTTGCTCTCCTTGTGGAGAGCTCTCCTTTCCCTTCCAGGTCTTTCTATCTCCCCCTTCTTTCCCTGAACTCTGCCCAAAATTTGGCTAGGAGTCTCAGCATCTGCTTCAATACCCTGCTAGGTGCAGTCTTTCAGAGGCCTTCTCTGGTAGGCTCCCGTCCTGTTCCCTGTTTTCTCTCTCTTGTGATGTCTCTCCTGTTTGCCTTTCTGAATCAGGATTGAGTATGTTACCCCGGGTCCTCCTTCTTGCTTAGCTTCTTTAGGAGTACAGATTTTAATTTGTTAATCTTATATTATACGTCTAATATCCACTTACAAGTGAGTATATTCCATGTGTGTCTTTCTGCTTCTGGGATGCCTCACTCAGGATGATCTTTTCTAGTTCCCAGTATTTACCTGCAAATTTCATGATTTCCTTGTTTTTAATTGCTGAATAGTATTCCATTGTGTAAATGTACTACAATTTCTGTAACCATTCCTCAGTTGAGGAACGTCTGGGTTGTGTCCAGATACTGGCTACTATGAATAAAGCTGCCACAAATATGGTTGAGCAAATGTCCTTGTTGTATACTTGAGCATATTTTGGATATGTGCCTACGAATGTCTTAACGTAGCACTATTTACTGAGAAAGCACCAGACTGATTTTCAAAGTGGTTGTACAAGTTTACATTCCCACCAGCAATGGAGGAGGGTTCCCCTTTCTCCACATCCTCTCCAGCATGTGTTGTCACTTGAGTTTTTGATCTCAGCCATTCTGATGGGTGTAAGATGAATCTCAGGGATAGCATCTTCAACAAATGGAGCTGGTCTAACTGGATATCTACATGTAGAAAATGCAAATAGATCCATATGTATCACTCTGCACTAAACTCGAGTCCAAGTGAATCAAAGACCTCAGCATAAAACTGGACACACTAAACTTGTTAGAAGAAAACGTGAGGAAGAGCCTTGAACTCATTGGCACAGGAGATAACTTCCTGAACACAACACCAACAGCAAAGGCTCTAAGATCAATAAACTGTAAATGGGACCGCAAGAAACTGAAAATCTTCTATAGAGGAAAGGACACTGTTGTCAGAACAAAACTACAGCCAACAGACTGGGAAAGGATCTTCAGCAACCCTATAACTGACAGAGGGCTAATAACCAGAATATATAAAGAGCTGAAGAACATAAACACCAACAAACTTAGTGATCCAATTTAAAAAGGGGGTACAGAGATAATCAGAAAATTCTTAGTAGAGCAATATCAAACGGAAGAGAAACACTTAAAGAAATGCTTAACATCCTTAGTTATCAGGTAAATGCAAATCAAAATGACCCTGAGATGTCAATCAAAATTTAATCCTCTCATATGGTTTAGCTGATAATTTGGCTAATATATTTTTATTGATTTAATGAGATTAGTTCTACATATCTATCTATCCATCTATCTATCTTGATATCCTTAACCACATATACAAGCCCTTTCTCCAATAACGAGTGGTATCTTTACCTTCAGGAGTTGTCTCTATGGACAACTCTGGAGAAATCTTAAGGAGCTTAAGGAGCCCTGTCTGTTGTGTCCACTGGGAACTTAACAGTTTAGATCAGGACCTTTACAGTACAGCTGTAAGAGTGTTTGGTGGAGCATGCCTATACTCTCAGCTTTGTGAGGGAACAGGTCTAATAACAACAGTAGGACATATGAAATAGTCTCGGTAACAGAAGTAGCAAATTTAATTCATGTTAATAAACAATCAAATAATAACATTAGAAAACTGGAGGTGGAAAATAATCACCAAGCAAATTAAATGAAGCATTTTCTCCTCAAAATAGTAATAACTGTGACCTTATGTCTGAATGAATATTAAGTTTTGTTGATCCTGTACTCATGAGTTACTATAATCATCGATCTCTCTTTTACAATAATGCATTTTTTTTCATTGAACTTGCACTTTAAATTTTTGGTAAATTTTTTAATACTTTTAGTCACTGTAAATGAATCTGCAGTTCATATTCGTATGTGTAATTTTGTTTCTAATTTGGGTCAATTTATTAAAATTCAATTTAGAAATAGATTACATAAAGTACATGTTTTTAACAGTATATTTTGATCATATTCTTTCCCCTAGCTCCTCCAAAATCCCCCCCATCTCCTTACCTGCCCAATAGCAGATTCTTTCTCTCTCAAAACAAAAACATAAAAACAAAACAAAACATAAAATGAATTTCAAAACAAGAAAAATCAAGAAGTCAAAAATTACCACCCCATTTTAAAAAAGACACACACACACACACACTCACAAATAAATATACACAAATAAACCCAGAAAACCGAAGCTGGTAGTCTGTTTGTGTTGACTAGGTAATTCTGGGCAGGGTCCTGCCCTGTAGTGTTGCTGACATACTTAGTTACACCCCCCTGGGGAAATATTTAACTTTCCCTTTTTAGCAGGAGTCAACTGAAAATAGCTCCTTGGTTAAGGGTGGGATTTTTTTTCCACAACCCTTTCTTAGTGTTGGGTTTCTGTCTAGTGTGAACCTGAAAGCTCTAACAGTCTTTGTATGTTCTTACGTGCAAATCAGCTTCATTGGGTCTTCATGGCCATGTTTTCCTGAAGTCATCTGTCAACTCTGGCTCTTATAATCTTCCCACCCACACTTCTGTACAGAAAACTGCTCTTTGCAGAGAAAGATCTGTTAAATATATCCTACTTAAGGCTGAGTGAGTCTCTGTTTTTTGTTCAGTTGTGGGCCTCTATGATAATTACCATCTACTGCGAGAAGTAGCTCTCTGGTAAGTCGGCCAGTGTACAGGTCTATGAATATAGCTACATGTCATTAGTAGTAATTCTATTTCCATGTTCATTTAGCAGATTAACGGCAGTAGCTTCTTCCCCAGGGCTCCTGGCCTATATAATCTCAGGTTCAAGGTCACATTAAGATTTTCAGGTATGGGCCTTATATTTAATTAAAAAGTCTCTGGTTACTTCAACATCTGTGCCATGATTGCCAAAGAAATTCTTGCAGGCGGTCACTGTTGCAGATTGCAGGGTTTGTAACTGGGTGATATAGTTGATTACTTTTATACCACTGAGGTATGCAAAGTACCTTCCAGTACCACAAATGATAGTCAGTAGGGGTGAAGCTTCTAGTGTGAACCAGCTTGATTTTTCCATGTTCTGTGACATAAGAAAATAGTGTCTTCTGCAATAGGGCCTTACTGTCAGGTGATAGAGAGTAACCAGTAGCCTTGAGAATAGCCTGTGATGTTTCTGTGGGCTTATGGAACTTTCTCTTCTTGAGCACACAAAATTTTAATAGTTTCCTGTTCTACTAAAATGTATTTTATATAAAGTGTGCAAAGCCATTTATTGAATATAAAAATATAAAGACTCCTATGTTACATGGCTATTATTACTTGTTCATTACTTGAACTAATATTAATACATTCCTTCTGAAAATATACTGCTAAATTAATTAAACAATTATATTAAAATATTTTCTCTGTGCAAATATTATGATATTTGATAATTATGATAATTTGTAATTTATATTCATGGCTTACCTGATCAAATCATTATATGTCTTAACATTAATTCTGATTGCATAAATATTACATTAACTTCAATCACCCAAAATTTTAGAGACCCTATTAAATAAATATGAAGTAAATCAATCCAAACGTGAGTATTAAAAAACACCAAGTATATACTAATGAATTTTAAATTGTTTTAAAAGATTCATTTGTCATCAGAAAATAACCCTTAAAGTCTGATGGCTGAAATAATGAAAGAATGCTCTACCAGCAGTGTATCAAAGCAGATGCTGAGACTCATAACCAAACTTTGGGCAGAGTGCAGGGAATCTTATGAAAGAAGGGAGAGATAGAAAGACCTGGAGAGGACAAGAGCTCCACAAGGAGAGCAAAAGTACCAAAATATATGGGCACAGGGGTCTTTTCTGAGACTGTTACTCTAACCAAGGGCCATGCATGGAGATAATCTAGAACCCCTGCTCAGCTGTAGCCCATGGCAGCTCAGTATCCAAGTGCGTTTCCTAGTAAGGGGAACAGAAACTGTCTCTGACAGGAACTCAGTGGCTGTCTCTTTGATCACCTCCTCCTGAGGGGGAAGCAGCCTTGCCAGGCCACAGAGGAAGACAATGCAGCCAGTTCTGATGAGACCTGATAAGCTAGGGTCAGATGGAAGGGAAGAGGACCTCCCCTATCAATGGACTTGAGAGGGGCATGTGAGGAGAGGAAGGAGGGAGGTTGGGATTGGGAGGGAATGAAAGAGGAGGCTAAAGTTGGGATATCAAGTGAATAAAGTATAATTAATATAAAAATAATTAAAAAAGAAAAAAGAACTATGTTAAAATAAATTGTGGCACATAAAAGAACAAGGAGTTTTTTTGCATATATAAGAGGAGTTACAGTGCATATACTATTCTATGTTCTTTCCCATCAAAATTTGTTTTTCTACACATTGAGGGATTTTTCAATTCCATTTACTTATTGATGTTATAAAATTTTCCAAAATATTATCACTTCTATGTCCTAAATATACCAGGAGAAATTTAAAAAAAAGAATGCTTTCATGTAAAATAGAACTAAGGGAAATGTGTATTATATTTCTACTATAACAATTATTGCCACTATAAAAAATTGCCATGATGTCTATGGCTTCAAACATCACAATCTTAGCATCTCCTGGTCTCCAGGTCAGAAATGCAAGAGGGTACCATTTACTCTGTTCCTATTCCTACAAGCTGCTCTCCCCTGTGTAAAGCCTCTGTCCTCCACTACAGCGATTAACAACTGAATGTCCTGCCATCAGGCTTCAAATCCCTCAGTTATCCTGAATCTTCTTCAGCACATAGCCAGAGGTAAGTGCTCTGCTTTTAAAAGCTCCGGGCATTAGATTAGGTCTACTTAGACAATTCACAATGAGATTCCCAACGTAAGCTCCATAGTTTCAATCACGCATGCAAAGTTCCTTTTTTATGTATTTGTTCCACAGATTTATAGTATGGACATTTTGGGTGCAAGGTACTATCACATTGGAAAACAAGTGAATAAACAAAACCTACTGTTTCTACTTTTCTCATTTCTTTTAAATTCACATTATTGTTATTATTTAAGGTGATTTTTTAAATTTAAATGTATTTTAATCATATCTTTCCATTCCCCACATCCTTCCAGAACCTCTGCCCCTTCTCATGTATGCGACTTTAATTTCTTTTACAAACAAACAAACACAACAATAAATAAACCTCACATAACTACAAAACCTTCAAAACCAAGAAAACAAAATAAAATCATACTCCAAAAGACAAAACGAAACCAAACCAAAAAAATAAACAAAATTCCAACTACTCTAATCCCATAAAAGTGTGTGTGTGCCCATACACACAAACACACACACACACACACACACACTATTGGAGAAAATTTATTTTCCCTCTCCCAGCTGGTATAACAGTTCAGTTGTTAACCTTAGTCATAAGGGTAGGTTTTCCTTCCTTCCTTCCTTCCTTTCTTCCTTCCTTCCTTTCTTTCTTTCTTTCATAATAAAATATAATAAGATAAAACAAACCTTTGTAAATTTTTATTTCCTATATTCATAGCAAATATAATGAAACTTAGATTCATTCTTGCAATATTTTCCATGTCATATGGGCAGGGTTATAGAGTAAATAGATGTAACCTGTGCACAAAACTATGTTCTTGAAATTCAGTTTAACAAATGATTTGGTGCATTGATCACACCAAAGAAAAATCCACAGCATAAAATGAAAACTTGGTAGATGAAGTACCATAAGAACCTTCTGATGTAACGTATTTTGTATAAAGTATTCTTCCATTTCTGGTTGCTGTATGTTAAAGTCATCTCTATGCCTCAACTGAGTCTGTAGGAAGTGTTTTAATAACTGGGTGATTGTGACTTAATGCTATCTAGTAAGTCCAGTTTCTGTTGCTGGGCAAGCAGCTCTAGAGAGGTGAACCTCTTTTCCATAGGAAAGGGTTTTAATAGAGTATTAAGTACTGACGGTAGCCTGCCTCATGCTAAGTCTGTATCACAGTGTTACTTAAGTGAGCTTTCCTGTCTAGATGTTAAGCTCACACACTTGAGAAAACCGTGTATCCATGGTGACAGTTCCTTTTTACCAAACACTTGAGCCACAGAAGATGTGGGTCCTGTGCAGTGGTGTACTAACACATGTAAGAAATCACAGTGTCGAACCTGGATGGAGCTTGCCTTCAATCCCAGCACTTGGCAGGCAGAGGCAGGCAGAGGCAGGCAGAGGCAGGCAGATCTCTATGAGTTTGAGGCCAGCCTGGTTTACAAAGAGAGTTCCAGGACAGCCAAGACTGTTACACAGAAAAACAAACAAACAAACAACAACAAAAAAAAACCCCTGTCTTTTTATGTTTGAGAAATTCTTTATTTGTATTATGAGTAAACAATTTCTTAATTATCTAAATCTTGAACTTTTAAGGATGGGAGGTTCCCTTTTCTTCTTTCAATCTTTAGGGCTTTTTGTTTCTACTCACATCATAAAAAGAAAAGGCCTGTTTTCATTTTCTTCTCCTCCCACTAATCTAGGTTAACATTTCTTTTTTTTGGAATATAATTTTTTTAATTTATTTTTATATTAATCACAGGTTATGTATTTTGTATCCCAGGCATAGTCCCTTCTCTCATTCCCTCCCTCTTTTCCCAGCCCTCCCTCATCTCCTCCCTGCCCCTTTCCAAGTCCACTGATAGGGGAGGACCTCCTCCCCTTCCATCTGACCCTAGCTTATCATGTCTCTTCAGGGCTGGCTGCAATGTCCTCTTCTGGGTCTAGCAAGGCTGCTCCTCCCTCACGGTGGGGGGGGGGGGTTCAAAGAGCCAGCCATTTGGTTCATGCCAGAAATAGTACCTGTTCTCCTTAGTAGGGTACCCAGTTGGATACTGAGCTACCATGGGCTATATCTGAGCAGGGGCTCTAGGTTATATCCATACATGGTCCTTGGCTGGAGAAACAGTCTCCTAAAAGACCCCTGTGCCATGATATATTTGGTCTTGTGGAGCTCTTGTCCCCTCCGAGTCTTACTAACTCCCCCTTTTTTTCATATTATTTCTTGCCCTCTGCCGAAGGCTTGGTTGTGAGTCTTAATATCTGCTTTGATACATTGCTAGGTAGAGTCTTTCAGAGGCCCTCAGTGGTAGGCTCCTGTCCTGTTGCTTGTTTTCTCCTACATTCAATGTCCATCCCTTATCTAAGTGAGGAGTTATCATTTACCCTGGGTCCTCTTTCTTGTTTATCTATTTTAGGTGTATAGATTTCAGTATGTTTATCCTATCTTATAGGTCTATATAAGTGAGTATATACCATGTGTTTCTTTCTGCTTTTGGGATACCTCACTCAGGATGATCATTTCCAGGTCCCACCATTTGCCTGCAAATTTCATGATTTTCTTGTTTTTAATTGCTGAGTAGTATTCCACTGTGTAAAAATACCATATACAACCTCTCCATTCCCCCAAAAGAAATCACTGTCTCAGAGATGAGAACCATGTAAAGGATTGCAGATTTTCCTAAGAAGGGATCCAGCACATGCTTTCTTAAAATCCAATTCAACAGGAAACGTTAATCTGCATAGTGGGGTTTTGGGTAAGCAGAGCAGTAAGAGACTAAAAACTTACCAGGAATTACAATTGGACTTATATGTAAGTGTAGCGTTGAAATGACAATCTAATGTTTTCAAGTACAGTTATACAATGAAGATGGGAAAGAACAAATGCTTACACCTGACATTAGCAGTGAAATCAGAATAGCTACATTATTGAAGTCATGTGCTAAGCACTTGGTCTACTAATCTTGTAAAATTTGCTTAAGAATCCTCTAAGGTCTCACTGCTCATAAGGGAAGGAAATACTGCCTTAACCCAAATCTTTGCTTTTTTGGTATGCCACAGTGCTCCTTTTAGAGATGAGAACTAAATAATGACTTTACCACACTTGACAGCTTATTGACACCAATAATAACTTGAACTTCAGCTATGGATGGTATTTGTGAACAAGAATTACTGAAATAATTACAGAAGATGAGATTTTGACTCAACAGCTCTACTGAGACTTGCATCTTCCTTATTTTCTCCAATAAAGGATTTGAGTATATCATTAACAATATCTGACTTTCACCAGATTTAACTATGATTGTTCCTCATGCAGTATTGACTAATTCACAAAAAGCTCATTATAAAATTGCCTCCAAGTCCACTTTTGATGAATGCAATTTCTTTTTAAGCATACAATGGGCTTATTTTAATAAAAGTAATTGTGTAGTCAATAATTTGTAAAAATGAATAATCGATTCTTAGCGTACTATTGTTTTTCAGATTAAAACCTGACATGCATTCTATAAAACTATTTTACCTGAACAAATTATTTCCTTTGGGGAATATGAAATTTTGACAAGTTTAACACTGGTTTTATACTTCCCTTAACAACCTTAGGAATGCCAGAATTTTATGTAGATTTTTGAAACATCTTTCTAGGGCCTGTCAAAAATTAGTTGTAAGACCTCATTGTTAAAACTTTCTTTCAATTTAAAAGCTTTCTAATCTCAGACATATACTGCCAGAGCCCACATTTTGATTCTATCTGTGTATGTATGCATGTATGCCAGTATTCATGCTTAAGCCAAGAATGATCTCCTAGCTTCATCAGATTAAAATCAGATGATTTCTGTTCACCTTCAACTGAGTCATCTCCTTGTGACCAAGCTAAAGCATGTGTGACAGGCTGTATAGATAGGTGACATGAGTGACAGAAAGTCATTTCTGCATGTGTTGACCCTATGCAACCTCCCAGGGAACTTTGGTCTCTTCCAAATAGTTTCCACCTGGAGTCTACATGGCCTCTTCTGTTAGGACATTCAGCTTTTGAATAACACTGTTTTCACCCTGCTTTAATGGGATCAACGGAGTTAGAGTAGACAGAAAAGAACATACATCATCGTTTTCAATCATTATATTCACCCTTATTAATTAATCTATCATGTATGTGTGTGTTGTTTGTGGGTACAGGCTGGTGAAGATTGAAGGACAACTTGCAATAATCAGTGGTCTGTTTCCACCATGTGGATTCTGCATATTGAACTCAGCTTGTCAGGTTTCATGGCAGGCATCTTTAGCTGCTGAGCCATCTTGCTATCCCCCAATAAATGTTTTGGGAAACGAAAGCATCATTTTTACAATTATACAGGCCAGTGAAAAACCACATTTGAAAAGAACATTCTCTGGAGTACTGTTTGGATACATGTATTTTAATAGGCATACTGCATAAACTCCTAAGGAAATTATTTCAAGTGTAGCATAAGAGAAATTCTAATTTTCTAATTATCATCTTTTATAACAGAACACTTCACTATTCATAATTGAAAATGGAAGGTCTTTGATTCTGGGAAATGCATATATCCATTGATTCAACAACATTAATTGAAAATTGGAAGGATAAAATTTGACTTATATAGATGTTATTTTCAAAGACTGTAGAGAGTGAGAGTTGATAAGATTATGAAGAACATTGTATTTGGAGGAAGAAAGCAGTAAGCATCTGAAAACATAATTAAAATTCTGAGGAACTGATTTATAGGTTATTTTCGTTGAGTATCAATCCAACCTTTTATGTACTATGTATGATGGCAGAGCAGGCTTCGCTCTCGTTTTCAGCTAGCTCCAAGTTAGTTTTCTCCAATCAGGAGAGGTGACTAAAGGAAGTAGAAGAGACATGCCATTTTTCCCTGCTTGTTCTTTTGTTCTCTTAACAACCCACCCGCAGCAATTCATGCTTAACTTCTCCACATCAGCAAGCTCCATACTTCATTCCTCTCTTGAAACCCCAGCCAGACAGAACGCTTGCATATCACAATGCTATATCTCTATTCTAAGGAGCTTTAGAGTAACTAAGAAGAAGAAGGACTCAATGATTCTTGACCCCCTAAGTCCCCATGAGACCTTCCTCAAAGCTTCTAATACTCTACCATCTTCTCTCTTTCCCCCCAAGCCTGGGGAGAGCTTTCGCTTGCAATTACTATACATTCACTTACAGGAAGCTATGTCAGGAAAAAGTGCTGAAAATGCATGGGTTTCTTCAGGACCCACAATAGCTATATTGATGCCTGATCAAACTGAGCTTCAGGAACACAAGGGAGGAAGTGGCAGATGTGGGAACACAAGAGCACTTCCCTGGAAGGTGGGCAGGCAGGTCACATAAGTTATTGGGAGAATGTGTGGTCAGAAATATGGGAAGAGCCAATGAGAAATATTGTCTCTTTGGGAAAACATTATTAAATAGTTTCATAAGAAATAAAATCTTAAGGGGAGCAAAACAAAAATATGCTGTCAACATAAGTAATAATTTTTTGAAAACAACACATTTTATTTAAGGGACAGCATAGGGCATACAGCAATGGAGCAGTTGGCTACCTGAGTCAGAGTGCCCAAGACCCTTAAATACCATAGCTTCTGCTAGTACATACTCAGCACTTAATTTGTTAGAAAAAAATATAAAATAATGACTTAAAAAAACTTTTCATGATTGTAAATCTAAATTTCCTGTTAAAACATTCTGTAAAAATACCCAATTTAGCTACAGCATGATAATTGACTATATATAATTTAATTTAAATTATCATCAAAGTCTGCATATAAATATATTGTGCTCAGTAAGATGTATATTTTCAGATATCTATAAAGTGCACATTTTCAATTCATGTAGCATCTTTGGGAAACTGCTGTGACTGATGCCTGCTTCAAAACCTATTTCATGTATTTTGATAATGTTATTTTTTCACATCTTCACCAGGTACAGAGCATCCTATGCATTCTGGGTTTTTGATATAGGCAGGTAAGGACATCGTCATTCTTTGCTCATGAGTTAACCTTTAAGTCATAACAGTCATTGGATATGAAAATAAGATTTACTTTATATTACTTAGATTTTCAACATCTTTTCCAGAAAAACGTGCCTTATAAAAATGGTTACACAATAGATAACATAATAAATCATCCAATCAACTGCCTGGTGCTTTTACTGTGTGACCCACTGACTTCAGGGTAGGTAATGTGAATATCTTAGGGCAGAGTTCTGGCCATTATTGTTAATTAATTCACATTTAAGTGCTCATTAGTAGGTTTAAATTGTTTGTAATACTGGTTAAATGTTAGCTTGTATGTTTTGTTAGGCTAGTGGCATGATTTAAACCAATAGCTTTCATAAAAATTCTTCAATATACAATCATGTTTTCTGAACCTTTAGAAAACTATTTTAAATTACTTTATTGATGTCTCAAAGGAAGTGTTCAAAAATGTAACGTGAATTTTATCTTAATGATAAATTCTACTATATTTGCATGTGCACAAAAGTGATCTGTTAATTTGGAAAACAGAAACAAAACTTTCAGATATTCTGAGACAGATACTACAACCAAGGGCCATTTGTGGATATAACTAGAACCCCTGCTCAGATGTAGCCCATAAGGAACTCCAAGTGGGTTTCTTAGTAAGGGGAACAGGGACTGCCTCTGACATGAACTCAGTAGCTAGCTCTTTGATCACCTTTCCCGAGGGGGAAGCAGCCTTGCCAGGCCACAGAGGAAGACAAAACAGCCAGTTCTGATGAGACCTGATAGGCTAGGTCAGGTGGAAGGGGAGGAGGACCTCCCTTATCAGTGGTCTTGGAGAGGGACATGGGAGGAGATGAGAGAGGGAGGGTGGTTTGGGAGGGGATGAGGGAGGAGGCTACAGTTGGGATACAAAGTGAATAAATTTTAAGTTATATAAAAATTAAAAAAATGTACAAATAAAAAGAAGACTAAAAAATAATCAAGATTTCTTTATGTCGGTTTAGACTAACCTACCAATATTGTATACATCTAAACCATGATCTTCAACTCTGCTAACTTAATGAAACTACAAGGTCATTTTAATGAAATAAGTCTATGTCGGTTTTTTTAAATAGTTATCTTAGAACAATTATGCATTATATTTTGAACTCTTACATAGACACAATCTAAATCCACACCACAGGAGGCAAAGGAAATTAAAACACTAAAGAGCGATGTAATAATGTTATCAGTTGCCTATACTAGTTGGCTCTAAAATCTTGCCACGTTAAACTTCAAAGCACACATTACTCAAAACATGCTTCAGAACAGGCACACACATTTATAGATACGTGTGAGCTGTAAAAATTGAGAAATAAAGATATAAAAATTAGTTTCATTGAAAAGCTCCTCCATTCTTCACTTGCTCTACTTGGGAAGAAGCCTCACACAGCCCAAGCGTCACTCTTTGTTGGATTCAACAGACTCTGTTTTACCTTTATAAAGGAAGGAAGAAAAACTGACTGATCTGTTCTAATGGATCCTAACATACATGTGTCATCTCCAAATAACCTCATCAACATTCAGAACGGATTACCCGAGTGAACTGTCTACATGTCACTCGTTATAATGAGCCTCCACAAGACTAATGACTTATTTGTGCCATGGGCAATGAATGATTAATTAGTTGATTCTAAAGTAAATTGTTAATAGCATAATTACTACCTTTTCTTAATTTCTGAAGGTTAGAAGAAGTTAATGTGATGATAATGCAACTCAACAGTCAGTAGACTTGTGCTTATTAACCGATTTTTCAAAAAGATTTGGAGAACTGATGATAATATATATATATGTATATATATACATATAATATATTATATATACTGAAATTCTATATTTATGCTAAAATATCTACACATTTTAAAATTCTATGCATTAATTCCATTTAAGTTATTTTCTCATTAATTTTAAATGCCGTTTGTCCAATTTTTAATATAAAGAACATTTCTGTGCTTTTCTTGCACATGTGAAATAAACCATATTATTTTCTATTCTTCTGAAGGTTGGTGAATTATTTGCTCTTAAAAGTGCAGCAAAGCAGGGGATTGTTGATCTTCCTAAATACAATCAGTTCTTGATTATTCAATGTCGATGAAGGGATGTACCAGTATGAATAAATAATACTAGAAGATAATTCATACTATGGAGTTAGGGCAAAGGCAATTTATCTCAGGCTGTTCCAATCAAGTGAATTAAAGGAAAGCATAAGGGGAGAAATTCCATTTGTACCAGGTGAAGGTGCTGGAGAGATGGATCTGTTATTATGTAATATGAATGGGCTGGGTTTCAATGCTGTTAAGAATGTTTATGTTCTCAATGAAGAACAGAAAAGCCTTTGCATTTGCCCAATATTTCAGTGTTACTCTAATTTAATATTCTCTGAGGATATTCTCTTCATGGAAATCTTTAAGATACATGTTTTTTTTTCTCAAATTGTAATCACAAAAAATGAAGTCCCAGAATAACCAAACTGCTAATAGCTGACTGCCGTGATTTAGTTACTTACCATATAAACATTATATACTCTCAATTACTGTATTCAGGTAATCTAGAAATAATTCTTTATGTCATCAATGAAGAAAATACATTATACGTACAAATTTATAAGTTATGCATCACTTTTTACATTGATTAATTAATTTGTCCATTCACTAATTTTCTCCTGAATGCCTGCATGGGCCTGGTGTGAAATGCACCCAGTAAACATACCAATCTCTGTCCTCGGGTCATATTCTTGGAGGCAAGACAGATAAACTAAAATAAATAACTGACTATATATATATTTAATAGCATTACGTGGTGTATTTGGGGAAAGCAATCATGCTAATACCACTTTGAATGGAGAAGGCAAAAGGTAAAATATAGGAACATTTCATTACCAAGGGAGTTTGTTTTAGAAGAGATATAATTGAAAGTGAACCCTGGGGTCTTTTTAGGTGAAAACTCAAGTTCTATTGAATGGAAGCAAAGCTCTGAGTTGAAAGTTTTTTGGGGGTCATGCTCAAAACTTAGTAGTAGTAGTTATAATAATGATAATGGTGTATTAATATAGTTGGTGAGGAGTGTACCTTCAGCTAGTAGTTAGTCCTGAGAAGTAGGTGCAGGTGTGTGGATGCCCTCTTGTAAAGGGAGAAGTTATTAAGTCATGAGAAGTTTATAGTATTGCCTCTTAAAGATGAAACCATTGAGGAGTGTGGGTAGAGAAATGACTGTTTTGTCAAGTTCCTGGTTGCTTGTAGAGGGGTAGAGAATGAAGTATGGACATTGATTGAGAAGAACTCATTGGCACAGGAGACTACTTCCTGAATAGAACACCAACAGCACAGGCTCTAAGATCAACAATCAATAAATGGGACCTCATGAAACTGAAAAGCTTCTGTAAAGCAAAAGACACTGCCATCAAAACAAAACGACAGCCTACAGACTGGGAAAGGATCTTTACCAATCCTACATCTGACAGAGGGCTATTATCCAGTATATATAAAGAACTCAAGAAGGTAAAAAGCAACAAATCAAGTAATCCAATTAAAAAATGGGGTATGAAGCTAAACAGAGAACTCTCTGTAGAGGATCGTAGAATGGCAGAAAAACACTTAAAGAAATGCTCAATGTTCTTAGCCATAAGGGAGATGCAAATCAAAACGACCCTGAGATTTCACCTTACACCTGTCAGAATGGCTAAGATCAAAAACTCAAGTGACAACACATGCTGGAGAGGTTGTGGAGAAAGGGGAACCCTCCTCCATTTCTGGTGGGAATGCAAACTTGTACAACCACTCTGGAAATCAATTTGGGGCTTTCTTAGACAATTAGGAATAGTGATTCCTCAAGATCCAGCTATACCACTCGTAGGAATATATCCAAAAGATGCTCAAGTGCACAAGAAGGACATTTGCTCAATTATGTTCGTAGCTGCTTTATTTGTAATAGCCAGAACCTGGAAACAGCTCAGATGTCCCTCAGTTGAGGAATGGATACAGGAAGTATAGTACTTTTACACAATGGAATACGACTCAGCAATTAAAAACGTGGAAATCATGAAATTCGCAGGCAATTAGTGGGACCTGGAAATGATCATCCTGAGTGAGCTATCCCAAAAGCAGAAAGAAACATATGTTGTGTACTCACTTATATAGATCTGTAGGATAGGATGGTCATGCTGAAATCTATACACCTAGGGAAGATAAACAAGAAGGACGACCAGATTGGGATGATCAATCCTCACTTAGACGGACAAATGGGATGGACATTAAATGTAGGAGAAAACAAGCAGCAGGACAGGAGCCTACTAAAGAGGGCCTCTGAAAGACTCTACATAGCAATGTATCAAAGCAGATATTAAGACTCACAACCAAGCCGTGGGCAGAGGGCAGGGAATTATATGAAAAAAGGGGGAGTTAGTAAGACTTGGCGAGAACAAGAGCTCCATAAAGACCAAATAGATCAGGGCACAGGGGTCTTTTATGAGACTGTTTCTCCAACCAAGGACCATGTATGGATATAACCTAGAACCCCTGCTCAGATGTGGCCCATGGGTATCCAACTGGGTATCCTAGTAAGGGGAACAGGGACTATTTCTGTCATGAACTCAATGGCTGGCTCTTTGACCCTCCCCCACCCCCACCCGGGAGGAACAGCTTAGCTAGATCCCAGAAGAGGACATTGCAGCCAGCCCTGAAGAGATATGATAAGCTAGGGTAAGATGGACGGGGAGGAGGTCCTCCCCCATCAGTGGACTTGGAGGGGGGCAGGGAGGAGATAAGGGAGGGATGGAGATAGGGGGAGGGAATGAGGGAGGGAACTACGACTGAGATACAAAGTACATAACCTGTGATTAATATAAAAATAAATAAATTACATTTAAAATAAAAGAAGACATGCCTTGCATATTAAAACTTCTAAAATTCAGGCTTCTAAAATTCAGGCTGGGTGTACTGGTTTTAGCCTTTAATCCCAGCATCCCGGATGCAGAGGCAGGCTGATTTCTGTGAGTTCTTGGCCAACTTGTTCTACAATATGAGTACCAGGACAGCCAGAGCTTCACAGAGAAATCCTATCTCAGCAAACAACAAAGAAAACAAACAACAACAAAGAAAAACAAAACAAAAACTTCTAAAACCCAATGCACATACTCTTACAGTGGTTGAGCAGTTTGGAATGATGGAAAGTATATAATGCTTTTAGGTAGAGACTTCTGAAATTCATGCAGAGTTTTAAAAAGAAATGATGTGACATAGCATCCCCCCACCAGATTTTAGAAACTGACATTTAGGTGAATGTTAATCCTTTATTAATTGGTATGAAGTGATTTATGGGCTTCCAGCTCAGGCTGTGCCTGCATTTAAGTCTAGAAGTTCACCATACAGTGCTCTACATATTTGCAAGCACTGACATGGTTTTTCAGGATGAATTTGATCTACCTGAATTTGCATATATATTCACATAATAATATAATATAACATATATTCCTGAATATTACTTACTATGATCATATAAGGTTACATGTATGTATATTTTCAGAGATGACCATTTGGCACAGGATAAAAAAATTGGTGTGCTCTTCCCTTCAGAAGACAACATCTCCCACTTTACTCTGTTGCCTTTACTTCTTCGTGTATAAATGTGCTTTAATGTACAGAGCAACTAATAAGGGAGGAAAACTGTGAAAGGCACTAAAAATGATCAAAGCATCGAGACAGACTTTTGATATTTTGATTTTCCATTAAATTAGTTTAATTTCAAAGTTATATATGCAAGAAGTTGACAAAAATGCAATTTATTTGTAAGACACATTTTGTTAAGTTTTGGTAAACAGAAATACCTGTTTATGACTTCAGGGCTGGTTGATGACTAGGATTGCTGCATAATGGATTTCAAAAGACCAAACAAATTTGGGACTGTCCATAATCTGGGGCAGAATATTTATCTGAATATATTCAGTAGAAACATTTGTTCATCTATACCTACGATCCTCTTTTTCTTTATTAATAATACCCTGAGTTTCATTCTTTAAGAACTATTTTACTTATTATTATCATGGATTGGTTTGGAATGCGGAAACCCACATGACGCCATGGGCTGTATAGAGTGATAAGAGGACATCAACAGTGTGGGGTTTTCTTTGGTGTGTTTGTGTGTGTGTCTTGTCTGTGCATATGTATATTTGGTTATGAGCCTTACCCTTAAACAGCTGACCATCTCTACAGCCCTTTGTTAAAATAATAATTTTATTATTCACTTGACAGTTTCATACAATACATTTTGATCATATTCACCCTCTATCCCCTAACTCATCCCAGATTCACCACCCAGTTTCCTCATCCACTCAGGTCACACACACACACACACACACACACACACACACACACACACACACACCAAATCTAGCTCATTACTTATGTAAACATAGGACTATTTGCCTATGTAAAACTCAGAGTAGTGCCAGAAAACTTACTTGCTTCCCAAGCTTGACAAACTGAGCTCAATGTCGCTGTAAAGGTGATGGAGAAAATCAACTCCACATGCCATTCTCTGACCACCACATGCACTCAATGTCATATGAGCACCCCTACCCATAACCCATCTGTGCTAATAAGAAATATAATATTTATTAAACAATGAAACTCAGGGTAGTATGAGTATTAAGAACCGGACTATAGATGAAATGACCATGATCAAAGGTTTCTGCCACATATATTAATAAAAACCTACTAATACCATTCTTCGGAAAGCAGGTAAAAACCAGTAAGCCTTGCTCATAATAGCGCTTCTTACTCACCCAGCATCAAACCTTGCTTCAATTTATTTTTTCTTAGTCTCCGCTTCCTTAAAATATTGAGCTACTGATTAAAGGATGACTATGGTAGCTAATGTGTGCTCTTTTAAATTAATGTCTAGTAAACATTTTGACATTTAAATGAGCTATCTCCTTAATTTGTCATAAGACAATGCAGATTTAATCTTTAGTAAATACATAAATGCACAAAATTTCCCACAGAAATACATTTAAAAACTGCATTTTTCATCCTTTTTTATCTTGATATGTCCTTCAGCAAACAAATAAATAACATGGTGATTATTAACATCCTAGTACCAATTGGTGATTTAAATAAGTGGTACATATAGAGATTAAGAAGAAAACTCATAAGGGACTTAAGAGAGTATCTAGCCTAAATATTTTTCTTGTGTTGTATGGTCTTACATGTAAGAAACAATTTTTAATTAAATATTTATTTTATTTTTAAAATTTATTTCTTTTTAAAAATTTTTTATTAATTACAGTTTGTTCACTTTGTATCCCCTCCGTACCTCCCTCCCACCCACCCCTCCCAATCCTACCCTCCCTCTTCCCCACCTGTGTCCCTCTCCCAGTCCACTGATAAGGGAGGTCCTCTTCCCCTTCTCTCTGATCCTGCTCTATCAGGTCTCATCAGGAGTGGCTGCATTGTCTTCTGTGGCCTGGCATAGCTGCTCTCCCCTCAGGAGGAGGTGATCAAAGAGCAGGCCAATCAGTTCCTATCAGAGATAGTCCCTGTCCCCGTTACTATGGAGCTCACTTGGATATTGAAGTGCCATAGGTTATCTATATACAGGGGTTCCAAGCCATCTCCATGAGTGGTCCCTGGCTGGAGTATCAGTATCAGAAAAGACCGCTGTGCCCAGACTTTTTGGATCTGTTGCTGTCCTTGTTGAGCTCCTGTCCTCTCCAGGTCTTACTATTTCCCACTTCTTTCATAAGATTCCCTGCACTCCACCAAAAGTTTGGCTATGAGTTTCAGTATCTCTCTCAATATACACAATGGAATATGAATTGGTGATAAAAAGCAAAGAAATCATGAAATTTTTGCAGGTAAATGGTGGGAACTGGAAAAGATCATCCTGAATGAGGTATTCCAGAAGCAGAAAGACACACAGGGTATATACTCACTCATAAGTGGATATCAGACATATAATATAGGATAAACATACTAAAGTCTGTACACTTAAGGAAGCTAATCAGGAAGGAAGACTCTGCCTAAGATACTCAATACCCGTTCAGAAAGGCAAAGAGGATGGACATTGGAGGAGGGAGAAAACAGGGAACAGGACAAGAGCTTATCTGACCCTAGCTTATCAGGTCTCATCAAGACAGGCTGCAATGTTCTCCTCCATGTCCTACCTAGACTGCTCCTCCTACAAGGGGTGGGGAGGTCAAAGAGCTAGCCACTGAGTTAATGCCAGAGACAGTCCCTGTACCCCTTAGTAGGGGGGCCACTTGGAAACTGAGCTGCCATGGGCTATGTCCGAGCAGGGGTTCTAGGTTATATGCATTCATAGTCCCTGGTTGGAGAATCAGTCTCAGACAAACCCCTGTGCCCAGATATATTTGGTCCTTGTGGAGCTCTTGTTCCCTCCAGGTCTTAGTACTCTGTCTTCTTTCATATGATTCCCTGCACTCTGCCCAAAGTTTGGCAATGACTCTCAGCATCTGCTTTCATACCCTGCTAGGTAGAGTCTTTCAGAAAAGCTTCTGTAAAGCAAAAGACAATGTTGTTCAAACAAAATGACAGCCTACAGACTGGGAAGGGATTTTCACCAACCCTATATTTGACATAGGGCTAGTATCCAGTATGTATAAAGAACTCAAGAAGTTAAACAGCAACAAATCTAATAATCCAATTAAAAAATGGTGTAGGGAGCTAAACAGAGAACTCTCTGTAGAGGAATATAGAATGGCAGAGAAACACTTAAAGAGATGCTCAACATCCTTAGTCATCAGGGACATGCAAATAGAAATGATCCTGAGATTTTACCTTACATGCATCAGAATGGCTAAGATCAAAAACTCAAGTGATAACACATGCTGGAGAGGTTGTGGAGAAAGGGGAACCTTCCTCCACTGCTGGTGGGAATGTAAACTTGTACAACCACTTTGGAAATCGATCTGGTGCTTTCTCAGACAATTAGAAATAGCACTTCCTCAAGATCCAGCTATACCACTCCTAGGCATATATCTAAAAGTTATTCAAGACATTTGTTCAACCATGTTTGTAGCAGATTTATTCATAATAGCCAGAACCTGGAAATAACTCAGATGTCTCTTAACTGAGGAATGGACAGAAATTGTGGTAAGAAACATTTATAGTTTTACACTGCTACGTCTACAGTTTTTCTATAATTAGTCTACATTTAAGCTTAGCTCCTAGGAAATGAATTAGAGACCTGCTTAATGTAGTTATCCTAATAAGAAGTAGTTTAGGGAGATGGCTTAGCAGGTTTGAGTTCATACTGCTCTTGCAGAGGACTGGGGTTTGGATCTCAGTACCCACAACACTCTGCTCCATCCACAATAACTCCCATTCCTGAATATTCATTTCCTTCTGGCTTCTGTGAGCACATGTATGCATATGGTACACATAAATTGACACAGACACACATGTATATGCATAAATCAAATCAATAAAACAGAGAAAACTAGTTTAAACACTTTCTAGCTTATCATAATAATCAACTCATTTCACTTTGTTTTTCCTGGGCTAAAACAATTACATTTTCTAGAAGCAGTCTTATGCCTGAAAGGCTTTTTGTATTAAGTTTTACTGAATTTCTGTACTCTGGGTATCCTTGTTGTTTCCTCTTTTAAACCCCTTTTGAAAGAGATAAACCTTGAAGAGATCTAATCTATATGCAATCTATGGCTGAGGAGCAAAGGCAAGCTAATGGGTCCATAATTGGAATCTGTGATCTTAGCATCGTTTACTGTGCTCCTCTAACCCAATTAGACAGCCACTGTCTGCCCATTTGTCACTCGAGGGTGTCAATCTTCTTCAATTTTTGTGTACATATCATTTAGTACACTTACTAAATGTGTAAGTGGCTAAAGGTCAGAATTTATTAAACAAAACTATGCCCTGTGTTACACGTTCTTTAAAATGACTCTAACTTACTTCCAAAGTTTGGAAGATTTTTTTTTATTTTTTTCTTCATTGTTATTATTTATTACAATGTATTCACTTTGTATCCCTGCTACAGACCTCACCCTCATCTCGTCCTGGTCCCAGCCTCCTCTGTCTTCCCCTGTTAGGTCGCTCCCCTAGACTATTGATAGGGGAGGTCCTCCTCCCTTTGTACCTGAATTCTAGCCTATTAGGTCTCATCAAGACTGTCTAGATCCTCTTTCTCTGTGGTTTCACAGGCCACCTCACCAGGGGTAGGTGATCACACTCATGCCAGTGACTGCCCTTGCTCCCCTTATTAGGAAACCTACATGGAGACTGAGCTGCCTGTGCACTACATCTGAGCAGGGGATCAAAGTCCTCTCCATGCATGGTCCTTGGCTGGTTCATTAGCCTCTGCAGGAACCCCTGAGCCCAGATTTTTTGGCTCTGTTGGTCTCCTTGTAAAACTCCTGTCCCTTCCAGATTTTTCTATCTCCTGTTTTTTCGTAAGATTCCCTTCACTCTGTCTGAAGTTTGGCCCAGATTCTCAGCATCTGCTTTGATACCCTACTAGGTAGAGTCTTTCAAAGGCCCCTATGGAAGACTCATGTCCTGTTACCTGTCTCCTCTTAGTTCTAATGTCTACCCTGTTTGCCCTTCTGAATGAAGATTAAGCCTCTTCCCTAGGGTCCTCCTTGTTGTTTAGCTTCTTTCGGAGTATAGATTTTGGTATATTTATCCTATATTATATGGCTAATATCCACTTATAAGTGAGTATATAGCATGTATGTCTTTCTGCTTCTGGGTTACCTCACTCAGGATGATCTTTTCTAGTTCCATCCATTTGTCTGCAAATTTCATGATTTCCTTGTTTTTAATTGCTGAGTAGTATTCCATTGTGTAAAATTAGCACAATTTCTGTTTCCATTCCTCAGTTGAGGCACGTCTAGGTTGTTTTCAGATGCTGGCTTTTATGAATAAAGCTAATATGAACATTGCTGAACACATGTGTTTGTTGTATGGTTGAGCATCTTTCAGATATATGCCCAGGAGTGGTATAGCTGGATCTTAAAGCAGCATTATTTTCCAATTTTCTGAAAGTGCCAGATTGATGTCCAAACTGGCATTACAAGTTTACATTCCCACCAGCAATGAAGGAGGTTTTCCGTGTTCCCACAGCCTCTCCAGTATGTAATTTTTTAATTTAATTTTTTATATTAATTACAGTTTATTCACTTTGGATCCCAGCTGTAGTCACCTCCCTCATTCCCCCCAATCCCATCTTCCCTCCCTCATCTTCTCCCATTCCCCTCTCAAAAGTCCATGTGTCTTTAAAAGACAAATCGTCAACTTTCCCCCTTTTGTGAAATAGAAAAAAATTTTTCATTTTTTTTCTGTTGACTTGGATGGAACACTCCATGGAAATCATTGGAAGTAAATATAAGGTGGAATGCACTTCTAAAATTTTCTTATTCAGAGTAAATAATAAAACATCGCAATGTATTTCATTGTCAAACATGTTTTCATCAGTGATATCTTATGCATAATTCTGAAACAAAGAAAATAATTTTCTAGCTAGTATCTATAGCTAATGCTACTTCCACAAGCTCAACTGTGTTTCTCTGCTTTGTTTTATTTCTTTTGAGAGCTAGTGTGAAACTTGGTTTAAGGATTTCTAAAATACAAACTATGGCGAAGAGAAGAGGGAGGACTCCTTTTATTTTAAAAAGGAACAGTATTTCTATTTTGGCCATATCATGCTAGTCTTCATGATAGATTATTTTACTGTTTGTAAATAAATACAGCAAAATAAGACAGTATCAGTGATTTATTCCATAGTATCTAACAAATTTCTCTTTTACATATCATGAAAATGAATTCATGGTTTTAAATATAGAATTAACATTTTTCCTAATTTTAAAAATTTAGTAAAATTTTATCTTTAACATTAATAAACATTAACCAGAGTTTGAACTCTTTGTTTAAAAAATGCCAAAAAAGCTTAAACTTTGGAATGGGGTAATAGTGTGTTGCGGCATAGCCAATATCCAGATGCAAGCAATATTTATCCACCTGCTAAAAAATTCATATCAATATCCATGAATGAGTCAGAAGCAGCATTTACCAAAGCTTTATTCCAGGTATAAAAAAATACCAGTGTACTATGATTATGTTTAGAAACTGGCAGGTAGCAGAATTCAAACCTTAGTAACACTCTGCAAGCTTCTATAATTTACAGAACCACCTCTCTTAACCCTTAATTCAAATATGTATACCAATATTTTTTCTAATTTTAAAGACAATTGTGCCACATGGTCTTCGGGATGGCAGTCTGCCTAGAAACTGTTTCAGTAAATTACACACCGAGATGATCTACTCTTTGGATTGTCTCCAGAACAAAGACTGTGATGTATAATTAAAACTAACTAACAATTAGTTGCCATCAAATATAACACAAGGGACAAGGATTGTAGACTCAGTTATTTACAATAAGAAGGAAGATCAAGGCTTTTTTTTTTTCAATGAATGGCAAAAATAGATCTATACCCTTAAGGTTATAATTTTAAGGTTTATACAAAAATGATGAAACAAAAGAAAGCTAACATGTTGCAGATTCATTGCATTGAAATAATTTTTTAGTACAATAAGGAGCTGTCTAAGAACTCAAACACTACTCTATTTACCATGTTTTGAACTAAGGGATATTTTAACAGACATAGTAATATTACTTGGCATCACTATTAGTTATATAAGTGTAAAAGAGTTGAATGAGCCAAAATTATGTTTTTGTACACTATAATATAGTTGTGCTTACCAAAAATGAGTCCCTTAATTACTGTGAAGTAGCTTTTATATTTAACACCCACTTAAGAATCAGATCTAGAAGATCTGAGCTAACATGTTTCTTTCATTATTTATTCTTATATAACTTAGGGGAGAGGCATCAGGAAGCAGCTATCTAATTATGACTGCTTTACAGGGTAGAAGAAAGAGCAAAGGAGTTTTCAAAGCTTTTAATATAGCAATGCAGAGGCGGATTTGCTGCACAGCTAATGATGCTTCCGGCCCCTCACTTGCAAGGGTCCCTTACAAGGCCCTGAACTTAATTTTGTATTCATCGTTTTGTACTTTGTTGGTAGCTTTCTATAAATTGCAAAAGCTGAAGGCTTCATATTGTGTATATTCACCAGTGCTGGGTTGACTCTATGATTTTTTTTTTTTTGAGTTGTAAAGGGCTAACACCACAAGATGACGGGATTACACAGAGACTATAGTCCTGTTGAATAATCTAATGAGATACATCCTTATTATTCCACGTGCATGTTCATATGGATGTATGCATGCAACTTGGCACACATTTCAGAGTTGGTTCCCTTCTTCTGGCTTTCAATGGGCTCCAGGGCTCAAAGTCAAGTCCTCAGGCTGGCCAGGCATGTGCCTCTATCTCCTGAGCCATGTCACTTGTCCCTATGCTTATAAACTAGAATTAATACCACCTCCCATTTATTTTAAAAAAAGAATTGAAAACAGGGTAGTGTAGCAGCTGTCAGAATCCAGAAAGTTAAAGGAAAGAGGGCTGGGAAAGTGAGAGGATGGAATAGAATATGTGGTGAACTGGAGGTGGGGGAGTGTCAGGTACTCCTCTTAATAGTGAGTCTTGCCAGTTTACTTCAGCTGGGATAACAGGTGTATGTCAGCATATGTAGGTTACGCAGTTTGGGGACTGAATCCAGGTTGTTCTGAATGGTGGGCAAGAAGTCCTCTACTGGAGCCAACCCCTTAGCCTTTCCTTTCTTTTTTTCTCACAGCTTGCAACTCTATCTCTTACTTCAGACCCTAATTTGCATGTGTATGTGTGTGTAGGAGGTGACCTTGACAGCATGTAGGAATGCAGAGGCCAGAGGGCAATGTGAAATGCTTTCTTTTATGGTGCTTTTATCACTCATTTATTCAGCCATCCATCCATCCTCTCTTAATAAACTTGAAGCTTGCTATTTCAGCTCTGGCCCCAGTGTGTTCCCAGTCTTTACTTATCTGTTCCCTCCCAACAGCACTGGGTTTATACCTGACCACAGCTACCCTGGCTTTTAGTGCTAAAGGATCTGAACTCAGATATTCATGCTGTAACCACTTTACCCACTGAAACCTCTGTACAATTTTTACTCTGTCGTTTTAAAGTGGAGAATCTAAAATATCAGCATCAATTTTCACTATGACCTGGATATTGTATTTAATATTAAAACTGTTACTTTTGAAGTTTGATTTTATAAATGAATTCTAGAAGACCCATGCATCTGGACTCTAAATAAGCCTCTTCTTCATTCTTTCCTCTCTTTGAATTAATCTCTTTGTAAAATGCTTGTGAGATAGAAGATAAATGTTTCAAACTCTATAGACTGTATTTATTATAATAATTTTTTTCTTTTTATTAATTACAGTTTATTCACTTTGTATCCCCCCTGTAGCTCCCTCCCTTCTTCCCTGCCAATCCCACTTTCCCTCCTTCTTCCTCACCTGTACCCCTTCCCCAGTCCACTGGTAAGGGAGGTCCTCTCCCCTTCCCTCTGATCCTAGTCTATCAGGTCTCATCAGGAGTGGCTGCATTGTCTTCCTCTGTGGCCCAGAAAGGCTGCTCCCCCCTCATGGGGGAGGTGATCAAAGAGCAAGGCAATCAGTTCATGTCAGAGACAGTCGCTGTTCCCATGACTATGGAACCCACTTGGACACTGAGCTGTAATGGGGTACATCTGTGCAGGGGTTATCTCCATGAATGGTCCTTCGCTGGAATATCAGTCTCAGAAAAAAAAACCCTATGTCCAGATTTTTTGGATCTGTTGCTCTCCTTGTGGAGCTCCTGTCCACTTCAGGTCTTACTGTCCCCCACTTCTTTCATAAGATTCCCTGCACTCCACCCAAACTTTGGCCATAAGTCTCAGCATCTGCTCTGATACCCTGCAGCGTAGAGCCTTTCAGAGGCCCTCTGTGGTAGACTCCTGTCCTGTTCCCTGTTTTCTCCTTCTTCTGATGTCCAGCCTCTTTGCCTTTCTGAATGGGGAATGAGCAACTTAGCCAGAGTCCTCCTTCTTGATTAGTTTCTTTAGGTGTACAGATTTTAGTATGTTTATCCTATATTATTTGTCTAATATCCACTTATGAGGGAGTATATACCCTGTTGTCTCTTTGCTTCTGGGATACCTAACTTAGGATGATCTTTTTTCAGTTCCTACCATTTGCCTGCAAATTTCATGATTTCCTTGTTTTTTATTGCTGAGTAATATTCCATTGTGTAGATGTATCACAATTTCTGTATCCATTCCTCAGGTGAGGGGCATCTGGGTTGTTTTCAGCTTCTGGATATTACAAATAAATCTGCTACAAACATGGTTGAGCAAATATCCTTGTGTACTTGAACATCTTTTGGATATATGTCTAGTAGGGTTATAGGTGGATCTCGTGGAAGCACTATTTCTAATTGTCGGAGAAAGCACCAGATCGATTTCCAAAGTGGTTGTACAAGTTTACATTCCCACCAGCAATGGAGGAGGGTTCCCCTTTCTCCACATCCTCTCCAGCATGTGTTGTCACTTGAGTTTTTGATCTTAGCCATTCTGATGGTCTAAGGTAAAACCTTAGGGTCTTTTTGATTTGCATTTCCCTGATGACTAA
>CM053763.1:28464307-28509955 GCA_028658305.1 Pachyuromys duprasi
TCTATCAACATCAATGGACTCAACTCTCCAATAAAAAGACACAGACTAACAGAATGGCTGCGGAAAAAATATGCCTTTGGTGTGTATCTTGACCTCGATTCCCCTAAAACAGTGAAAAATATGTTTTAGAAGTCACACAGTGATGACAATTTGTTAGAACAACATGGATGTACTCTGTGTATGTGTTCACATGTCCACGTGTATGTTCATTATATTTATACACATAGTTAAAAGTCAAAAGGTGATATTTAATTCTGGTAAGGTAGATATCAGTTTCTCTATAGACTAAGTTTAAGATTTACTTCTCCTAAGTTATCTTTCTAAATAATGTATTATATTAGCAATAAAATAGAAAAATGCTATTTTATATTACTGCAGAAAATACATGGTTATCAGTTTATGTGTTTAGGGTTTTATGAGAATAGGTAGAAAAGGAATTTGAAATGTGTGAAGATCTAGAAAAATAAATTACTAATTTTGATTATTGCTATTAAATCCTGTGGTCAGGCAAAACCTGATGTTTTCCATGAGACCGTGCTTGACACAAAGATAATAATTTTTCCATTTGGAAACATAGAATTAAGACTGCTAATTTTTATGGCACTGTTATTGAAAACTGTGATTAGACATGAATTAAACTGTCAAAGTTTTAAACTAAAATTCATGTTGTCTTGTGAAATTTCTTAACATAAGTATTTTATTAACATATAATAAAGCATAATTATGAAGTTGAAATTATTTACAATAATTATGTAATTGCTTAAATCACATCAACATGTCATGAAACTTTCAAATACTCATTAATTGCTTCTAAATTTTTAAATATTGGTGGTAAGAATTATAATGTAAATGAAAAAATAAAAAAATTCAGAGAAATCATAGTTTAAAATTGTGCTTATACCTGCTAAAATAAACCTACATATACTTTGTTTGGATATGATGTTATTTCTATGCATTTTACATTGAGACAGAATGCTGTTTCCTATGATGATCTCGTAAAGTTTTTCATGTGATAGACTAGGAATGTAGGTTAGTTTTTTTTTTCCATATGCCCAGGGTACACCTCTTAAAACCACATTTCCAACTAAAAAAATCCATCCTTGATTATGAATCTTAGAATACCAACTGCAATATGCCATAAGTTCCCAAGGAAGAAATTCAGTTTTGTATTGCTAGAAAAATGTATCTTATGGGGTTGCCTGAATCAAACACATACACTACACTTACACAGCGACACATTGCTCCTTGCGACACATTCTCTCAGTCCTGGATAGCTCACATTGGTAGATACATTTGTTTTTCATTTATGATCTTACTTGTGTATTTATTTGTGTTTATTTTGACTTCTGTAACAAAAACCTATAGATTGGGTAGTTTGTCAAACATAAGACCTCCAGAGTGGAAACACCAGTTGACATGCTGACACAGATGAGGAAATCTTAGAGGTCCCCTTCCATAGAGAAAGAGCTACAATCAATGACTGCTAAGAGAGAGAGTCAGGTTTCTTCAGGAAAGATCTCCTAGATAGGTTCTCCAACCCCATGTGGCCAGCCCTAAACATATACATAAAAGCAACACTAAATGGACTCAGTATGTTTCTTTGTTCTCTCTCTCACACACATAGACACACACGCCTGTAGGCACAGACACTCTTAAAGAGAAAGAGGTTATGCAGAATGGATAGATTAGGGGCAGAGGAGATTTTGGAGGAGGGTGGGTGGAAATGGTGTAACAGCATTCATGTAGAAGCAGACATACACAAGAGGAGTAGAATGCTGGAAATAACCAAACTCAGAACTGAAATCAATAAATTAGAAACAAAGAGAACAATTAAAAGAATCAACAAAACCAAGAGCTGGTTCTTTGCAAAAATTCTCAAAAAATTAAAGGTAATATTTTCTCTTATTTTTAGAGGCCTAGCTGTCCAAGATATTGATGTTTGTATTGGACAAGGGACTATTATATCATGATATGAAGAAAAGGCAAATGAGGTTATTTGAGACAGAGAAGGGACTTTCAGGCAGAAATACAGGGACGCCCATTCATGAAATTGACCTACTTCCCGTGATATTGACATTCTTCCATACATGAGGGAAAATCTCCCACATTTATTCACCTCTTAAAAGTCCATCTCTTTGGAAGGGGAGGAGATCCTCCCCCGTTGGTGGACTTCGAGGGGGCGAGGAGGAGATGAGGGAGGGTTGGGGAGGGTGGGAGGGAGTAAGGGAGGGGGCTACGCATGGGATGCAAAAAACCTAACCTGTGATTGATATAAAAATAAATAAATTTATTTTAAAAAGTCCATCTCTTCAGATCACCAAATGACCATGGCATTTCAACATGCGCTTGGGAGGTGTGTTCAAGCCATAGAAATGCATTTATTATTCTGTGTGTTTCTTTACCCAAATGAGTACAACATTCGATACATTTTCATGTTCCTCACATATGAGTCATCCCACATTGATCTCATTGATGCATATCCGACAAAATTTTTTCAGTGTTTAGGATGTGGGGGCTTATGATTATTTCTATGCACATCAATTGCTTTTCTATTGATATAATAAAACGTCATGTAGAGGCAACTAAAGTTGAATGAAGTAAAAGTGTATTTGGGCTTATGACTCCAGAGGAATAACGGTCCATCATTGTGGGGAAGTGTGTTAGCAAAAGGCAGGCATGTAGATTGGAGAAAAAAGCTGAAATTTCACATCTACGACAAGCATGAAGCAGAAAGTAAGCTGGAAGAGGCACACATCTTTTAATCTCAACGCTAGCAACATACTTTCTGACACAAAACCACACCTCCTAAACCTCCAAACTTCCCAGACAACACTGCCATGTGACTAAGGGTTCAAATGCTGAGTCTATAGGGGGCACTACTTATTGAAGTCACCAAACTATGCTAGAAGCCTGGATTGGAGGTTTCCTGATCAAATGGAAGGTTCAGGGGCACCCCCTCAGTCTTGGCATTCAGGAAGCATTCACAGAGTGCCTCCTGTCACGTAGGTGAGGCTTTTGTGCTAAGTTCTTTTATTTTTTTCACCAAATCTCAGTGTGACATTAGAAATGAGTCTGGCATCAACGGGGAGTATTGCAGAAGGTACTGGTGACAAATGTTGAATATGACAGAAATACTATTTGTGGATACTGACCATATTATTTTATGTAACTGATTTTCTCATCAGATCCCACCCATTTTCTTTGTGCATATAAACACTTTTTGAAAATTTCTAGGTAGTGTTTGAAGAGTCTGAGTAGAGCCATAGTGGTGCATGACAGAAAAATTTGTGCACAGGAGGCTTTATGTGAGCCACAACATAACCGGTGGTCTAGATTCTGAGCTTCAAGATGTCTTATGTCACATGCTCATTCCCTATTTCCTTTAAACCTATGCATTCCTTCTCTGAATTAAAAACCTAAGATTATGAAACAAACCAGGGTCACTGGAATTCAATTATAAATTTACTTGTATAGAATCATGATTCTTCATCAAAACATGTATTGGCACTCTACCTTGGGTCTACTAACTAAGTCACAAAGGAGTGATGAGTTTAAATGACATTTGAACCTATTGTAACTGGTACAATGATACCCTGATCTAAAGTTACCACTATGCTTCTTTTCTTGATATTAGAAAGACTTCCAGGAAAATATGGCATGATTTATTTGCACCCAAGATTAAGAGCATCAGGATATGACTGGTATCACTGATTTGTGTTCTGTGCCCTAGGGCAGATCTGGCCATTTATTTTCAGAAGGAGAATTATCTTAGGATCCTGGCCAAAGTGAAGTCTACTTTTTGAGCCTACTTTAATAACATTTTTTGTTTGGTTTTGGGTACACAACGAATTTTATTATTTTCCTCCATAAATATGGCAGGCTTATAGAAGTAGATGTTAGAGCAACATTTCTAAACTGTTTCAGAAATTTTCTGAATTTATGTTGGGATTATTGTAGTACAACCACAATAAACACATGATCTTCACTAATTTTTTAAGATTTCAAATACCATACAATTATTCCTTCAAGCCACAGATGCTCTTCTTTGTACCTTCAGGATGAGACAAGAGCCTAGTTTTCTTTATGCTAAATGCCACCACTTCAAGATTAACACTGATTTGGTAGCATGTAATTGGGTGCATTAGAGCAATTGAAATGAGAGCATTTTAATCTCAGTAGAAATCACTGTAAACGCAACACTGGAAAAGACCTTCAGATAATGCACCTATGTCAGCAAGATGGGCATCATGTCAGAGAGACGGAGAGCAAAGAAGACTTTAGTATGGTTATGAAATTTCTGTGATAGAGTTTTCTTGCTGCACATTAGGATGACTTATTTCATTAGAAGTTTAAAGTATACTTTTCAAATTCATAAATTTCATGAATGTCTGTTTTTAAAAATAGCCAATAAAGTCACAGGACTAATTTTCTATTAAAGTTAATACTATATGTATTACACATAAGTAGTTTGAGGATATTTCATATAATTTTTACACATATAGACTATGGGTATGTAAATTAACTGAAGAACATTCAGTCACATTGACTTAGACTGATCCACAGATACACAAGCCATTTTTTGTGTATGATTCCTTTTCATGCTATGTGTTTTTGATATAGTACATTAGATATACAAATATAAACTGTTGTTAATGGTATAGAGGATTCTTTTGCCATATGTTTAATATACAGAATATTAATACATATTTTAAAAGACTGAATGCATTTCTAGCAGAGTGGTAATTTTAATCACGATACTTGTTAACATTTAGCTGAAATTGCTGATTTATCCTAATTATCTAACATTCTATAATCTGAAATGGCTGTAGAAAATTGGACAGATTACTTAGAGAAACTTCTTGAATATTAGCTTTTGAAAACATTTTAGAAGGTATAATTTGGTGTTAATTTTCATGCATAAGGTCTAAACTAAGTTGTGCTAATTATCCTGGATTTTTCCCATGTATGTTATTCCTATTTAAAAGACTAATATGATACCTTCACATTTGATCCTTTTTTTTCTCGAATACAAGTACCTAAATTACTTCATAAATGGAAAAAAAGAATTAGTAGATTAAATTTAAAAAATGAGGATGGTAGCCAGGTGCAGTGAAAACACCTGTAATCTCATGTTCCTGGAGGCAGAGGGGGCCGAGTCTCTGAGAGTTCGAAGCTAGCCTGGTCTACAAAGCGAGTCCAGGACAGCCAAGGCTACACAAAAAAACCTTGTCAAAAAAAAAAAAAAGATGACTTTAGTTTTCTACATCAACTACAATTTGTTTTCATTTATAAATGTTATTTCAGTTTTAAAACAATTCAACTTCTACAAGATTCTAAGTAATAAACATGCCCCATAGAAGCACTGCCATGATACTTCTCTTGTCCTTTTGTTTACTTAACATCTTTTAGATGGGCCTTTCCATAAGGACAAATTTATGCTGCTTCTAGATTTTATTTCATACCCTTTTTATATCATCTCAAAAGAAACCCCATTTAAGCTGAAGTCTGGGTAGGATAATGAGGTTTGGTCCCACTGTTTCATAACTTGTTCTGTCAATTAAGTCAGACATAGTAGATAAGGGTGGTGCCTGATTGCCAACAGTGTTTGAACATGGTTCAATATTTGTAGTGAAAGGGAAAGTTTGGGGATATTGTGAAAGGTCACTGCTGATGAACCCTCTGCCTGGGTAGAGTGAAAGAACAGCACAGTACAACCTAAGCTCACTCGTGCTCAGAACACTATTGACCTTCTTATGAACAGTGTCTATAGTGTTAATCAAACGAGAGTTAGTACATAATTCATTCATTTTACCCCGCCATCATCTCATTTCTTTCTGCCTCTCCACTTCTCTTCTTCCTCCCTTCTCACTGTATATTCAACTTCCTCTCATGGCATTCATTTTTCTTGATATTTCACTTTAAAAACAGTTGTTCTTCAATCCCTCCTAAGACTTTGTTTTTATTTGTATCCAGAAGGACTGTTTTGCTCAGTGCTTTTTGTTTTCATCACCTCTTCTTTTCATTCATAGTTCCTTGCCCCTATTACACAAAAGAATTTTTCCCATGTCTAGTAGGAGCCGCATGCCTATTTGGCAAGAAGGGGGGGAAACTGTTTAAATTTAATTTATAGAAAGTGGATAGTAAATGTTGGTGGGTGCCAGGCAAGATCCTAGAGTGCTCCAGCTTCATGCTTTTCACAGAGCTTCCAATAGCTTATATTGATTTTACAATTTATGGCTTTCAAAGCCATTTGCAGCCTTGATCTTTTTTAGAGTTCTAATTTGCTTATGTCAGTCAAGAACACACTGACATTGTTCCATAACAGAATGTTTCCATTGTAGCTGTTTTTTTTTTTTTTTTTTAAATAGCTCAGTTCATTTCGAGTGGGACTGAAAGCTAACACTGATTTCCCTGGCATTCTGCAATTTGGGCAGTCCTTTTACAAATTTCTGTTTTCTCAAATAATGTAGTTGACTTAAAAAGAAAGACAAGAAAGAGTAAAAGAGCGTGTGCTAGAGAGAGCAATGGCGAGCAACACACACACACATACACAGAGAATACAAAGAGAGGAGGGAAGGGGAGAAAGGGAGAGAGAGAGGAAGAAGAAGAAGAAGAAGAAGAAGAAGAAGAAGAAGAAGAAGAAGAAGAAGAAGAAGAAGAAGAAGAAGCAAACATTGAATAAAATGAGTGAACATGAACATGAAAAGAAGCCTAAGTTTTCCCATCACTCATGGACACTTTTACTCATACCTTTTATGCTGTTTCAGACTCTGTGTTTAACGTGGAATCTATATCCTGGCTCCTTCATTCAAGGTCCATGTGAAGGGATAGTCTAGTTGTCTTTCCACTAGACACTCATCCACTGCTGAGTGCTGCCGCTCATTGCTTGCAGACAACCCTGCTTACTTTAACTTTTCACCCCCAGAAGAATATAGGACCTGCAATTCCTGTGGTTTTTCTATGTTGTTCTTTCTCTTGTTCTGTGTCCTCTAGGTTCAGAAGATGATTCATCAGTTTAAGGCAGTTGCAATCTAAGGCTGAAAATCTGAGTTTCATGCCTAGATAACATGTAGCACCTTAAAAGAAAAATTTCTCCCAATTGTTTACCAAAAACTTAAATTAAAAATACTGAGATGGAAACTTTTTCCACTAGACTAAAACATACAAACACTGTTTTAATTTGTTCATGTTGGATTATATCTATCAACTTAATTTATTTCTTTTCTACAAAAGAAATTGTGTGTTTATTAAATGTAGAAGATATAATGCATTTACAAAACAAAAAAACTACAGAACTGTCTGAACTAAGAGGCAAAAGGCATGTTTCCACCAACCATGAAACCTTAGGATACCTGCAAACTCTTCCTATATACATAATAATAAAGAAAATAAGACTTCAAATATAATGACAGCATTCCCATCAATCTGTCCATTATGTGGACACATAAGACTTCATGTATCTTTCCCTTCTCTCCCATGCTTGAAGCAGAATCATCTTATCTTTCTAAAGAGCAGCTTTTCATTCTTCCTTATTTTGTATCATGTAAACTATATGGGTATGCATGTTAATTTCTGTGGGTATAGCAGTCTGTTTGCTTGTGTATGTGTGCATGTGAGCATGTGCACCTGTGTTTGTGGAGGACAGAAATGGATGTCATATTCTTTCTTCAGTTGCACTTCAGTTATTTCTGGAAACCAGGTTTGTCACTCAATGTGTAGCTTAACAATTGGGCTACAGTGAGTAGCCAATCAACTTCAGAAATGGACCAGTCATCACTGGACCCAAGTGCTGGAGTTACAAATGCCTTCACTATTCCTAGTTTTCACATAGGTGATCGAGATCCTAACCCAGGTCCCCCTGATGCTGACATTTTACTTGCTGGACCATCTCCTTCTTCTTTTAAGACCTTACTCCTCATGAGTCCCATTTAACTTTTATTTGTGTGCATGTTCACTTTATCTTTGATCTACTCTTTTTCCAACTTTCTCCAATATAAACGTGCTAAATCAAAACAAAAATAATAAATAACAAATCAATATAGATTCTTCCCACTAAGACACACACTTGCATATACACATTCTTCTTGTAATAGCTGACATTTCTAATTCTTTAATCACAATCAGTGTTTTGATTTATAAGTTGAAAGAAACTGCTTGCTTCAACTTAGAACTAAGTTGCTTTCTAATACTTCAGTGTCTATGTTATCTCATGACCACCTCTGTAACATTTTCTGGCTCTGTCTTCTACTGTTTTTATACTTGGTGACTCCTGTACTACTACTTCTCATTTCCTGGTGTAATTCGGTGATTGATTTTAGCCACTATTGTTCTGTACTTTATTTCTGCCTTTCTTAAGTTAAAATCCTTTCAAGAATACTTTGCCTTATTTTACCTTGCTATTTCCCCTTTTAGATGATCTCAGACATTTCTACTGTTTTTCCTCTCACTTCTATGCAGATAACTCCCAGCTGTATATATCTAGCTTTGACCTTTAGAAAGCTAAGGGATCCAGACTCACATCCTAGTTGCCTATTGTGCTGTGCCACCTGGCTGTCATTCTGGTGACTCAAACATGACATTCACAAGCTCGAAATTACTACAGTTCATTTTCCTAATGTCTTTTTCTCAAACTCCCCTTCCAGAAGGTCATAAACCTTCTAATATCTGGAGAAAACATGCTGCATTATTCTTAAGAACTTCAGTGACAGGAATGGGGCAAACTGATATTTGGTATAAGTTTAATCCATAATATAAAACATAGAGTCTTTATGTGTAAAGTGGTTAGAATCTAAGATATGAAGTCAGTCGGCCCTGAGTTTGAATATCAGCAACACTTTCAGACTTGTAATCACTGTCCTCGACTAACTTTTCAATACTCCCCCCCCACTTCTGAACTGTAACAAATTAATAGAGAAAATCATGGTTATAAGAGGCTCTGAGTAGGGTGACGAGTTCTGAGATATAATAAATTACAAGCAACTTACTTCTTTACAACATATATAGTTTATTGATAACTTAATTGCAATTATAATCAAATAATTTGAGTACATGGTAGAAAATGGCAGTATAAGCCAATGACGTTCTGATATTACTTGATGAAACTCAAAAAGTGAATATAGGCAAGGAAACGCCTGCCTTTAAAAAGAATGTTTAAAAGTTGTTGAACATTAATTCCTTTGATCATAGCTGCAAAGGAGTCAATAAAACGAGACTTTTAGTTGGGTATAAGACTGGTGTGACTATATTACAAATGTGAACAATAGATTATGTAATGACGTAACTAAGCTCTGTCCTAAGATTTATGTCAGTGTCTAATTACATCAGCTGTATAACTTAATTATTGGAATTAAACTAACCAATGATTACTTTCAGGATAGTAAAATTATGCTTGATTTTATATATGAACTTACAAAATTTTATGATGCCTTGATTCTCACTCTGGTTGAATCAATGAAGTAATATATAATCTGTGAGTTCAAATCAGAAATGCAATGGGGAATTATAAAATATTGAAAATATCCCTTTGGACTTTCAACACAAAATGAATGAATTTGGATTCATGTATATATAAAAGTTTTCCAGACACTAGTTTAATTTTTCCACAATAAATTTTCCTCAAATAATTTTCAAGTGTGTAGTGTAATGAATAAGCACTAGAATAATTAAATTGATATCAAACATGGCAAATAAATGAATTTTAATGATCAACTAAGAAAATATTTAGTTAACACTTCCTACAATGAAAACTTTAAACATATGTCATATTAGTGAGAACTGTGAACAGGACAGACTCAACAATCACTGGATATGCCTGTGAGCTAGTATCTTGACTATGTCAATATATGTAGGAATACCATAATAATGAACATATGTAGGAACTCCACTAGGAAGAGGGAAGAGGCAGGAGCTATAACTCAAGAATAACATTAACCCATTGTGTATCAGAGTATATGTTTATTCCCCAGCACTTAAAAACAACAACAAAAAATGCAGAGAAGGCAAGGACAGAGGGGGGATTCAGGAAGATACACACACACACACACACACACACACACACACACACACACATACAAAAGAGAGAGAGAAGGGAGAGAAAGACTATGAGTACATGCTACTATTGAAAATAGGAACACACATTTGTGGCTTTGGGGTTCATTTCAGGGAGTAACATTTCCTCTTAAAATTTAAAAGTTTTCTGGTTCTTTTGTAAATTTATTCATGTATCATTTATCATTCATTCAGCTAACAACACAGTAATAATAAAACGTATTTGAGAACTAAATAAATAATATTTTGATATTTCATTAAGTGAAAAGAAAAACAGCATTGCAAGTTTGATAATGCACTTATTCAGAACAATGCCAGGATAATTTTATACTTTTTTTTAACTGCACAAAGCCTTTAATTCTTTCCCTTAGCTGGACGTACTTTTCACATGGTGATGGTGCCTGGTAATAAATGTTTTTCCAATAGCATATGCAAATAGATACTTTGTTTAATCCATATCACTTACATATCTTAAGTGCTAGAGAGTTTAATAAATAAGCACATATAGAATATTTATCACTTTTTTCACAATTAAAGTCACAGCCCCCTATCTCTAAAAGCTTGTCCCCAACATTCTGCAGTTCTTTTTACTAGCTCTTTGGGAAGGGTCTGGTCTTGAGAGGTAATGAAGGGAATGACAACCATTCTTAATTTTCATCTCCATGGAAAGTCATAATACAAATATGTAATATTTTTCCATGTTTGGCCCTAACATGTACTTTGAAACTGGAAGTTTTTTATATTCTTGTTCAAATGTTTTTGTATGCAATTTAATTCCTCACTAGAAGAAAATTGCCTTTCTGTAATTCTCTTTCATATTCGTTTGGCTACTTCAAATGGCCACAGGATTTGTACTTTAAGAGACTAAAGTTTCATAAAAGTTCAGAATAATGTTCAAATGATCAATATTTAATAGAACAGTTACATTGGTAAAAAATGTGTAGCAATAAAAACTATCTCTGATATAATATGAATAAAATATTACTGTTCAAATTCTGAGTAATACTATGTGAGATATAATCTATAAAATCGGGAGAATATTTGTATGTTCAGAAATAAACAGTGATGTAGATGCAGGTTTAAAAAAATTACAGTTCAAGATTTGTTTCCCTTTGTCTCTAATTGATGGGACTGTATTCAGGTAGCTTCACACTGCCTCTGAGAACACCACAACACCCTTGAATTTTAAGTTGATATTGCCTGAAGTCAAGTGTGAGTCATGAATTTCAATACATTTGTTTCAATTGTTCTCTACTGCAAAGATGTAGAAAACACTTATTTCTCTCGTTAGCATCCAATTCAAATGAATTGTCTCATTTTATCCAAGGAAAATAATCAAATGGACTGTCTCTCCTATAAAAATATACAATGATGTGTAAAAGTTTAATGATTTATACACTATTAAATTAGCATAGATCATGCTTTCTTTATATATTTCTTGAATATAATTATTCAGCATGGTTATTTTGGGATGGTACTGTGTAGTAGGTAAAAGATCATTCTGTTTTCCATGTCTAAGAGAAATGCCAGAACAACAGACTCTCATAGAATAAGTGGTACAAATTGTTGGTAGGGCTTTTTCCTCTGACTTTCCTTAATATTTTTTGGTTATAATTATATTGCTCAAAAATATGTATGCAAATTTTCACTTAGAGAAGTAGATATTTACATTTTCAAAAATATTTTTATTTGTTACACTAAACCAGAAAAAGATAACTTTTATATGAATTACTATCTAAGTTGAGGACAAGCTCATTTTCATTTTGCCATCAATCTGAGGCATACAGAGAAGATTATAATAGGGAGTTTGCTTCCTGGAAGACCTGTACACAAAGTGAAAATACTATTATACTTACATAAATTTCTATTAAAAATGTGATACAACTTATTGACATCAATGAGGCACGAACTAAATAAGAAAAAGTGATAACTTATGGGCAATCCTAGGCACTTTATCTAATTTAAATGCTTTAGGACACATTTCATATTTTGACAAGTTTTAGATACAGTGCACTGCAGACATTAAAGGTGATGTTGGCATGCAATATGAAAGACTTTTAATTTTCTTTTATCACTCATAGTTTTTCATGTATGTGTAATTTTTTTCACCAAGAATTGCTCATAAGATAGAAATTACACATAAAATTAACTTTATTAAGTCTATTTCTTGGTTATGTTTTCTTCAGACGCTTTTTCTGCCTTTTTTTTTTTTTGCTTTTGATTGTTGCTATTTTGTCAACCATGAAACTCATGACTAGTCCATGGTTAAAACAAATTATCTTCATCATCATATTACTATAAGAAATGATAGACTATAATTATTTCAAATCCAAAAACCAATTATAAGGAATATAGTGGTTGTGACCAGAAATGGAGTGCAAAACCGGGATTTTATGAAGGATTTGGGAATCAAGCTCATTTCCCTATTTAGTGAAGACTATATTGACTGAGATAATTCTTCAGTTCCATAGACATCCAGCCTGGTTTCCTCTCTCAAGTATAGAGTGATAATAGAAAATATTCAACAAGTGTTATTGAATTATTCTTGGTCCAATATTAGTATAGCAGTTCCAGATAAGTTATGACAGTATTTATCTAGCATGCTTAACTACAGTGCTTACACAGACTAGTTGCCTTGAACAGTAATTCATTCTTTCCTCGGTGTTCTAGTCAACCATATTACAAAACTTCAATGGCAAGCAAAGCCAAAAGACAATTGATGCTACGGTCATGGCTGAGGATAGAACAGTGAGAAATTACTTTGTACTATGTTGTAATAAACTTTATGTGTTCTGATTACACGCATTTTAAAAGTTAATACAATTTATTTTTGTAGCATAAATTGAAGTTCACTGTAATTTTGAGCACAAAGTACAGGGTGTACCCACTTGCTCTCTTTCCTAAAACCTGTGCATATGGCCGGACAGCTGGCATCTAGGACCAAAGTGGTATATTTGTCACAACTGTTGGGCAGACATAGACATATCATCACCCATATCACACAGAATACACCAGAGTACACTTGGGTCTGTTACTCTTTCTCTTAAAATTAGATGTTAATGCCTCTCCCCTTAGACTTTAAGCTATTTGGTTGACAGCTGTTTAGCATATAATAAAGTAGTAAGGCTAAGGCAGTGTATAGTAGGGGAACCTCTAAACCAAGGCAAGCTACTGCATTGCAGCTTGTTTATACCTTTGATTTTAACATTTGTGCACCAATGCTAGGCTGAATAGCAGATATATAATGGTTTTGGGGAAGAACGTGACTACTTCTTTACAGGTTCTGTAGTGATGACTACCTAATTTACAACTTCAGACATAAAATGAGGCCAGCCCAGCAGGATGGCATTTGGAAAGCTGAAGGGATCTTCAGAAGTTGGGGACCAATAATAATGCTCAAAAACAGCAGCTAAGCATGTGGTATGAGTATTTTATTCCTTCCTTCATTTTGGTGGTAATGTCCTATTTGTATTTTATTAGGCTATTATATCTTCTATTATAAGTAAACACATACTCTTTAAGAAGAGATAATGGATATTTTGAACACAAGGAAATGAACAAAATTACGGGGGTTATGCAAAATAGTACAATTCTGTATCTTGCCTGCGAACTCCCATCCTCCTCCACATACCATGCAGTAGAAAAAGCATTTTGGCGTAAGAGCAGTTAATTATAGTATGCTAACTGACATGCAGGGTGTATCATATGTACGATTTAAATGGTATGGCTAGTTAATGCAATATTACTTACCTCCTTGATCTGTTTAAGTGATAACTATTTCATTAGTTGACATGTGTACCTAATGGTACCTTTTAGGCTAAGTGCTGCTATGTACCCTGGGACTACACTAATGGCAAAAGCAATGTCTGCTCTACCTATTTTACACTTTAATAATAGCTAAAGTTGCTTGCTCTATGTCAGCTGCTTTTGCATTTAGTTTTTTTAAATTGTATTTATTTATTTATTTATTTCAATGTATTCACTTTGTATCCCTGCTGCAGCCCCCTCACTCTTCTCCTCCCAATCCTGCCCACCCTACTTCTGCTTCCCCTGTGCCCCTACTCTAGGCCCCTGATAAGGGAGGACTTCCTCCCCTTCTATTTGACCCTAGCCTATCAGGTGTCTTCTGGCTGGCTACATCATATTTCTCTGTGGCCTGACAAGGCTGAACTCCCCAGATAGTGGTGATATAAGAGCCAGCCACTGAGATCATGTCAGGGACAGCCCCTGCTCCCCTTACTAGGGAACCCACTTGGAAACTAGCCTATGGGCTTTCTCTGAGAAGGCTGTCTAGGTCCTCTACATGCATAGTCCTTGGTTGGAGTATTGGTCCCTGCAGGGGCCCCTGGGTCCAGGTTTTTTAGCTCTGTTGTTCTACTTGTGGAGTTCCTGTCCCCTCCAGGTCTTTTTATCTCCCTCTTCTTCTATAAGGTTTCCAGCATTCTGCTCAAAGTTTGGCTATGAGTCTCAGTATCTCCTTTGACACCCTGGTGGATAGAATCTTTCAGAGGTCCTCTGTGCAAGGCTCCTGACCTGTTCCTTTTCTTCTCTTACTTAAGATGTCTATCCTGTTTGTCCTTCTGAGTGAGGTGTCAGCTACTTCCCTAGGGTCCTCCTTGTTTCTTAGCTGCTTTAGGACTAGAGATTTTAGTATGTTTATCCTATATTATATGGGTAAATGGATATTAGCATTTAGTCATTTTTTAAGCCACACAAATAATCCATCTAAAATAACTGCTACTTTGGAATAACAACAACAACAACAAAAAACGTAGCAAAGCCATTAAAAGAGTGACCAACTACAATATGGGTAAGGAACAAGGAAATGACATCAGAAGAGGGAGAAAAGGGAACAGGACAGGACAAAAGCCTACCACAGAAGGCCTCTGAAAGATTCTACCCAGCAAGGTATCAAAGTAGGTGCTAAGACTCAAAGCCACACCTTGGGCAGAGTGCAGGGAATCTTATGAAAGAAAGGGAAGATAGAAAGACCTGAAGGGGACAAGAGCTCCACAAGGAGAACAACAGAACCAAGAAATCTCCACCGAAGGGTCTTTTCTGATATTGATACTCCAACCAAAGACCATTAATGAAGATAACCTAGAACCCCTGCACAGATGTTGCCTATGGCAGCTCCGTCTCCAAGTGGGCAAGGGGAACAAGGGCTGTTTCTGACATGAACTCAGGGGATGGCTCTTTGATCACCTTCCCCTGAGTGGGACCAGTCATAGCAGGCCACAGAGGAAGACAATGCAGCCACTCCTGATGAGACCTGATAGACTAGGGTCAAAGGGAAGGGCAGGAGGACCTCCCCTATCAGTGGACTCGGGGAGGGGCATGAGAGGAGAAGATGGAGGGAGGGTGGGATGGGAGGGGACAAAGGAGGGAGCTACAGCTGGGATACAAAATGAATAAACTGTAATAAATAAAAAAATAAATTAAAAAATGAAATAAGAAAATGGGGTTGTTGAGCCTCAAATGGAATCTGTTCCTTTTTAGGTTCTGGACATTTAGCACTTACATGGCTTGGGAGTTAGAGAAACTTACAGACAGGAGCACCTATAAAGCAACAGATATATTTCCTTATGGTTTTCAGAAACTTTAGGGTTTGTTTTTATGATGAAGTCTCACCTCAGAAACTGGCCGCACAGTGTGTCTGTTCATACATACCATCTGATAAAAAGCCATACATTATCTGAGACACAAAGAACTTACACAGTGAACAATTCATCACACTC
Source organism: Pachyuromys duprasi (assembly GCA_028658305.1). Lineage (NCBI taxonomy): Eukaryota > Metazoa > Chordata > Mammalia > Rodentia > Muridae > Pachyuromys > Pachyuromys duprasi. The sequence goes on from CM053763.1 coordinate 28,480,093, forward strand.
AGTTTATTTTGTCTAGAGTTTTAATCGGATTTATCCAAACCAGTGATGTGTGCAGAGACGATAGTCTTACAATGCTACAGTAGTGTGCGTGTTGCACATGGACACTCTACCCTCTACCTTACCTGCAATGGTGCTGTGGTCTCCCTGTGGTCACTTATGCCTTTTCATGATCTTTTAACATAGGAAATTTGAGTAGAGACATTCCTTCCATGTGTCTCAGCCATCGATCCATCGAGTCCTGATATATGACATCAATTCCCGTTACTTGAGCCCTATGAAGCTGTTCTGAGGTGGAAACAGCCACGAGTGGCTCCGCTGCACAGGCAGGGTACCGACGTGAGGTTCAGCCAGAAACGGCATGAATGAAAACCCCTCGGCACTGTAAATGCTTATTCACATTTTCATTTTAAAGTGATTTTTTTAAAAGGGCGTGCCATTTACTCTGTTAGGCATCAAATGCTTTTCAGATTATTCCTAAAGATTCTCATTTAAGGAAAGCAAAAATGAAATAACAAAGAGAAAGTAGCATACAAGCGTAAGTCCTCTGTGAATACTTTTCTCTCTTAACCCTTCTCTGGTTTCTGTATACACATAGTTCTGGTGATTTATTTACAACTCAAGGAACTCAAAAATTGTTCCAGGAAATATAATTACTGCTAGTTTCTTAAAGGCCAGTACTTTAAAAAGATTAATCTTCCTTGCTTCCCTTGCTTTCCTGAATTTGAATTTTCAGGAAAAAAAAAGTCTGAACAGAATAAGGATTTCATACAGCAACAGTTCACAAAGACTGCCATGTGTGGCTCAGATTTGGTAATACAAACTAGGTCCTTAATATTTAAAAGTGAAGGCCTTGAGATGAGATGATAGTGAAGGCCGTGACTGGATTCATGTGAGAACACAGATGGGTTTGGTGACCGTTGTAGCCATTCTTTCTTTCCTACACCAAGGTGGTTTATGTTGGGTAAGGAGATGTTGGTGAAATAGAATTAGCATGGTGAAGGGCACAATGGTTCTGAGAACACCACGCTTTGAGTGTGCTAAGACATTCTAACAACCTTGACTCGGGAGATTTGATGTGTACCCTGGATGTCTTCATCACATGATCATTAGCACAGCACAATAAACAGCTAAGGGGAGACCTGAGTTGTCAGGTAGTGTCTACACCAGCTTCTGGACCCTGAGCTGTATCTTGAGAATACACAAAAGGGCAAGGCACCACACCAGAAGATTACAGATCACCTGGCAGAAAACACAGTGCTATAATGAAGCTGAAGCTGAGGAGAAAGAACAAAGGTGTGCGGATTACAATAGAAAATCAAGAGTTTTCATGAGTAGACCTCATCAAAGTCTGCCACTAGGTCATATCACTATTCACAACACTACAGGTTTAAATTCATAATGAAAGTGGACAAGCAACAACTAGTGTGATAATCAGGAACACCTTCAAGTCTTCCAAAATAAAAGCATGTTCCCATGTTCCCATGTTCCACAGTATGGCCACAAAAGTCTCCCCTCCTCTCCCAACACAGACAGTGACTAGCAGAGTTTGGGAGTAAAGAGTTAGGGTTTTTGATATAAGAGATGGAAAACTGCAGTTTTTCAGTTTTCCCCAAAAAAGCTGAATCCTCTTATACATTACTACACTTGATGAATTTAAAAAAAAAAGAAAAATCACTTTGGAATAGATTAAAAATTTATTTTTTATTTCTTTTCCTTTTCAACCAGTGCGTAGAGTACTTAACAAAGGACATCAGCTAAATATAGATGTAAGGAAACTGCATTTCCTCTAAGCATGAGCTGGAGTTAGGAATTTACTACCCTAAGAAAAAGAATAATAAGGGATGGAGGTTGATAGAGTCATAGGTGGGATGATCAGAGGATTCCCTTCTTTAAGACAGATGACAAAAAAAGAGATGTCATTCAATTAGAATAGCTTGATCAAATGGCCACAGAGAAAAAGAGTCAGATAAAGGGTAGCATCCTTAAACCAAGAAACCTAGCCTATATTGACATTAGACTTCAAAGATATTTCTTGTTGCTGTCAACACACACCTTGTTCCTTGTGACAATGATGGTGAGTAGCCAGGCCAGCTTCTTAGATGAGCCACTATATGGTGTTGTCTTGGAGCCCACTGTGTAATCACCAGCACAAGGGTAAGCTTCACACACCACAGCACTGTCCACGCTTTGTGCAAATAGGCTTCCGTATGTCCACTTAGGGCCGGTGGTGACTGAAAAGCTTTAGTTTAAGGGTCAGCTTCCACTGATTGCTGATTATCTGTGAACATCTACGTATGTGCCACTGCCAACACTTTCACAGAGACAAATTTCAGTTTACATGATGCTGAACCGTCCATTTCTGCGGTTTCTCAGTTTTCCCTTATAGATTTCATTCCCTCGACAGACATTCCTGTCAGTCATGGTTTTCCCTTCTTTCAGATTTTAAAAAAAAATTTGCTGTTGTTGTTTTGTTTTTGTATTCTGTTGATTGCTAAATATTAAGTCAGGATTACTAAGTTGTGTCTACTATAAAAATCTCTCCACAATAAAATAGGCCTCCTCCTTAAAGATAACACATTCAATAAATCATTTTAAAAATCAAGGCAATTCAGTAACCAGTCAGTATATATAATGCATTTCATGTTTGCTAGTAATTTTATCAAAATATAAGATTATTACCATTATTACCATTTTAGATGTCCTTGGAAATGGCCCAGGACTACAAGCTAAGGCACAAGATGACTAAACTCTGCTATTGAAAAGTCTGAGCCCTTTCTGCCATGGCAGAAGGAACTTTAATTCCAGCCACTCCTTTGGCTGACACTTCTCTCTCTGTGTTGTCCATGCACACAATTCTTTACTCTCTGGGATGCTGATTTTAAGAGAGGGATACTAGCAGAACATCAGGTATAGTAAACTGACACATAGAACACAGTAACTGTGTTTCTAGTATGGTTGTTATTTGCTACATTTTGTTTGAAGATGTGGCTATCCATGCTCCTATCACGACTCCAAAGGTACAGTTCATTTTTCTATGTTTTGTTTTTATTAAATATAAGCATATTATCTCAGCTTGCTTCCAAACTTTATACGCCTCCCTAGAAAATACATCACAAAACGTATATAACATTTACGCTAGTAATTTCTAATTGAAGGTAGAATTAGGTATCCTGTCCAGCAAGGTTACTTTTCAAATGAGAAACATTCTATCATCTTCCTGACACAGAAGATGAAGACAGTAATGATGGGGTGACAGTAAATTAAAACTTTAGATACATTACATATACCATAGTGGGACAGACAGTGTCAGGAAAGAGCTCACATTTCTATCTATTCATCATTATAATGTGACACAAGCTAAAAAAAAAAAAAAGTCAAGAGAAGAAAAAAATGCAGACCTTGCCTAACAGTATCATATGTACATGTTTCCAAGCCCATGTGTCAACAGTTCACACATGTGTGCTCTGCTTGAAGATAATTTACAGTAAATATTTTCAGAATAATCTTTTCTTCCAAGTACAAGATACTCATATTCCACCTAAATACATTATGAAATGCTGGTATCTGTCCACCAGCCACAACAATTTTGGCTTTATTTTCTCAGGATTAATGTGGTCTAGGATAAATTTTAATTGCAGTTTTAAAAATGAAGATAATTGGATAAATTGGATAACTCAATAGCATAAATTTTCACTCAATCCTAAAGGAATGCTACAAAAGAAGTGTGGTCTTTCTTAATATATTAGAGCATACTGCTAACTTAATAGGTCTGTATTTGTATGTTCTATAGGACTTATATGACAGTATCTATACTTTGCTGGGATTGATCATCATCTGAAGTACTCATTAGCAAATTAATTAACCTTGGTTTACTAGATATATATTAGTTGGACAGTTGTAAAATTCGTTGGCTCACTATTGCACACACACATAGGAAACAAACTTCTTTTTCCTTATTTACATCTGTGGGATATACAGGAGACCTTATTGAGCTCTGTGTTAACTAATTTACACACTTGATTAAATAATGTGTTAAATACTAACAATTTACATTTAATCCATAAATGAAGTGTGCTATTTAAAATATTTGAAATATAGCATCATAGAATACCACCTACGTGGGACTCTAGCAAATGGATTGAGGTACTGCCCAGGATTCTCATTTATTCCCTTATATCATTTATGATACTGCTTCTTTTATCCCTTTTCTAGAGTGACTATATTTTTTTTAATGTAATTTATTTATTTTTATCTCAATCACAGGTTAGGTACTTTGCATCCCAGGCGTAGCCCCCTCCCTCATGCCCTCCCACTCTCCCCATGACTATATTGCTTAAGGAAATTTAAACCTTACCACCTTTGGAAGAGAACCTAAAATCACTTCATATTTATTTGTTGTATTCTCTAAAAGTAAAGATTAGCAACAATAAAATAGTGTTATCTCATTAAAATGTTTCCAGAGATTGAATTAGAGACTGTAGAGGAGAACTCACAGTTAAGGCTGAAATACTAATTACTGCATGTGATCTAGGACACGACACAATCTGGATCTACAAAGAAAACGTTGACAGTAGTGCCCCTAAAAAAGAAGGCACACTTAGCATAGAGTGTGGAAAACAAAGAGGAATCCTTCAGGAAAGAGGGTGCTAGATTTATGGGCATCACTAGCTGGCAGATTTCTATATGGTTTACAACCGATACAGCATATAGACTTGATCTGGCTTTAGTAGACATGACTGGTAAAGGTAATAGTGAAAGGGTATGTGAAAGAGGCACCATTCTGACCAATTTTTCACATGCACCGTGGGAGAAGTAATCTTAAAATGATGAAAAGGATAGCAACTGCTGATACTATGTCATTTTTGGAATCTATACTCTATACTAAGTATATGAAACAATAAAAGTTTACCACACTTTATCCTCTGGAGACAAATTATATGGCATAATAGCATGTCTCAAAGTCCTCATTATTTTCAGTTTACCTTCTAACTGTATAAGGGAGCAACATGTCAAATCCTGCATATTTTTTTTAATCTTTTGAGTAACAAAGTATTCAGCAGTAAGTTGAATAGTTTTCAATTTAATGTATTCATTTCAGGTTTATAATTTCAATCAGAAAAAGATACACAAGTGGCCTGCCAGGGTGAATGGGAGAAATTTGGACTGATCTATTTTGTACTAGCTCATGGCCAAAGTCTGGGCTCTTAATTTAGTTTCTGCCTCTGTCATATTGCACTGAAACTTCCTGGGGAAATATCCTATGCATCTGGCAGATAAAAACAGACAGAAAGGGAGATGGGAATTCAGCTCCCAATCCTCTGCTGAAACAGAACATTGACTAATGATGATTTCTCTAACAACATTAGTGCAGTTAGACTCTCCCATATCCTTTTGTTGAAGTTTTATGGCACTGGGGAACGAAGAATGAACTCACAGGACATATTTAATGCTAAAAAGCAGTATATCTACTAAAGGCACTTAAAATTCCAGAATGAAATTATATGTAGCACTTCACTGTGAACAGAATTTAAATATGCTACTCATGGACAAAATCTTGAATCCCATTTTACTTTCAAATATACATCTCTATAACATTATATTCAGCTAACTAACTCTACTCTACTCCATTACAGAATTATGACAAAGATGAAGTGCTGGGCTTCACCACGGAAGAGATTCAATTCATCTATGTTTTGTAAAGTTCTCATGCTTGACATTTAAGGAATTTGTATAAATAAAATACATAATGGATCAACAGCTAGTAAGTTTTTAACTCAATGCTTAATATAGGGTTGCAAATTCAAAGTTAAGCATTGTGAGTATAAAAGACACTGTACATGTCCATATGTATATGTCCATACAAAGAAATCCTCTCAGAAAAAAATTGTCATCCAGGTACCATGTTGCCTAAGTAAATTCTAATATAGAAACAATGGGAATTTCATGGACAGCAGAGCCCCTGCTTTCAGCCAGGGATCAATGAAGAATAAACCAGAAGCTAGCCCTATATCCTGTGCAATCTCATTATGACATGTTTCTAGGAAATCAATCTGTCTGCTGTTTATTGCACATTTCTCGGATAGATCACATTGAAATTCAGCCCTCCAGTTCTTCAACTCTCATTCCCAAGAAAACAGCAACAAAAGAACCAGTTCCATGTTAAAAAAATACATAAATATGTAAATAACACCATAGCATATAGATAAGCCTTTTGTTGCTAAGGCCCTCCAAATCCATACAAGAATACAGTTTTCTAAAAATATATTGGATGACATAAGTCTCCAAATAGTTGTCACTTGAGTGTTTCCAAAAGGAATGTTACAAGTATAAACTGGGAGTCTTTGTGCAAATTATCTTTAGAGAGAGCCACGACTACATGAGGGCCTGTGGGAGACTTCAGGTCTGTTTCTTGTGTAAGCTAATGGGATTAAGAAGGACACCCTTTGCAACCCTATGCAGATGAAGCCCTTCTCATTTCCTAGTCTGCTTCAGAGAGAATCATATTAGAGCAGAGGGACTCTATTTTTATTTACTTTAAGGATGAAAATAAATTACCATGTTTCTTTATCTTATTCGCCTAGCTGTGAAATGAGATTGTAAGAGAGAATTAAGGCAAGCATTTAGTTAGTATTTGTGAGGGATTTAAATGGGAAAACAAGAGAAAATCTAAATAGATGAATGCTATTTCCTATACTTATATGGAATTAAAGATTTTCACTAAACCAGCTGGAAGCATTCTCCCTGAGACCAATTAGTTTATAATACACTTTCTCCTTTAGTAGAGCTCAAAGCTTCTAGAGACTACCTTGATGAATGCAAGTTTATATGTAGGTATAATTGTCATTTATCAACACTAATGTTAACAGTGAACTTCGTAAGTGCCCATTAAATATTCTCAGTGAGATCTGATTTTTCATTGCAAAACTACTACACAAGTACCTTTATGGATTTATGTTCCAGATGGTTATACCATCTGGGAGCTAACTTCCATTGTCTAATGGTTTCTTGCTACATTTATATGTATTAGGCACCAACACCCACTTCTAGTTGCAATCATTTTATTTCCTGCTTCAGTGGTTAGTAGAATGGGTGTTGTGTATAGTTTATGCAAGTGATCACAGATGACAAAAAGGAGCAAACAGACTTCAAGGTTCATATGGCTGATAATAGAATGTGCAGCAATAAAGCAACCTCCATTGACCATTTTCAATCTAGAGATCAGAAGCATTTGTACTTAACTTGACATTGTAGTCTATGAAATATGTATCCCAAACAGGTTGAGTCTGCCACTCTGCTCCTTTGTTAATGTGGGTTTGCCAGATGGTATTGATGAGACTTTATTTTCTGAAGAGGCTGCATTTAAAGAACACCTGATGTCCTACAATGTACCAGAAATTAAAATGCCAGACTTTCTAGTAGATTGATTAAAAATGAGAATATAGTGAACAGCAACTACCACTGCACATTTTCCTTCCTTCAAGGCAATGATCCCATCAAATTTCAGACCAAATAATCTAGAATTTGATGGCAGGACAGCATACCTCAGATGACCAAAGCTTGGCCTTTGTTCAGATAAAATGTATGTCCAGCCTAATGTTTACTTTTCGATTCCATCTATAACCTGCATATAACCACCATATTTTCAAAATATTCCCTTTAACACTAGTAGTGAGCTCTCTAAGATGTTTATCTATGTTTACCTACGAACCTATATTACTGTATATGGCAAAAGAGGCTTTAAGGATGTGATCAAGTTGTGGAACCTGAGATGGAAGATTATCCTGCACTATGAAAGTAGGCCCAATAAAAGCAGAAGAATCCTTTCGAGAGATAAGAGATTGAAATCACAAGAAGACCATGGATGATGATTACAGGAATCTACATAATAAATAATAAACTGAAATAATAAATAAATACCATGGAAATAAAGGTAGGAACATGAGATATGGAAAGGAGGAGGCCTTTAGAATCTGTGGTAGATTGTAGTTGATGGATCCTAACTTGTGACTTCCAGAAAGAATTCAAGACTGATAGGCAGCTGGAGTTTAGCTTCATAAGTCTTCTAATTCCAAGCTCCAAAGTTGTTAGAGTGTATATATGCATTGTTTCAAATAGTAAGTGGCAAATAATTCTTCACAGAGATATTAGAAAATGAATTCAGATTTTATTGACTACTGAACTCAACTACTGATTTCACATAATCTTGAATAATTTGATTATAAGACTAATCTACAATCGGGAATATTTTTACTAAGGATCATTAAGAAAGAAACTTAGTCCTCACTCAGACAGGCAAACAGGGTAGACATCAGAAATGGAAGAAGGCAGGGAAGAGGACATGAGCCTTCCAGAGCAGGCCTCTGAAAGACCACCCAGCAAAGTATCAAAGAAGATGCTAAGACTCATAGCCAAACTTTGGGCAGGGTGTATTGAATCTTATGGAAGAAGGGAGAGATAAAAAGACATGGAGGGGACAGGAGCTCCACAAAGAGACCAACAGAACCAAAAAAATCTCGGCTCAGGGGCTCCTACAGAGACTGATACTCCAACCAAGGACCATGCATGGTGAAGACCTAGCCCCCTGTTCTGATGTAACCCATGGACAGCTCAGTCTACATAGGGGTTCCCTAGTAAGAGGAGCAGGGGCAGTCACTGGCATGATCAATTCCTCCTGGTGAGGCAGACTTACTAGGCCACTGAAAAAGAGGATCCAGACAGTCCTGATGAGACTTGATAGGCTAGGGTCATATAGTAGGGGAGGAGAACCTCCCCTAACAGTGGACTAGGGGAGGGACATAGCGGGGAAAGAGGGAGGGAGTGTTGGACCAGGAGGATATAAGGGACTGTGTCAAAGCCAGGATACACTAAATTGTAATTAATAATAATAATAATAATACAAAGAAAATCATGATAGAAGAACAATACTGAGGATGTAAGAAAGTGAGAAAGGTCCATACATGGATAAATTGTCCTATTTTAAATGCATGATGTGAAAAAAAGTCTGATCTCTATGGATAGGAATATTATTAGCTGTTTGGCCATTGGTTGAAAACTTATACTACTTTATTCAAAACTTGTGATGAGAATTTACCCTCTTTATTATTCCTAGGTTTCTCGATTATGAATATTTCCTATTTTTCTTGTAGTAGATGGTAATAACAAAGAGACACACTATTAGAAAACATGCACATAATAAGGAACTTTGGAATGCTCAGCCCTAAATGGGATATCTATATCATGTCCCTCTTTCAAGGCCCCGGGGGCTATGTAAACAACATTGCAAGAAAGAAAATGATTGAAAGAGCCTGATGTGATAGATGAAGCCAAGGAAAGGGTGGTTTGCAGACACAACTCAAGACCAGCATAAGCTCAAGCCAGATAATATCCTACTATTGCAGAGGCAAAATACCATGAAGTCGCACCACAATTATAGGCAAGAACTGTTCCCAACTGAAAGCTGCTGTTCGATGGCAAATCATTTCTTTTTTCAATGAAGAGGCACTGGGTACATCAACCATGCTGTAGGGTAGGTACCATACGGAGAAAAGCTCAACGCAAAGGGAAGAACAAATAGAATAGGTAGAGAGGTAAGGGAGACTGTGAGACAAGAGTGTAGAGGGGTAGGACTAAGATCAAGATATATTCCACGAATTAAGCAATGATTACATAAAAAATATTTGAAAGAAGGAAAAAAAATCCTATCTTCAGAATTAGTGGGCCAGATCTCTGACATTATTGGGTATCTTGCTATTCAGCCTTATCTTCTAACTGCAATTATATTCACTCACTGATTGCCTATTCATCATGAAAGCCTTTTAAATCACTATTCCTCACTTAGTAGTGATCCCCCAGAAGACATAAGGCAGAGTTTGGAATATTCTGCTTATCTGAATTGGGAGGCTGATAGACGATGTTATAGTCACCTAATAGAATCCAGGGATGACTTCCAGATGTAGGCGGAGAATGCTATAGCCATAATACTTGGAACAAAAATGTTTCAAATTGTTATGTACTTGTGTGTGTGAGTTTACATAGACGTGTTTGTGTGTATTACATACATTATATCATATACATAATGAAATTTCTTGAATTTTTTGCTGGTAGCAATATGTCAACATTTAAAACTTTTCAGACTTCTCATAGCCTTGGATATCAGACTTTTGGACAAGGGATTCTCAATATATATCTTATAAGATATTACACAGTCCACCAGAAGGGAAAAAACAATTATTCAGGCCCAAATGTCAAGAGTGATGCTGTTAGGTGACCATTTTCAAGAAAACACACCATCTTCCAGCTGACAGTTTCATTTTGCCCTAAGTCTAACTTACTGAAAGAGCTGCCTCTATTCATATATTCTACTTCTTTGCTGAATTTACTGCAACAAGCTATTTCTGCTTCTGAAACCTTGTTCTCTGCTTTAGGAGAACAGGTGAATCTTTTGACTGACTTCAAATGTTGTTGATTACAGGTGATGCTCACATAGCTTATTTATATTTATTATCTCTATAGTTATTCAGTTCTATCTACCTTTTAACCTTTTCAAGTAGGTAAATGGAACTGACTACTAGGCATTTTCACATCTTTGTTTTAAACATATCAAATTAAACTTGCTGGGGCTGTCTTATAATCTTCCCTCATTTGTTATTTGTTCTTCTTAAATTCTTCAGGTCTTTGATATTTTTTTCATAATACATTCATTGATATCTATACTTTTATTTAAGTACAAACACACTGGACATCTGTACATTCTTACATTTTAACCATATAATACAAATTTCAATACCTAATTGTTGCCCTTTCCTCCAAAATGGTGAGAGTCCTTTCTAGTGCTTAAAAAGAAAGGTGTCCCTAATCGTAGTATAGAAAATTCTAGAATGTAGCCCAAATATTGTTCCAGTAATTACTCCCATGATATTGTTACTTTCATGCCAAAATATATTGGCCTGATGTAATTCGGGACATTAACCAACTGACAATTCATTAGAGGTTATCTGTGTTAAGTCTATTCTTATCTTGTGAGCCTTGTAGAAGTAGGATTTTCTCTATCATGAGAAAAGTAAAACCAGAGACATCTGAAGTATAGCCTTCCAAGGGCTATTAGTGCCCTTAGAGAGAAAGAGAAGCCACAAGAGAGAGGTTACAGGTGGCTTTCAGGAGCAGAAAGAAGACCTCTGACTTCATCCAGAAGAGGAAAGGAAACTTCAGTCCTACCATATAAAGGGCTGGAGTCTATCAATGGCTAGAATGAACATGAAAACAAGATGGGATGAACGGAATGAACAGATTGTTTTCATTGCTTATAGACAAGAGTTGATGAGATCCAATATCTTCACTTCAGCTCTGAGTGATCAGGATCAGAAAACACTGTCAATATCACTTAGACTTCAGACCTGAAGAATTTGAGATAGGAAATGACTGAATGAGTGGCTCTAGTCTTTCTGAAATTTCCAATGACACGCCTATACCAACCAAGCCACAACTCCTAATACTTCAAACATTTTCACCAACTGGGGAACAAGTTTTCAAACATATTGACCTATTGGGGCCATTGTAATTCCAACAACCACACAAGCTACTAATTTTACGTTAATTTTCTAAGCAGCAATAAAAACTAATGCAGTAAGCAGGCTTAACATAGCTTTCCTTCCACATCAGTGAAAAAATAACTCCTATTACTGTACTGTGGTTCATACAGACATTGTGAGTGCTGATAAATATATTCCTCAACCAGTATTCCAAAGGCTGCTGAAAATACACGCTGTGTATTACTCATGTATTATTCAAGAAATTAATGAATGATGCAGTTTATTACAACAAAACCAATTATTCCTCTTACTGGCTTGACTCTCTGAAAATGAAAGTTTTATATATGACCAGTTCAAAGAAACTATCTGCTTTTAAGAATGAACACTGACAATCAAATTTTATTTAGCCTGGACAATCTATACAGTTGTATGACATGCTATGAAGTGGCCCAGTACATGCTCTTCCTGAAAGGAAAAACTGCACTGTAAGAAAGAAAGAAAACAAAAAGATGTTTCCTTGATGCCAGTGTAGTAACACTGAGAAACAAAGACATTGCATATATGTACAAAGACATTAAAAACTGGACTTACACAGCTTCCTGTGTTCAAAGATTTCACATGTGCTGTTCACATCCCAACATGTGATTATCAATTCTTTTTCTAGAAGTGATAATCAAGAAATATATCATCAGCTAATAAACTGGCATGTAAATGGTTGGATGTGGCAATCAAAAATGTTTTTGTGTGTGTTTGTGTGTGTATTTTCTTCTACAAACCAAATACTATAGCTACTGGAAAAATTCTACCTATCATGTTTTCCACCTGTGAATGAAAAGAGAGCACTGGAAACTGAACAATTTTGTTTTATCTATACAAACTTGGTGTGTGCTGTGCATGTATGTATGTATAAATATATGATATTAAAATAGTTGACCTAAAATGTAAAGGAATCTGAGAGTCATCCAAATTCACAGAATTCTTCTTTATGTTCTAAATTTCTGGTGATGAGGCAAGACTTTTAGTGGAGGCATTGGGACACTATACCAGCCACAAAACCTTTCTATAATTTGTTCTGCCTACAAGATGTCCTGGAGGCACAAATATAACCTTCATCCCAGAAAGTTCACTCAGCAACTGGTGGAAACAGATGCAGAAACCCAAAGCTAGTAGCTTGGGAAATCTTAGAAAGAGGAGGAGGAAGGACTGTAGGAGCCAGAGGCGTCAAGGACACCACAAAAATACCAATAGATTCAACCCACCTGTGTTCACAGGGGTCACTGAGCCTAAATTGCCAACTGGGGATCCTGCACAGGTTGTACCTACACTTTTGCACATATGTTACAGTTGTGTAGCTTGGTCTTCATGTGGGACTCTCAATAGTGGGAGCAAGGGCTATTTATGACTCTGTTGTTGTCTGCCTTTGCCTAACCTCAATAGGAGAGAATGTGCTTAGCCTTACTTCTACTTGATATGCCCAGGGGCTTGATATCCATGGGAGGTCTCCCTTTATCTGATGAGAAGGAGGAGGAGTGGATGGAGGTGACTAGGAGGGGCAAAGACTGGGACTAGAGGAGAAAGGGGAAAATGCAATCAGGATGTAAAGTACATTAAATCAATTAATAAAAATTCTGGTGATGGTTTTCTATCTAGAGTAATTTATGAAAGAGTTTATTATTTTACACTTGTATTGTTTGCTTTTGCTTACACCTCTAGTTCTGACTTTATAAAATACAATGTGAAGATGAAAGAAAAAAAACCTTAACTTTAAAGATTTTAAAGTTAAGATTTTAAGGAGAATATCATTTTGTATTTATGTAGAGAAAATTATTTAATTGTACCAGGCCATATTCAACAAAATAAAAATTATAAGCATAATTTTTGTGTCTTGGAAGATAAGAATGTTCCAAAGTAAAAAAAAAATTATGGTATAATTATCTTCACCTATATGGGATATATTTTTGAAATGAATACCTGGAATAACTACTCTGTTGCCTTCTGTTTCTCCAATCTCTAAGACTTTCAAATAGAATGAATGGCATGACTTGTGGCAATGATTGTTATCTATTAATATAGCATTTGATGAACATTCAGATGGGAAGAATGTAAGTGTCAGAAAATAGATTTATATAAAGTGTGTTTAAAGTAGAGGATGGTGCAAGCCCCTCTCAGGAGATTGTTTATTAAGCTGAATATGTATGCACTTTATTGAAAATATGATAATAAATTCTTGTAGTGTGGTTATCTCTTGAATCTATTTTCAATTTTTTTCTCTTTCAAGTGTGTGGTGTGGTTTTCTTTTTTATTCCTTTTTACAAAGAGAATTTGCAAGTTCTTTGATAAAGTAGGCGTTAGTATCGCTTTATACAGAAAAGGAACAACATAAACGATTATTTCAGCCAAAAGAAAAGGTTCCAAACATAGAATATATGACATTCTAATTTCTAAAATGGCACATTTTCAAAATTATTTAGGCGTTCAGAGCACATAGATATCATTCTATTAAAGGAACATTATGGAAAATAGGACTATTTCTCTTGAGCCAGCACCCTTGTACAGTTAGAGTTTCACTAGTTATATTCTTTAAAATGCTTACAGTTACCTGTCAATCTTATTGTCAACAAGAAAAATGAGTAAACCTCAGAATTCAGAGTATGTACAGAATTGGCAGGTTGAGGTATCTATGCATCTTTCCTTTAAATCTACGATGAATCACTTTTATAAGCTTTTAGATAGGAAATGTAATGTCTCTATATCCATCCTCCCAAAAACCTCAGTCAGTTTGCTATGTACATATCACTTATCATTTTGCTAGGCAATTAGCTACTTTTTTTCTGAGTTTCTGTGGTACTAGCAATTGAACATAAGGTCATACACTTGCTAGGCAAGTGCTTGTTCTATCTGCTTGACTACTACCAGACTTTTTCTTTTGTTTTGTCACTGTTTTCCCATTTTAAGACATGCTCTCACAAAACTGCCCAAATTCATTTTAAACTCAACATGTAGCCCAAGCCAGCCTTGGAATTGCAGTTTTCCTGGCTTAACTTACTGAGTATCTGAGCTTATAGACCTGTAGCATTAAACTTCATGGCCGGATTTTACTTACCAGTTGAAAAACATTAGCCATTTAGACTAGCGTGTGTTTGTGTATATATATGCATGTGTGTTTGCATGTGTTCCTATGTGCTTATATATGGGAGTGGGTGTAAGTGTATGTATGTGTGCATGTATGCACATCTGTCCATTTTTCACTTTTTTTCCTGAAACTTTTGGACAATACTTCTTGACTGAGCTAAGGAACTAACACTATAAAAAGCATTTACATTGGGAGAGTGATTAATATTAAAAGCACCATTAGTTTTTCTTATGCATCTCATATAATTGTAAGAATTTAATATTTTAGTTCTATATATTTCTTACAGTTAAGCATCTTAGTTTCCATTTATGCCGATGCAAATAACTTAAAAGTTATTTAAAAGGAATAAATGTATGTGTTCAACTGTCTCTAGTATATTTTAAATTTTCTTTAATTTACTAAGCTTACTCGCTGCTGATTTGTTAGATTTGCAATGGAAAACTACAAGTACAGGAGTGGGAAGATTATGATTTTAGGAAGGTGACAAAAGCAAAATCAAACGGGAGCAGAAATCTGTTTAAAAAACAAAAATAGCATTCTATATTTCAAAAAATAACCTGATTTCCATTAATCTGCATACATATTTATAGTCTCCTTTGCAAAGGCATCTGAGCCTCTTAGAAAACCTCGGTGCTTCGTAGAAGGCTCTGTCAGTGACGTCACTTTGAACAGCAGCTCAGATCTTGAGCTGACTCCAGAGCCACCCGCATGGTGAACATGACAACATGAATGAAAAAGAAGCTAAAGAACAGTCAGGTGGATTTGACTATGACACTGGTGTAAAAATCTGCATTTTTTGGACAGGAAATGTGGTCAGAGGAGGGGGTGGAGAGAAGGGCAAAATATCTTAACTATATGGAGTTTGGAGCTGCTTTCGAACAGGGAACTATGGGAGAAATGTTTTCTTTGAGAAAGAAGGTATTTTTCCCCCTTGAAAATCTATACAAGAGATCTTCGTGACAGCTGACAAGACACTAAGGCTAATTAGCTGTGATCCTGTGCACAGGTTCAAATCATGCTTGGAGCTGGAGGTTTTATAGAACTGTGTTAAGGAGATGCTGCCACAATTACAGGGACCCTGAAGCATCACATTGTCTCATGAAAATTTTGGTTCCCAGGAAAGCACATGCTGGACCAGACAGTAAGAGAATGAGCATCAAGTGGTAGGTTTGACAAGAAATCATGCAAAGAAACAATGGACACAGAAACCTCCTTATCCAAGTAATGCCCAAGAAACAAACAAGAACAACAATAATGAAAGAAAACAGAAACCTCAAATGTCCAGGCAAATACTATTTTTTTCATAATTTTTAGTAAAAAGTTTCCTTGTCTTGGTTGAATGTAGAATGCCAAGGCCCTTAAACCTCTTTGTCCTATAACTGTTTTTTTTTCCATTAGATGAAAAGAAAGTGGTTGTGGTAGGCTGAACCCTCAAATTAGGGTTTCTTTTTCTGCTAGTAAAACATAATGAGTTTCGGTATAAAATGCCCCTTCTATGTCCATGGGCTGCTTTTAGAAATTTTTTGTAACTCACTTCTCTACATGTGTTCTAAATAGATAATTGTTTCTATTCTAGAGGATAATTTTAAATGTTTTAAAATAAGAGCCCTTGGTACAAGTGAAGTGGATTTTTCTTAAGGTTTTTTAGTAACTGAAGGATGCCTTTAGGGACTGAGAATAAAACTAAAATGATTTATTTAAAAAAGAAGAAGAGTAGATGAATAAAGAGAGATATTTGCAACCAGGATACAGGAAGGGGAAAACACTTTAGAATTAGGCTGACAAATGGCTGAGTATAAGCTTCATCAGCAGACAGAAGACCTTGGGATCATTGCCTAGTTTGTTCCAACTAGAGGTTTCCAAGCTGTAATATGGGGATAATAATTTAGAGGTCTATTATTGTGGTTCAAATTCAATTACATTATAGCATTTAAAGCTCCTAGAGTGCTCAGTCTACAGTAACATTTAATAAAAGTCTCTAAGGAAACTCAGCTACATCAACACAAATGTACCAAGGATATGCTCAGTTATGGAAGACGATGGTGGCCTATGTCACAGTGATGAAAAGGATTTCCCTTTCTCTGAATCTGAACAAGGAAAACATTTCCTTCTAATTAGGAACATTTAGTTCTGTCTAGATAAGGTGCAAGATGAGACTCATTAGTGGGCAGAGGCAAAAGGAGACACTGGGGATGGAAATAAGTAGGAGACACAAATTCACTGAAGTACTAGTTCCTCACCCTTTTCTCCCTGATGTTTGGAGGTAAGAAAAATATCTTTATGTTATCCTTTATTTGGGAGGACAGGGAGAAAAGGATTTCCCAGGAATTAAGTTCAAGGGGCAAGGACAAAAACTTGATGCTCCAAGGTTAGGTACTAAGATTTCTAAGAAGACACATTCTGGCTGTGTGGAAGAGAAAGGTGGAATAGAAAAGAAAAAAAAGATTTTTATGTAATCAGTAGGTACCAGATATTTCATTGTTTGTATAAAAATTGTAAATATTTTCTATAATCTAGAAATCTCAATGATTGAAGAACTATAGGAACAACACAATCTTAGAAAAATGCTTGCTAACACTTTATAGGGGAGGAGTTTGTATATATACATATATAGTATAGATACATGTATACACCTATATAGTGTGGGCCTATTATATCTGCATATATATATACATATATATATATTGTATGTTTTAGTTTGCATTATATATATAATATATATATGTTTGTTTTAGTTTGCATTATATATGTATATATAATGTATATACATTTACAAATATACATATACATTATATGTATATATATACATATATGTGTATATATAATGCAAACTAAAACAAACAATGTACCCTAACAGCATAACACTAGAAAACATATGGACTGTGAAGAAAATATAAAAGAAGGACGTGAGATATTTTTACATATGTAGGGTATCCCCCACTTTTAAAGAGTGCTTATGGGAAGGCATCACTAGGATGTACAACTGAGTTCAAAGTAAAGGAGGTAGCAGAACACAACACAACACAAAGAATTATGCGAGCAGATTATAGGGAGGGAACAGACAAAAGCAAGAATACCCAAGGCACCTACAAATTCTATGTTAGGAAAACAAAGGGCAAGTTCAGTTCCTACACAAGAAAGCAGAGAGGAGTGCTTAAGCGGGGGGGGGGGGGGGGAGTGAAGAGAGCTGAGGCAAGGCTTCATTCCAGGCACTTAAGCTTTTGCTTGTGAAAACATGGAAGCCATTAGCAACATTTAGAGTAACTTAGTCTAAATTATACTGTAAGTACTTCCCTATGGCTGTTTTTTTTTTAACATAAAGAAACAGAAACTAATGATGAATTAATAAGATAGAGCTTTAGAGATAAAACAACTTGCTGCTATTCCAGATGACTCAGGTTTGGTTCCCAGCACCCACATGGTGAAGCCCAAACATCAACTCTGGTTTCAGGGAATCTTATGCCTTCTGGCTTCTATGCTCACTAGGTACAGAGACATCACAAGGTATAGAGACATACCTTCAGGTAAAACATCCGTAAAGAAAACAGAACTGAAATAAAACTGTTTAGTGGGTTCCCCAGTAAGGGCAACAAGGATTGTCTCTGACATAAACTCAGTGGCTGGCTCTTTGACCCCCGCCCCTCACCCCCACGAGGGAGAAGCAGCCTTGCTAGGCCACAGAGGAGGACATTGAGACCTGATAAGCTAAGGTTAGATGGAAGGGGAGGAGGATCTCACCTATCAGTGGACTTAGAGAGGGACAGGGAGAAGGTGAGGAAGGGAGGGTAGGATTAGGAGAGAATGAGGGAGGGGGCTACAGCTGGGATACAAAATAAATAAAATGTAATTAACCTAAAAATTAAAAATTTAGTTAAAAATTAACAAAGACAAAATAACTTTCTGGCCATAAACTAAAATAATACCCATTAACCATTAACCAAAAATGATTCACTAGTGGACAAGGTGAAAATGATCTATGAAGCTCGTATGTCCACTTATTTTCTTATTTTTAACTTGATAAATGTAAACTTCTCAAGAAATTATGACATACATTTTCATCTTTTATTCTTATGTCCTCCTTTTATACTCCCATCCTCCCATATCATATAAGGTTCAAATCAGAACTCCCCCATCCACTATGTTTTGTTTCTTTACAAAAGGTAGAAGATGGCTGGCTGTTTTCTCTACCTTTTAGAGCTAGAATTTGAAGTTCTCCTTCCAGAATCCTTAACAAAGAATACAGTCTAGTGAGTTAATTTACAAGATAGAGCTAACATTTCCTTTGTCATTTTCAGATTCATTTTGAAGTAGTGTTTTAAGAATATTTTTGGCAACTCAGGCCCATGTTTGGCTTTCCAAATTAGAAAAGCTTCTGTAATTGACCCACTATCCACTTATAACTTCTGCTTAAGTCACTCACATGTTCATTTGGGTCTTGAATACAGTCTGCTCAACAGACACTCATTTTAATGAAGGACTGGGTGTTTTAGCATACTTTACAAATGAATATCCATTGAGATGAACTGTAATAAAAAACACAAAATAAAAACAGACAAACAAACAAAAAACAAACGAACAGCTTCTAAGTCCCTACTGTCATCTTTCTCGTTGTCATTTGCAAAGTGTTGACAGGAAAGAACACAGCTTAGGTAGAATTGGAGCCAGACAGGGAAGAGCATGAAACTATCATCAACAAATTAGGTTGTTTCCACAGAAAATTTCATATAACAGATTTTTTAAATAAAATTTTAATCAGAACAAATGCTATAAGATTTCCCTTTGATGGACATACACTCTCAAAGAGTTGTGATGGTTTATTCCTCATCAACTTGACTGGTTCTGGGAAACTCAGGGAATACACATTGGTGGGTGTGTGTGGAGGGTTAGCTGACTGAGGGAGCCCTGTTCTGAGCCCTGGCTGGACTACAACATGGGAGTGGCAGGGGACTGGTGAGGGAAAGGGGGATGGGAGACCCAGGCTGAATGAATGGAAGAGGGGGAAAGCCCAGCAAGTAGTGGCATGCTCTTATCTCTGCTTCCTGATCTGATGACATATGAACAAACACATGTCACACACCTCCATCATCCCAGAGTCCCATGCCAGCACATCTTCATCTTAACAGTGTTCCTTTCATCTTTGAACCACTTAGAATCTCCAGTTCCAACTCCGCTACATTGTCTCCCATCATGTGTTTACACACAGGAAAAAAACAAAAACTAACAAATATGAAGGTTAAATCTTGACCAACTATTGCCTTGCTTTTCTGGTTTCCATATGTTATTATACTAAGACTTAAAATTACAGCTAATATAATAGTCAGTTTCACAGAAATGAAATTGTATTTACTCGATATTTCTTGAGAGAAAATAAGCACTAAAAAAAATAGGTAGATGGTCTTTTGCATGCTATGTCTTATAAATATACTAATATTTGGAAAATTCAAAGGTAACCATAAATTAATTGGTTTGAAGCTACATCAATGTCAAATTTTAATACCAACAAAACAATAAAATTTAAAAGCTGTACACATTGTTGAAAGTCATCCAAACTTTATAGGAACGAGTTCAATGTAATAGAGAAACTAGGAATTCCCAGTGTAGCTGGTACTTCCAAAAGAACATTCTTTAATTAAACCTTGAAAAGAAAAGACTATTATTTTTAGATAAAAGCTTATCATCAAACATAGACATTTGAATTCTTTAATACCTCAGTATGAAAGGAAAGATAGTGAAAAGCATGTGAGTTTGCAATGAGGACGTTTTGAAACTCTTTTCATTCTTGGTATTTGTTATTAGCAAACAACTAGAAGTAATTTTTAAAATGTCCTTATATGTGTGCCAGGTCCATGCAGCAGGTTTCCATATACCTCATTTCACTCAGTGCATCCATCATCTCTTTGTGGTAAGCACTACTGATTGATTCTAACTCTGGAAGGTGTCTGTCACTTGCATAAGAAAACAGCTCTGAGTTTCAGTAGCTCCTTCAATACCCTGCTGAGTAGATTTTTCAGAGGTCTTCTGTGGAAGGTTCCTGTCCTATTCCTTACCTTCTCCTACTTCTGATGACTATCTTGTTTGACCTTCTGAATGAAGATTAAGCCTCTTCCCTAGGGTCCTCCTTGTTGTTTAGCTTCTTTAGGAGTATAGATTTTGTTATGTTTATCCTATATTATATGGCTAATATCCACTTATAAGTGAGTATATAGCATGTATGTCTTTGTGCTTCTGGGTTACCTCACTCAGGATGATCTTTTCTAGTTCACACCATTTACCTGCAAATTTCATGATTTCCTTTTTCTTAATTGCTGAGTAGTATTCCAGTAAATGTACCACACTTTTTGTATCCATTGCTCCATTAAGAGACATCTAGGTTGTTTCCAGATTCTGGCTATTATGAATAGAGCTGCTATGAACATGGTTGAGCTAATGATCTCATTGAATGGTGGAACATATTTTGGGTATATACCTAGGAGTGGTATAGCTGGATCTTGAGGTAGCACTATTCCTAATTTTCTGAGGAGGCGCCAGATTGATTTCCAAAGTCATTGTACAAGGTTACATTCCCACCAGCAATGGACAGTGCAGGAATCCTTATGGAAGAAGAGGGAGATAGAAAAACCTGGAGGGGACAGGAACTCCTCAAGGAGAGCAACAGAACCAAAAAGAAAATCCTGGCCTAAGGGTCCCTGCAGAGACCAATATTCCAACTAAGGACCATTCAAGGAGAGGGCCTAGACCCCCTGTTCAAAGAAAGTCTCATTGGCTGCTCAATTTCTGAGTGGGTTTCCTGATAAGGGGTATAGGGGCTGTCTCTGACATGAACTCAGTGGTTGGCTCTTTTATCACCTCCCCTTGAGGGGATCAGCCTTGCCAGGCCACAGAGGAAGATGATGCAGCCAGCCTTGATGAGACCTGATAAGTTAGGGTCAGATAGAAGGAGAGAAGGTCATCCCATATCAGGGGAGTAGGGAAAGGGCATAAGGGGAGAAGAGGGAGGTGGGTGGTACTGGGAGGAGACAAGGAAAAATGTTGTAGTAGGGATACAAAGTGAATAAATTGTAATAAATAAATACAGAAATAAAATTAAATTAACAAAAAAGAAATGAAAACAGCTCTGGAGCCAGAACTTGAATCCAGAGTTATTTGACACCAAAGTCTGTGCTTTAAGTCATTATGCATGCACACTCTTCAATATTATAACTTAAATTCAATGAACATGTTCTGTTATGATTTGATCTATTTAAAATGGACACCTTTATTGTTTCTCAATGTCTGTAAAGTGAACATCTAAGGAGATTTAGTTTAAAAATAAAATATTTTAGTATTACCAATACTGTTAGCTCATAAACAGTACATGGACTGAAGACTCTGGAAATCATTCACTATATGGTGGTTTAACCTATACTTAGTATTTGGAAAATTCTTTGAAACTGTTGAGATTTCAAAAAATGTGGCTGTTGTCTTCTAGCATTTGATGACTTTTTTGGTTTTTTTATAATTTATTTAATTTTTATTTTATGTACATTTAGTGTAAAGGTGTCATATCCCTTGAAAGTGGCATTACAGACAGTGGGTGTATTGGCATTACAGTGCCATGTGGGTGCTGGGAATTGAACCTGGTTCCTTTGGAAGAACAGACAGAGCTCTTAACCATTGAGCCATCTCTCCAGCCCCCCTAGCATTTGAATATAATTCATTTATGTGCAAACTGGAGCTGCAGTAGCTCAGGAATAAGTGATTTCATCTTGTTAGATCATGGCACATTATGATTGTGTCACAATTTATTACCAAGTCTGAAATGATCATGCAAGGGAAGGTGATGCTATCTGAACCATGTGTTTACCTATCATTTATAAATATATATATATAAATATTTATAAATATATAGTGCACATCCATGTTACCCACCTGGCTCCTGTCTACAGCAAAGCTCATTTAGTGATGGCAGAAGTCTGTCTGTCTGTAGTTTGATGGTGTTTGGATTATTGATATAATAATGATATATGGTGCACAGTACAGTGCATGAACTGTAATATATATTTATTTCATAGTTGTAATCACTGCCTATATTTATTATTTACAAGGACATAATCAAGCTACAAGGTTTGGCTGTTTTCCCAATTCAGCAAACACAAAATGATGTAATAAAACTGATTGTAATTTACAATCTTTACAAAGAGCAATCCTTCCAAACATGTATTTTCTTCAGAGTCCATACTAATTTTGATTATAGTAAAACAAAAATAAGGCAAGATGTTTTTTTTTTCTGTCTTGTAACATTCAGCCAGTCGCAAGCTGACTCTTACACCAAGACACATGTTATTTTTATGTTGTGGTTGCTCACCATATTGGGAAACTCAACCCTCTTTTCTCTGTACACAAATGCAGCACTGATGTTGGATAAGTCTGCTTGAATTATAGGCAAATACGAAGCACAGGGTAGCATAAGGCAAAGTATGAGCTGTTTGACTTGGGGCAGAGACTAAAGAGAGGAGAAAGGGGTTCACAGAAGGAGGGGATGAGGGCAAGCACCGAAGAGTACTGCTTTTTATTTATAATCAAAGAAAATCCTCTTTGTGCTTGAGGACTGTACCTATGGATGTCAGGTTCCTTGGTGAAAATACAATATAATCCCATTGTTTTCTGTTAGCAACATGCTGAGTAAAAAAGACACCAGAAATGTTCATTTTAATAAGGTTCTCTCTTGAGTCATAAGGCAGAGTTCTAATTCCCTTGTAAAAATCTGAGGATAAGAAGACCAGTCCTTGGGGATGGGAAATGGGAGAAGAGAGAAGGAAGGAGGGCAGGATTGGGAAGGGATGAGGGAGGGGGCTACAGCTGGACTACAAAGTGAATAAATTATAATAAATTTTAAAAAGCTAAAAAAAAATGAAGATGAGCCCTGAACTAAACAAGACCCACAGTTTACTGCTTTACATTTTTATGTTATCGTGGGTCAATTCTTTCATTTGTTTTTCTAATATCCCTGTGTCAGATAATATAGAAAGGACTGCCTAATGTACACTACAGCTGGTGTACAGGCTAGGATGCTTCCACTTGACGTTGTTTCATTCCAGGCATGAATAAAAGAAACAGTCCACTGTAACTGAGCAGTTCTTTCTGAGTTCATGAATGGTTGTTTTATAGTTCTATGAAGTTCTTATAAAGCTATCACCTGTTAAACCTTAGTCTTCTTGATGTAACTTTCCTCTGATTTCCATTCTTTCCTTTTTTTCCTCTCTCCTTTCACTGTGAAAGTAAGTGAAATTTTACTGAAGTCCTACTGTGTACATAGGTACACAGTAGACTTTTCCAAGGTAAGTCAAGCACCTGCACATAACTGCTCGAAGTACATTTTATTATCTCTCATTTTAGGTAACCAAGGAAACTACAATAAGATCCTACAACTGTGACTCTTTATAACTATGACTACAATGTCCCCTGCGGTTAAACAATCCTAAAGTAGAGTTAGGTTATTCCTACTGTGTCTCAAACAAAGGCCTCAGGACAATATTCCAGTTGGCAAATATGAGCTAAGAAGAGACTTCATCTTCAAGAACCCCACCCTATGTTGTTACTATGTATACTGCGGTTTTCACTCTCTCTTAGCGAGCTTTTCTGTAGCATCATGCAAGAAAATAACCTTAGAGTGTCTGCTCCAGCTTGAGAGGAAATTTCACTTTTATATGTCACCCACCTCATAAAGATTATATATATAAGTGTTTTGGAGGTGATGAGATGGTTCAGCAGCAAAGAGCATTTACTGTTTGTGTGGACAACGTGGGTTCATTTCCAGGCATGCACATGGCAGCTCATCTATAACTAAAAGTCTAGAGGACCCAACATATCTTCTGACCTCAGTAATCTCTTGCACACTCATAGAGCACATACATATACTCATAGACACACACACACAAACACATACACACAGTATAATAAGTAAATATTTTAAAAACTTAAAGCCTTTAAAACTCTACAATGCAGAATATACTATTCCACTAATTACCAAGTCACTTTGGAAGATCTATTTCAAATTTTCTTTTGAGGGTTTACTGTACTAAATAAGTTTCTCCTTAAACTGTCTTGTTGGTATAATCTTCTCGTGGAATGTATACAATTTACCATTGTTCATTCAAATACTGATGTATTTACCCTACTATCTAGTTTCAATCCAACATTGCATTGTGATGCTTATTTTGCTTCACCTGTCTCAAGTTTGTGTAAACATGCTACCATTTGTTCCCTGTATTGCCAATAAAAGAACGAGCCAATGCTGAGCAATGGAGAGAATAGGGTGGGGCATACTGGTGTGGAGGGAAGGAGAAGGAAGGAGCTGGAGAGAGATCCAAGAGAAGATGACTAGGAAACATCAAGAGAAATGAACCAGACCTAAGATATGACTAAAAAGCAATTATAATGTGGGAAATCTGAATGGTAGGAAGCTATGCTGACTTTAAGGTTATGGATGGAGTAATTATTGCTCAGCACTGTATCTAGGTTAATTAAATAAATCCTAGTCTCGGTGTGGTGATTTGGATATACAGATGGTTTAGGAATAACCGCTGTTCAATTAAAAGATAAATCAATATTAAATATTAATAATCATCAACACTGTCTCTTTGCTGAATTCTTCCTTTTGAGGAGATATGAATGCAACATAAAGCTTTTTATGATGCCATAAACAGTGATGTATCAAAACCTCTGTGTTTGTATAATGATTTCTTTCAGATATGACTGAACCTGACACTCTATCACCATGAACTTGGTGTGAAATGGGGTCAGCAAAAACAGTGATGGGGTTGACATCAGAATGGACAAGCAAAGTAGACAGTGGTAGGCTCCAGTAAAGACTTTTGCTTTAGTTGAAATTATATTTAATTTTATTTATTCTCAATGATTTCAATAGAATATATTTGTTACTGTTAATAGTTCTACAACTTCATATGCCAAATACTACAATAAGACCAGGGATGCTTGGACCTGAACTCTGACTCTCATGGTTGTGTTGGCTCTCATGTATGATGATTTACTGTAAGCCATCTCCCTAGCCCTTAGACCAACTTTATCACAGAATATTTGCATATAATATATGTCATGAATATTCATTGTTTCATCAGCTCTACATTATGACATCCATTATATTTTTAAAGGAGAAATAGATAGAAACACTTATGCAGAAGGACAAAATGCTGTGATAAGGTAGCTAGAGAAATTCTATTAATTCCATCTTTACATTCTTAATAACTCCTAATAACTGGTTTGCTAAGTTAGATCCATGATAAAATTCAAAGTATTTGTTCTACCATGTCGAATTCCACATAACAATAGCAGCAACAACAACAATAACAAAAAGATTACAAAACCAAGTGCTAAAACACTAGATAATATATAAAGATAAGGGGTATGTGCATCACTTTAGAGTTTGTGAATTAAAAACTAGGCTAAATGCTATTATTTACTATTCAGAACTTGATAGTAAGACCCTATTGCTGAAGATAGCACATACTTATATCGTAGACCATGGAAACACCTAGCTGGACGCCTCACTGTACTTATTAGTTCTGGTAATGCTGTGCATGCTGCCAGAGGAGAATCATAATCATCAGTCTCACTCAACTGTGAACCTTGTGAGCTACAGTGGCAAGAAACGCCACTGGTTCAGCAGTGGTACAAATGTGTAAAGGTAATCAAGCTCTTCTTAATTAAATTTAAGATCCATTCCATAAGGTAGAACACATTCTATTATGCTCCTAAAAGAATATAGATCTAAATGGCTGCTATTGGCAAATCACTATAAACATAGATGAATGTATCTCTAACCACTCAGAGTAGCGGCTTCCTGAGGGAGGTGGTAACTAACAAAGAAGACTGCAGCTGGCCGATGGGTAGACAGCAGGAAACTATGACACGTGCATCCCTGAGTAGAATGTCTGCATCGCCGTCATCATCTCAGGGCTCTGGGATTTATGCGGAAGAGGAGGCAGAAATATTTTAAGGGTAAGAGGTATGTATAGTCAACTGAAAATATTTTTGAGGACAAACTACAGCATAAGCCTAAATCATAGTATTTTACTCTATTCATTGAATCAGGTTGGGAGAAGTTTGCAGTAATTCAGGTAGACAAGACCTGCAAGTTCTTAAGCAATCAGTCAGTGCTAAAATTAAAAGTGTTCCTCAGATAAGAGGAACAAGAAGTGACAGGCCCTCAGACAGAAATAAGTATTTCTGCTTACATTTGATAGGAGTAGGCAGTACAAAACTGCAATGATATTTTTAAGAAAAATTAAACTGTTAAACAATATGTCCTAAATTTCCACTATTGCCAGCCGGATTTTAAAGGATAAAATAGAGAATTAGCTAAGATCTGATCTTGGTCCTCAGAAGATTTTTCTGTGAGTAGTTGTTGAATAGTAGTTGTTAAATCGCTGTGATTAGTTGGAAGGGGGCATACAAAAAATATTCCATATGGATTAGTGAATAGGTCTCTCTGTGAATATTTATAAATTAAGTACTTTAAAATAAATATATAACACAATACATTGATACTCATTTTCCTAAATATTACAATCATGTAAAACATACTTCAAAAATAGCAAATCAATGTGCCAATCAGTTATTTCTCTAATTTTTCATGCCATAATATTTATTATCACATAAAATTAATAATTAATATTTATTTTACACTTATCATTTGCTAAGTGTGTTTTAAAGTGTTTTATTTCATTAATTCATTTAACCTTGCAAAAAAATTATATGACAGTAAGTCAAGTATCTTTAATTAAAGATTAAGAAAATGTATACAGTATAATATGACATAACTGACATGCAAAGTCATGGAGGGAACCAATAGATCCCATTTGAGACACTATCTTTCAGCCATCAGGTTTTATGAACACTGAAATAAACATAAGCTCCATTCCAGTTTCATAGATTTGCACAGTTTATTTTGATACTTTAGAATAAAAGTCCTTTTCTTCAGCCATTCCTCTTTAAGTTAATGGCTTTTCTCTTGATTATATTTATTTCTACTAAGATACGTAAACAAACTTTGTGTTAAAATTCTTATTTTCAAAGGTGAGTGTAATAAAGAATATTGGGCTTAGCCTTTCACTGCTTATATCAAGGATAAGAAAATCAATTTTATTGCAAGTACAATGTGTGAAGAGAGATGCTCTACATCAATGCTCTAGTCATTCAGCCTGACATTTCTTTGTGAAGTGGGCAGAAAATTAAATTGCCTCAAATTAGAGGAGAAAATCACACACCATGAAAAGTAACATGTGCAGTGTCCATGGAGGTCATGTTTCCACTGACGTGAGTGAGACTCACAGCATATGAGTTCCGTTGATAGTAACGGGCCCTGTGCTGTTACCCTTCCTCGGGAGCTTGAAACCATTGTTCCTCAGCAACCTCAAAACAGCCAACTTTCCCTGACATTTTAAGTTAGTTTTGTGGAGTGACACTGTTACACTTGTCTACAAAGTTAAGTTTACTTTATTGAGTATATGCAGTCTATTCATGGTACTTGGTTGGTACTTTAGTCTCCACAAGCTCCTCTGGACCTTGATTAATTGACTCTGTTGGTCTTCTTGTGGAGCTCCTATCACCTCTAGGTCCTTCTATCCTTCTCCCCACTTTTCCACAAGACTCCCTACTCTTTACCCAATATTAGGCTGTGACTCTCAGCATCTGTTTCGATCTGCTGCTAGGTGGAGCCTCTCACAGGACAGCTCTACCAGGCTCCTGTCTGCACTCATAGCAGAATATATTTAATAGTGTCAGGGGTCAGCTCTCTCCCATAGGGTGGGTGTTTCAGGTTGGACCAGTCATTGGGTGAACATTCCCTCCATCTCTGTTCTACCTTTCTACCTGTATATCCTGTAGGCAGGGTAAATTTTGGATCAGAGTTTTTGTGGGTGGATTATTGTTTCCCACCCTCCACTAGGAGTCCTGTCTAGTTAGATGGAATCCTCTTTAGTCTCCATGACCCCTGTTACTAGGAGCTTCAGCTACATTCACCCCCATATCCTCCCAAAGATTGGACCTAGCCCCCCATACATAGATGTTGCTGATAGGCAGCTCAGGGTTCCCTAGTAAGGGAAGTGGGGGCTTGTCTCTGATATGGACTCTGATACATGATTTTTGATCACTTCCCCTTGGCAGGGCTGCCTTGACAGGTCACAGGGGAAGAGGACACGCTCAGTCCCAATGCTACTTCATGAGCCGGGGTGGCTTGGTGTGGGGGCTCCCCTTCTCTGAGGAACAGGAGAGGGGGGAAGGAAAAAAGGCAGGGAGGGTAGCACCAGGAGGAGAGAAGGGAGGGGACTACAATTGGGATGGAAAGTGAATTAATTAACTAATTAATTAAAGTATGTGAGGTCTTAATATTTCAAGCTTCTTTTGTTCAACCTTTGCTCTTCAAATCAATATTGTGATCGTCTAGATCTTGACTTTTTTTTTTTTTGAAGCATCCTAAGTTTTAAAACAGCCATGTAAAACTAGAATATGCTAGTCAGGATTCTGAATGAGTATAATTTTACATATCAAATATTTCAGAGGACAATTTGAAATTTCACTACTTTCTTCCAGGGTCCATAGAAAACAAGAAAAATGAGAAGGATAGATTTACTTCAAACCTAGCAACAGACTCCTGAGCAGCAAAGAAGAAACAAAAGAAAAACTATACAAGTCTAGGCACTAACTTGACACTTCAGGTAAAAATTAGTGAACACCTCAAAGTTTTAAAACATTGGAAGACTGAGGGAAAAAATGTGAGAGGTAGTGAAGAGTGGTCCTGGTAAAGTGGGTGGTTGCAGTACAACTCACCATGGTCAAGACAACACTGAAGAAACTTAAGTAGAGATAATAGACATACCACACATGACAAGATTGTCTTCTATGTGTTAAGTACTGAGGTAACTTTGTGATTTCATTTTGGAGTTCAGGCAGAAGGTAAAATTTCTTTGAAGGAGACATCAAGGTAACTTCATTAAACCCTCATGGAAAACCATGGGAATGAAATATTTCAGACTAAGCAAATCACAGAATGAGCAACAAAGGCTAGAGGGCAAAGAAAATTCAAAGCCAGTCCTTGAGAGGAAGTAAATCACTTTTACTGGAGGTCAAAGGAAGGTGGGAGATGTCTGTTTGTCACAGTGACTAAGAGGTGCTGTTAGCATTAGTTTCACCAAAGCCAACCAGA
>CM053763.1:28510455-28570057 GCA_028658305.1 Pachyuromys duprasi
CCAGCAATTAATTGCTCTCCAACTATGTAAATCACAATGTTCAATAGGTTAATTACATGTTACTTCCGAGAGGATTTGCTATTTTTTCACTCTGTTGACTTTTATGTTCCCACTTAGTTTTGCATGACATTTTTAAATTCGTGGAATTATTTCAAATATCCATTTATCATTTGCCTTGTCAAATAATGAAATGAGTTTCATTCTGAGATGCAGAAAACTAAAATAAAGACCACAGGAAGAAGAACAGTAAGCCAGACAGATCATACAGCATTACAGCCACTGATAATAAATTTTCTTGACAGTCACTAAACTGGACTCACAAAACATGTCCACTGAGAGCCTTGGACCAATTGACTAATTGAAGTTAATCCAGGCATTAAAGTTGGCTTCATTACAGTCTGTTACTAGTTAAGGAGCAGCTCGACATAGAGCAATTCATTAGTGTTCACACCATGTTGGAAATTTTGATTTCTTTATAGTTTCTGGGAAGGATTTGTGGTGATTTAGTCTCCCTAGAATAGGTAAGAAGAATGTATCAGTGTTTGTGGTACTTTTGCCAAGACCTGGGCCTTATTCCTAGTTCTTGGCCTCCCTGGAAGATGTCAGTTTCTTAAGCAAAGTGAGAAGGATATGAAGACTAGTGAGACATTTCTTAGATGCCATATTGTTGACAACTTAGCAGCAATATCCATAGACTCAGAATAACAGGTAAGGCACTAGAATAAAATTCAAAATTCAAAGTGATAGAAAGAATATATAGCTGTGTGTGTGTCTATATGTGTGTATGCATAAAACAGATCAATTTTGAGGACATTCATCACTTCCTTATTATTTATCCCTTATAACAAACCATTTTAATAAATTTATTCCATATCTGTCTATTTGCTATATTCTGTTAGTAGTTCAATATTATCCAAATATATATGAAAAATTCTTCTGTAAGTTAATCATGTGCTCAATAAAAGAGGATTTTTTTCTGTCTCATTTTCCCTAGGATGCCTGTTAAGTGAACATTTGTTTTTAAAAGTCATTTATTATTTTACAGACTGCTGTAAAGGTTGTATTCATTATTTATATAATAAAAATGAAAAATCCACTCTGTAATTTATTCACATTAAAGTAATCTCTGACTTTGATAAAATAAACTTGAAATCAGAAAGCTATATCCTAGAAAAGAAAATAAATAGGACTGAACAAAACTACTGATGCAAGAAAAATATTTAAGAATATGTATATGTAATACTGCTTTAGTCAAAAATATTTGTGCCCTGTTATCAGTGACATAATCAGATATCTCCTTAATCCCATCATAGTTTAAAATCTCCAACTAAATTTAGACATATTTTAGTAACATTATTGAGCAATTGAGTGAACAAATTTGTGTAAAAGAGTAAAAATAAGTTGCACAATTTTATGAGTGCAGGAAAGCATCAGAGTTGATTAAGACATCTCTGGTTCTGTGGACCGTTGCTTAATTTTCACATGATTATCTATATATATTCCAGGAAATGATTTAGCCTCTCTGAGCCAACTAAATTGGTGTGATTTACCTTGTCTTCATGTAATTGGACTATATTGCAACATAAGATGTTCTCACACTGTTCTGCTCTCCTGTCATCACTGGTGTAAGTGCTAGAAGATTATTAACAGCCAATTGGAAATTGACAACTTACTGATCAATAACTAGTCCTTTGGTTGCAAAGATTATAGAAAACAAAACATTAAACTTTCAAAATCCAAACAAATCTGGTAACCTGCTTATTGAAAAGTAGCCTTTCATATCAAATAGTTCTTTTTCTGATAATAAGCAGAGATCTCATTAAAGAATAGCTACAAAGATGTGTCATAGAGATCATAGGAGTCTGGCATTCATAACCAACAATGGCTCATTTCAGAAAGAAGCACATGCAAGCACAGTTCTATATGACACAGGTTCAGCCGGGAGTTATGTAGGTGCTTCTCTCACAGGACTATGAGTGAGTGAGTGACATGTAGACGCTTCAGTACACAATTTGGCCA
Source organism: Pachyuromys duprasi (assembly GCA_028658305.1). NCBI lineage: Eukaryota > Metazoa > Chordata > Mammalia > Rodentia > Muridae > Pachyuromys > Pachyuromys duprasi. The sequence goes on from CM053763.1 coordinate 28,512,475, forward strand.
ACCTTTCTTCATTTAAAAATGTTCTTCTAGAGTCTTTCAGAGGCCCTCTGTTCTGTCAAGACAACAAGCAAAGTCATAAAGCAACAATGGAAAAAATTAAAGCATATATAAACCTGAGCACAGAGTCTGATGTTCCTCTGCATTGCTACAGTACAATAGGTGTTGGAAAAATCAATGATGAAATTCATATTTATGGTAGATTTTCTATAGAGATATTGCAGTGAATCTGCTATCTACAATTAATACAAGATACAGGTTTGGGGAAAGTGTTAACTGTTCAGTTTTTGTTATTGTTATTTGCATACAATTTAGTGCCATATCCAACACAGTTAGTGCTTGGAGTTTAGGCACCGGGAAAAAGAACCAAACTGGAGCTGGAGAAGGGGGATACATGCATTTCTCTGTCTTTCTGAAAACTATATATACTTTTACAAAACCATGATTTCTTTGTCTTGATATCAATATTTCTCCATAAATCACTATTTGATTAACAAACTATTTGATTGCAAAACAGAATGCCAGGTGGAGACCATTTTCACTCATAAGCAACTTAAATCCTAGTCAAACTTAGTGTTTTAAAACAGTATCTAACACCTATATGCAATATTTTCTCAATCATACCTCTGATACAAACTTAAAGCACTCTAATTTATCCTAATGAATAATTTAAAGTTCAGTCTCTCACGCAATATGATTATTTTTATTAATAAAGTGCTAATATGCATATGCCGAAGATGAGCTATTGCTGTTGCACTCTTGACTAGTCTGAACAAAATTCCGGTTGTGCTGAGCAGATCCTGGTTCCTATAAGATGTTTTTGACATGGCAAAGAAAGTTAACACATTTTCGTGAATTCAGTAACTCATGAATGTTACAGAAAATGCTGCTTCAAACAATGTAAAAGTATTTGTCATTCCTAACTGTATGTAAGTGGAGTGAAAATTAGTAATAAATGATGAATAAGCACAATTAGATCTGATTTTTAATACTATAAGACTCAAGGCAGGAAAAAAAAAGAAAGAAAAAACAAGATTCAAGGCAGACAACTTATGACTTGGCACACAACTTCCTCTTCCTTCTCTTCTCACAACAAACATTTTAGTGTAAACTTTATTATTTCAAGCCATTTTCATTTAACTAACATGCAAAGAATCTTGTAATGCACTTCATATAGTTTTATCACTCTTATGACCACAAAAGTCACAAAAACATTAGATTTAGTGTTTATCAAATTCTTTCCAGAAAGTATAAAGACTTTATCTATGACCATTTATCCATCCATCTCCCAACATACTTATTCTCTAGTATTATTATTTCTAGTATTTATATTCTCATTATGTGAAATTATTCCATTTAGGACTTAATAAAGGGAGTTATTAATTGAAAAGGGGATGTACCAAGAAACTTACCAATGAGCAAAAAATATAACAGGGGAACCTCAGTATGTTACTCCGTTACTATGGCCAACTCCTAATAATGTCAGAAATAAATTCTTCTCTATCTATGTTATCTATGATGTGAGACTCTGAAGATTAAATACTTGCAATCATTCTTTCCTGGAAATGATGCAACAGCATTTGGACTTCAGGTTGGTGGTTCTTCTATCATTTCTGTAATTTTATAATTATAGCAAGTATTATTCTGCTCACCTGGGTTCCAAAGCATTTGTCTGAAGTTCCATAGTCAAATGTCAGCTAAGCCTTGTGGAGCCACATAAGGCCGTGCAATCTTAGATCCCTGCTTTTAAGTTTCTAATTGCTAAAGTAAGCTTCCAGGCAGCGTTGTCTAAGCATCCTGCATTCCCAGAGGCACCATAACACTTATCAATGGATAAAGCTGGATCATATTCGTTTAGCCATTCAGAATTACTCTAAGCAGTTTCAAATTCAAATGTGATGTTATCAGTTGTTTGAAATGCTTACTACAAAGAAGAACAACCACTATAAATATACGAGTAATTTTTGCTAGTTAGGTAGTATTCAGTACAAAGAGGATGAAATATCACTGTAATTTTCAGAATCACATGTACATACACATTAATGTGAAATTATATCTAATTATGTGAACATTATTTCCAGTGGGTTATTGTATTTTAAATTAGAAGTACCAACTTTTTACTTGACATATTCTTCTACTTTTCATTATTTCTTTACCTGGATAGCAGTTGGAATGCCCTATGCTCATTGTTTAAGTCAGGACTTAAACATTAGAATTCCAAAATAAATGTTTTTTAAAATTACATTTAAAATTTCATAGTCCAAAAGTATTGAAAAGATGCAACACAAGTAAGTAAATCTTTTGAGTGTATGTGTGTGTTCCTGCTCCAGGACAAAATTTCATAGCCAAGAATCAAAAAAGGGGAGAGTAAAAGGGAGAGTTTAGGTATTTGTCATATGTCACATCTCCGAGAAAGAGGGTGATGCCCAAAAAGAAGTCCACATGCTAAGAGAGAATGGCAAAACCTGATATTAGATTGAGCTCTTAAAGGAAAGACTGATGGGGCATGAGGGCTGAGAAGAATTCATAGAGTTTTGATAGTCTGGAACTGTATGGAGAAGCAAGTATTCCCCAATGAAAAATATACAGAGAGCCAGCCGGCTTAATGTATCCTTGCGGAGAAAACCGGTTGTAGTGGCAACTACAAGGACCAGGGACCACAGACCAGACTGGCATGTGGAAGTCCCCGTAGGTGACAGCAGGATATCTGGTGCTAACTGAAGGCCAGCTGGCCCCCCACCTGGCATCCTGTAGGCACAACATCCTCAAGGACGGTCAGTGCTAACTGGAACTGAGATTTGCTACTTGATGGTACCAGGGCCTAGAATACATATTATGTTCCAGAGGAGGGTAAAATGCAGGAAGTTTTAGTCCTTGAATACTAGAAAACCTGAATTTATGCACTGAGATTCTCTGTGTGTGTTCCTGACTATGAATGACATATAAAACAATAGCTTTGCTTTTACAGATATAAAAATACTTATGTTCAACACTCACATTCTACTCTTAGGTCTTTCCCTAAAGGTTTCATCTGATTAAGTGAGGTATAAAATGACTATGGATTATACACACTAAGTCATTATTTTCATTTGGGAAAATACATCCATCCCTTGCTTAAACAGTCCAAGAAATAGGCTCATCTCATTACAACAGCATGAGATAAACAGCCAGGACACTGGACCTCACTGGGTACATACATCCATTTGGCATAGAAGGAACCGGGGTGCAGCCAAGTGGCTTAGATCACATTCAGTTTTCTTTGTTTCTCATTGTAACCCCTGTCAAATCTGAGTTTTGATGGTTTCTAAACGGTACTATCGCACAATTAATTTTCTAATAGTCATTTTCTTGATCTGTCATTGTAATTTGCTTTCATGCTTCACTATACAAAACAGGTGTTTTTTCTCTTTTTTTTTCTTTTTTGTTCTGTCACTAGTTATCTGTAAATATCAAGACCTGTCATCTTTTTAAAACCATAATATTGACTGGACCTACTGGAGTGTCACTACTATCAACTGTGTTGCTCTGCTATTCTATAAGCTAGTTTGAAACTTGCAAAATAATTAGTAAAAATTTCTCCCCTAAAGATAAAGTAAGAATATTTTTCTGCCATGCAAATATATCCCAATGTTTTTATTCTATATTCTTAAGTCTGTGAGTCCTATGAGTGTTGGATAGGAGACAATGTGTCCTCTGACATCTACTAACGGACAATGATCACAGGCGAGCGCAGGTGGGAAATGCTATTTCGGGGTAATAGCTCACACCTGGAAAGGTCTATTTTTTCCCTCTAGGATCTTTTTACACAGTGGTGAAAATAAACTAATTAGGTCAAAGCATCACATTGGGACTCATAAGCTATGAAGGTCTCTCTCACTTGTGTCCCCACAGGAGGCTACTGTCCAAAGGCAAACAAGCAATAAACTCCAACCAGAATAGGAATCACTTAGCCATTTCTCCTTTTGGTGTAATTTCCCATTGTGCTTCATTGAAATTGAACTCAAGAAAAGTTCACAGGGGAGAAAATATGAAGTGATAGAGAAGAAAAGACACAGGAATGGGGAAGAAATTGAATTTTCTGGAAGCATAGCCTCTTTGCAGACCCATGTACCACCACTTTTAGGAAACAAAAGAATCACAAATTGGGGCCACAAGCTGAATTCTTCAGCACCACCAGACACTTACAGAGTTCTCTGGGAGTAGCACACAAAGAGATGGAAGTTCCAACCACGTGCATGTCTGCTTTTCTTCATTTGATATTTTAATAAAAAAGAGCAGAAGAACAGCATAAGTAGAAATCTATACTAAATAAAAACCAAGGGCTGGGGATCTGACTCAGCAGTTCTGATTCCTTCTTGCTCTCCCAGAGGATAGAGTTCCCTTCCTAGCACCCATGTTGGGTGGCTCACAGCGGTGTTAACTTAGCTTCAGGTGCTCCGACAACCTCTTCTGATCACCTAGGGATATAGAGTCACCAAACATGCAAACATACACATAAGTTTAAATAAAATGAACCTTAAGCTCAAAGCCGCTCTAATTTCCTTAGCCCTCACGAGAGTTCCTTTATCCCACCCTTTTGTGATCACTGGCTTCTGTAGTGACTTGATGTGACACAATCAAATCTCATTATTCTGAGCCGAGATCCACAAATAAGAGAGGGTATTCAGTATTTGTCTTTCTGGGTCTGGTTACCTCACTCACAATAATGCTTCCACTTCTCATCATTTACCTGAAAACTTCATTTATACCACTTTCTTTTTTTTAATTTTTTTTTAGATTTATTTATTTTGTATCCAGGGTTCTGAAAGAGGGCACCAGATCTCATTACAGATGGTTGTGAGCCACTACGTGGTAGCTGAGAATTGAACTAGGACCTCTGGAAGAGCAGCCAGTGCCCTTAACCTCTGAGGCATTTCTCCAGCCCCACATTTTTAATTTTTATAATTTTTTAAAGAAAAGTAAAAACACTAACCCAGTTATGGCATTGTTAGTAGCAAGAACACTATTTCATAGGATAGTAGCTCCAAATATGGTAGTACTCAGGGATTTCTCTTTGCCTTTCAAGAAGCATATATTAGTTTGAATGCTACAAAGACTGTTGGCTATAATAATTCAAAATACATTTTTATAGCAAATCAAGCACAAGAGATAATTTAGGAAACTTCTTCTTTGGAATAAGTATGAGTCTTTGGCAGAAAGCTCATATGTGCTAGCCATTCAGGTACCGTCACTTGGTCATTCCATAGAGCTTCTACCTCAGTCTTTGCATGTTGTGCTCTTGCTTCAGGACCCTTAAATACCCACATTTATACCACTTTCTATGCAGCTTTATAGAATTCCATTGAATATATGCACCACATTCTCATTACCCACGCACCAGTTGAAGGACATTTGGGTTACAAGTGCCTCCAGGGGCACGGACCATTGAAGAATACCTACTTTACTAAGCTAATACATTTTCTAACTGTATTCTAAACACCCCTTCATCAAGAAACTCCTTTTCTAGCAGACAGAAGTGATTAGAAAAACCTAGAACTGGTGGAAAAAGAGAGAATTAATGAGTGGAGAGGATGTCCAAACCCAAATTATACAATTAAAATGAATTTCTATGTCTGAGGCTTGGGAAATATTGTGAGATCCAAAGAATCTGTTTGCCTGCTGCTAGATAGTGTCTTTTATGTAAGACAGGAAGCTGTATCCATGAAGTCTGAACAACGTGGCTGCCTAAATAAGGCTAATGTAATAACGTCAACACCAATTGACATACTGAGGTAGATGGTGTATATTTCATAATTGCCCACTGCTACTGAATTAGCTCATCAGGTCAAGGACTGCTAAGATGGGGAATCAGTTTTCTGCAGGGATGAGTTTCCTGACAAGTGATCCTCTTCCAAGTAGTCAACCCTCATACACATGTGAGCAACACTAAATGGCTTTTGTAAGTTATATATACAAATATGTATGTATGTCAGCACGATCATTTATTCATGTATACAGGAAGCAAACAATAATTAAAAACTAGGTCATGGTTTGACAGAAGGTGGAGGAGCTTATGTGGAATTGGAGAAAGAAAAGTTGGATAGAAATGATTGTGAATACAGTACTTGCGTATGAAGTTCTCAAGAAAAAGTCATCCCAAAACAAAACTTTCCCCTATTCTTTCATAGATCTGGTTCATGAAGGTCATAGTTTCAAAACAGAATTTCCATCGCAGGGTTGCATATTTAATGAGTTGGAGATAAGGCAGTGGCCCTGTTTTAGGCGTTTCTGAGACACAGCCGGCAGAGGTGGGTCAACAGTGTCATCAGTCCTTGGAGTATCACAGTCAAGTCATGCTTCCCAGTCCTTTTTTCTCCTAGCTTCCTGGTCCTCTACAAAGCGAAAAGTAGCAAAAAGTAACTCCCTGGACTAAGACTCTTTGCCACGAGTACTACCTGCCATGTATTCTTAATTACCTGAAACAATGAGAATAATAATATCCTTATGGTTGAAAAATTATTTAAATATATAGAGAATAATTTTTATGTAAAAATAATAAAAAATCTCTTAAACATCTTTGCATTTCTTCTGTTTATGCTCCTTTTCATGTTTCATCTCCTTGTATGAGTTAAGATTATATTGAATGTTCTCTACAGGTAAATATCAATACATTCTTTGAGTTTTTATACACTTTTTTGTTGTTATTGGTTTTTTTTTCTTTGTTTTTTTCAATACAGGGTCTCTCTGTGTAGCCCTGGCTGTGTCCAGGCTGGCCTTGAACACTGAGATCCACCTGCCTTTAAATCCCGAATGCTGAGATTGAAGGTGTGTACCACCACTGCCTGGCTTTATTTATAATTTAGTTATAAATTTATTTATAAATGCTTTAAAATATCATTTTGTAATTTGTGAATACTACACTTAAATGTTTTTAAATGAAAGATTATTATAGCTTTCAGTGTGTACTTCTTGTACATTTACTACAAGTCAGACAAAAGTTCTCATTGTACCCAATAAAGTTTCTTCACCCTTGAGAAGAGAAGAGAGAGACACTGTGATGTTTGTTTATGGCTCATTAGTAAACTGGTGTCCACTGAGTTTCTTGTTCCCCTCCCTTTACAAATGGCCAAATAATATACAACAGAGCCCACGTACAGAAGATTTATACCCATAGAGAAAGAAACCAATAGAATACAAGAGTTGGAAGAGAGAATCTGGTGCTGAAGACTCACAGAAATTGATACTTCTCTCAAAGAAAATGTAAAATCGGAAAAGTTCCAAACAGAAAACATCCAAGAAATTAAGGATGCCATGAAATGGAGAAATCTAAGAATAATAGGAATTGATGAAAAAGAAGATTCCAGGCTCCATGGTCCAGAAAATATTTTCAAGAAAATCATAGACTGCTATCTTCTTATTCTCCCCTAATCCCCTCCTAAAGACTACAGTCCATTCATCCTGAGTGACTGAAGCACGGTGCAAGGTGAGTATGCGGATCTAGAAAGTCAGATAAGGTATTTAGACCTGGCCTTGGACCTGTCCAGGAGCAATAACGCTTTCTGAAGAAGTCCTGTGACATGGATCCATTTAGGCTTAGAATGACAGGTTTGAGAGTTATGTAATGGAAAGACTGAAAAGGCATGGACTTGAGAATAGAGTAAGAATTCTCCAGTAGTGAGTCAATGGTGTTCAAGGTGAAATAATACTAGAACAGCTTCCCTTCAGTAAAAATGATGCTCCCCAACAGTTACCAAGTGGAGAGTTGGTTCTTTAAATAGGGATTATAAATAATTTTCATGTATGTTACTTTCTAAGATTTTATGTATACACAGATATAAAAAGTGTTCGTGCATTAATGATATAGTTCTTTAAAAACAATCTCCAGGCAAACTGATGTGCACTCATTGATATTTTCTTAGGTTTTTAAAAAGCAGTCTCATATCTGTGTCAATAGAAACAATGATCCCAATGTACATACAATCTTGCAAACACATCTGAAAACGCAGTAAGTCACCCAGAGACAAACTTCATAAAAATATTACTATTCTGGGATATGTCCTTGAGAAAAATCTCCAGGAGGGATGAAGTAATGAACATCTTGTAATCTTAGAATTGCTTGAAAAGTTGGTGATATTTACACTGAGGGACAAACTATTCAATGAACACATAGTGGCAGTCTTTAAATATTTGAAGACCTGTCATACTGAACCTGTCCATATTTTGAATGAGCCAGAAGGCATATCTAAGATAAATACACATACACCCAATGGTGACAGGTACAAATTCATCCTGAAGCCACATTTTTTTAAAGAATTTGAAGTGATAAAGAGCAGTCAGGCTTGGTGGCATAGACCTGTAATTCAGCTTAGGCTGAGAGAAGGAGGAAAGCAGGTTGAATTTGTGCTACAGTGATACAGCAGTTCAAGGTCAACCACAGCCACATGGTGAGAGCTTGTTCAAAAGAAAAACGGATAAATAACAGGGTAAGGATATAGTACAGCAGTAGAGTGCTTGCTTGGCATGATTTACGTTTAACCCCCAATATGGGAAAGAAGGAAGGAGAGAAGAATAGGAGGGAGAGAGAGGGATGGAGAAGGAAGGAAGGCAGCTAGGAAGAACGGAGGAAGGGATGAACAGTGATCACTACTATTGCAAATGAAACAACGATTTTCTAACCACTGCACATACTGAGTCTCATGATCAGCTCTGTGTGTGTTTCTGGAGCAAGGAGAGGAGTGGTCAATTGAGTGAGAGACCTTTGAAGTCTGTTAACATTCCATACTTCAAATGCAGTGCAGATAACATCAAAGTAGTTCTGGTTATTCCTTATTGGTGTGAATCTCAGGGTCAACAGCAAAGGATCCAGACTGACCCAGTAGTTTTCCTTGCCCCAAAGACTCAACTCTTCTTTCTGAACAGACAACATTGAAAGTTATTTTTCTCCTGGGCGCTAAAAAAGGCAGAAATTAGTCTCCACACAGCGTTCGCAGGCCACCACAGTCATAGAATTTGCTTTTAAGGTTTATTTCAACTAACTGGCACCTTGCTACAGAGAACTATTTGCTCTGGCCCGTTGGATTGGATTGTCTACCTTTAAATGATGAGCTCTTACTCCTCAAAAGTTGTATACACACACACACACATACATACATACATACATATGTATCAATAGAATATTGCTTTAGATATATATATATATATGGAAAACATAACTACTTTCCTTGCAGCTATAAATCAAATGGCAGAAACTATACATGTTTACTTATTTCTGTGTACAAGGGATTCAGGATAGTGCCACAACCATCAAAACCTCTAAACATATATGTCTAACATCCAACTTTCCAACCTAATGTCTTAAACCTAAAAACATTTTCATTTCAGCTTAGAATATTTTGCTAATATGGTATAATTGTCGATACCGAGAATGTTAAATATCAATCACAAAATGTATTGCCCTATTCTTTGTAAATAACAATATAATTCCAATATTCATTAAAACAAGAAGAATGATCTCATGAAAACTTACTTCTGAAAACAATAGTAATTAATTTCCCCCAAATTTCTTCAATGGGTGCTTACTAGAAGACACCTGTACTCATATCTGTTTTCTGAACAGATGTTTTATAATATCATTTCTTGGGTGGAATAAAGAAATAATGTATTCTCTAAAAAGATACAAAATGGAGAAAGAATAGCACTTCAATAATTTTTCAGGCCACTGTGGATCTGTTTCTTTGATAGTAAAGCAGAACTCAGCAAGAGTTGGTGCTTCAAGTTCACAGCAAAGTTGAATCTGCAGATTATTGTGTTCAGTGTTGAAGTCATAACCCCAAATGTGACTGTGTTGACCAATACAGCTTTTTAAAGAAGACAGTTATGGTAAAATTAAGTAGTGATAATAGGAGCTTTATTCAGCAGGGTGATCATCTTTAGGTAAAGAAGGAGAAACACCAGGGATCATGATGTACAGAGAAACTAGGCCAAGTGAGGGCAAGCTCGCTACCTACCCACCATTCAAGGAGAAAAATGAGTGCTTCTGTCCATCAGATCTAGCCTCAAGAACTGTGAACAAGTATGGTCCTATAATTTAAGCCAGAAAGATGAGCACAGGGAAAACTGAAACTAATAACTGACTATTATAAAATAAATCTAATAGTATAAAATAAATAATAAAATAAATCTTGGTGGTTCCTTGCAATGGTCCTGGCATAATGATTTTTGTGGACTTCCTCATATGGTACTATTAACTTCTTAGTCTTTTGCAACTTTCTACACTTGTATCAATGTTATGACAACACCAAAGAAATTGTCAGCTTCTTAAAAAGCATCTCTCTCTCCATGTGTCCAATTCTCACATATACTCTCTTCTGTGAATAGGACATTCTTTTTCTTCCTGTCCCTATCATGCTATAGCTTCATGTCAGGAAACTCTTCATTATCTTTTATAACTCTTCATTATTCTTTTCCACAGTGTTTCCTTTATCATGGCAGTTGTATCATGCTGCACCTAACTATCTGTTCCATTTCACTTGACCTGTTAAGCCTTCAGCTAGGAGAGAAAGTACCATTAGCTATCAGGAATGGTGGCTATGGACTTGCCTTTGTAAAAATCTTAATATAAAAAATTTTCATATATTTTATAGTAGACATAGTAGAATAATTTGCATATTTTCATAATCTTAGATTTCTACATGTTACATATATGTATGTAAAATGTGTAAAAACTATACATCTGCCATAAGATTTTTTAGTTAGTTATTCACTTTATATCCCAATCATAGCCACCTCCCTGCTCTCCTTCCAGTCCCACCCTCTCTCCTTTTCCCCTTACCTCCTCTCCTATTCCTCAGATAAGGAGTGTCCCCTAAACCTACCTCATTACCTCATATCAGTACTGAGCACTTCTTCTTCTCCTATGGCCTAACCTAGCAGCCACGTTGGGGTGGAAGGCAGTGATCAGAAACCAGGCAACCAAGTACATGTCCGAGATAACCCTCATTTTACTTACTAGGGAACTTACATGAAGCCTGAGCTGTGTATCTACAATATCTAATTAGGGAGCCTAGGTTCATTCCATGCATGGTCCTTGGTTGGTGCTTCAGTCTTCACAATCCCCTCTGGGCTCTTGTTATCTGGCTCTGATTATCTTCTTGAAAAGCTCCTGTCACTTCCAAGTCCTCACTCCTTCCTACCACTTTTCCACAAGAATCTCCAAGCTTTGCCCAATATTTGATGTGAGTCTCAGCAGCACCTGGGTGGAGCCTCTCAGAGGCCAGCTATGCTAGGCTCCTGTTGAATGGCTAAGAAGCACTTAAAGAAGTTCTTTAAGAACATCATTAGTCATTAGAGAAATTAAAATTGCTCTTAGATTCCATCTTACACCCCTAAGAATGACTCATATCAAAATATCAAGGGACAGCTTGTGCTGGCAAGGATGTGGAGCAAGGGAAACCCTCCTCCATTGCTGGTGGGAGTGCAAACTTGTACAACTACTCTGGAAGTCAATGTGGTGCTTTCTCAGAAAACTGGGAATAGTTCTACCTCAAGACGATGCTATACCACTCCTGGGCATATACCCAAATGACACTATATCATACAACAAGGAATTTGCTCAACTCTGTTCATAGCAGCTTTATTAATAATAGCCAGAATTTGGAAAAAAAACTAGATGTTCCTCAACCAAAGAATGGATAAAGAAATTGTGGTACATTTACACAATTGAATACTACTCAGCTATTAAAAACAACCATTAAAGAAACCATTAAATGTGCAGGCAAAATGATGGAACCAGAAAGGATCATCCTGAGTGAGGTAACCCAGAGACAAGACGACACACACTGTATGTATTCACGTATAAGCAGATTTGAGCCTTATAGTACAGCCTTATATTATAACATACTATAATTCAAAGACCCAAAGAAGATTAATTAACAAGGATACTTAACTCTCACCCAGAAAGGGGAAACAGATTAGACAGTGGAAGTGGTTGAAGAGAGAGCACAGAAAGAAATAAGGGTGAAGACCAGATCTGGGAAGAGCAGGATCAGGAAAACAGAGTCTACAGATAGAAGAGAAGCTGTGTGCAGGGGCAGCTCTAGGACTAGCTGGAGGCCTAAGATACGGTAAACTTCTGGGCGGATATGGGGGTGACTGTAGCTGAGACTCCAAGTAGCAGGAGACATGGAGGCTGAATAGGACTCCTGTATCACTCGCTTTTAAACTCTGTTATTTTGGGGGTTCCTTAAAGCTTCTCCCCTCCAACTCCCCAAATCTAAGTAGGAGAGAGAAAGTTAGTGGGGAGAAGGGGTGCAGAGCCCTTTATTTCTCCCAGATGTTTAGGTTCTTTTAGGGCTATACCAATTCCCTGTCATCAGCAAAAGCAACGAGAAGTCTTCTCCACACCACTGTACTGAAATGCTTCTCTCCATCTGACCCCAAGCCGCCACACAGCCTGTCTGTCTCTGGTCTCTCTACACTTCCACTTACCACACACTGCCACTGCACGACATACCTTCTCTTTCTGGGATCTCATATTTATATCCTAAGAGCCCTAGGCCGCAGGCCTCTCTGTGCTGCGTGAGGCAGGCAGTTAGGAGCTGGTAAAGACCACACTCCACATGAGACAGTTATCATCTGTCGATAAACTAAAGCCCAAACTAAAATCCCAAATTTGAACTTGAGGGATTGTCCACCCAATGCTTGGCCATACCATGGAAGAGAGCCAACCCCTCTCATGAGCTGGGTTCAGTGTGCTAACACTGGCATGTTAGTATTATCAAGTAAGCTACTGCTAAAATGTTACTGAACCATCTGAACTTTGCAGTCTGTGAGTGAGAACAGTCCAAAGACAGCTTTCCCACGAAGACGAAAATGGTTAGTATAACGATTGGGCACAAGCTTTATCAAGATGGCTTAGTGAGATGAATTCTGCTTGAATGGCAGAGTGGACCATAGAGGAAGAATGTCATGACTCTGCCTATAAGAGATCACATGATGCAGGGAGTTAGAAAAAGAGTGTGAAAAAGAACACACACCTTACACTAGGAAATCGGGGTTATTGCCAGTAAAATGAAATGCACCTAAGAAAAAAACTGAAAGAACCTGAGGGTAAAATTCCAGAAAATTCTTTGACCCCCACGCACACACCAAGGGAGGAGCAGTTCTGCTAGACCACAGAGGAGGACTTTGCAGCCAATCCTGAAGATATCTGATAAGCTAGGATCAGATGAAAGGGGAGGAGGTCCTCTCCTATCAGTGGACTTGGAAAGGGGTAGGGAGAAGATGAGGGAGGGATTCGAAGGAAAGGAGGGAGAGGGAATCAGCTGGGATACAAAGTTAATAAACTGTAAGTAATATTAAAAAAATAAAAATTTAATTTAAAAAAATTTCCAGAAAATTAATTTTCAACGAAGTCTTACCTTACAGCAAACCTGAGAAGGACACTTAAAAACACTATCTTGGTAGTCTCCCTTATGAACGTTTTGCTGCTCACAATGGAGTCACTTCCCTTACAGAAACTTCCACTAACCAGAGCAGATAGTAAATTCACAGTGAAAACTTGAAATTTTGAGCACTGTCCTAAACAGCATCCTTCATTGACAGTACTGTGTCATGAGGAAACAGCAAAAACACAGTAAAAATGTCATCTTTGAGACTATCAGAGCAAAACTTGAAGGTGTATCCATAATCAAAACCTTGGAAGCCTCACAGAGAAAACTTAAGCTGCTTACTATTTTACAGTTCTTCATTTGAAATTCCAATCTTTGAGACAGGAGAAATGTTTTAATAGCATTCTGAACCTTATGAGGTTAATTTTTAAGAAATACATACATAAAATTATGTTTATTTTAGTTTTTCCAGTGAAGCACTATAAATGCAAAGAATTTTTATTAGGTCCTCTTCACATTCCAGATTGGAAGAATATGTTCTTACTCTATTTGAAGACATAATTCGTTATTGATAACCCATGATGACTTTCATCGAGACAGAACAATTCACAGGAAGGATTTAGGTCATTTAAAATAAAATAATCAAATCCTGAAATGTATAGTGAATATGAAAGGTGAAGAAGACAAGGTAAGAAGAAATTTGGGGAGCGTTGGTGAAATTAAAATTAAAATAAAACTTAAAATGAACCCTGATAGAGAAGGTTCATTTGTTCACTTCTCAGAAGCTAGGAGTAAACAACACATATCCTGATACAGTCCAGGAAAATGTGCTTACACACCTCCATAGAGAACCACAGTGATTTGGTGAATGGGTGATTTCTGGAAACAGAATGAAATTCCATCACATGTTCAATAAAATATTATTCTGTTAATCAGGCAATGGGAATATTTGAGTAGAACTGAGTTGCAAAGAAAATTATCAGAACCAAGCTTTGGAATGGAAAGCTTTAAGCTATGAAATAGCCAGAAATTTCAGCAATGGTAACTGACAATCACAGGTAATTAGCAAGCAAAAAGTGCCCTTGGAAGTAGAAATCCTATTTCTTTCAACAGGCTCATCATTGCTTATCACACTGCTTAACAATGCTCAAAAAATAGTTGTTAACTGAAACTTTGCCTAAAGAAGCATGGTTTATTTGTAGTTTTATGTACATATGTGTGGGCACCTGTGTGTGTGCATGTACATTACATTTTATATATTCCTGTCAATTTGCCTTCTCTAGAGAGTAAGTATTCTGTATAAGTAGAATGCATAGTGGAGAACATACTTTTAGTAACTGATAGAAAGAGTGAGCCAGGAAATTACTATTTATTACTGTATTTTCATTCTATTACATGCTCTGTTTATATCTGGCTATATCTAAATATAAATACAGCAGAGAAGAACATGAGAAATAAAGAATATACAAAAATGCAATACACAGGACCTAGACTCTGAATGCCAATGAAAAGCAAGGAGAGGAAAATGAATCTCAAGTGTCACTATAAAGATGAAATCAATTTGTTGTCTGTTTTAGCAAACTCTGCCTTAAACACTTCAGGGCATTCTGTGACGGTAGAGGTTATTAACTATGGAAACACCAAAAAAAAAAAAAAAGCAAATTGTACAAAATTCCAAATAACTATCTTTGAATCAAAACCCTATAGAAAAGAAAAGATAGAAACAAGGGAAAAGAAAAGAAAGACTAATTTTTCTTAAGATTAACAAGTCAATTAACTTTAATATAATTTACATCTGTTGTCATGTTGGCTGAAAGCTTATGTGTAATTCCATTTATTTTTATGTTTCTGATTATTTTCTTCATTGATGAGATTTGTAGTTCCTATATAGTCTAGTTTGTAGCCTCTGGTTATATGTAGAAGACTAGGTCAAATACATGTGTAGGAAGGCATTGTTTATTAAATAGAGGATATGTTTCATGGGACACTACAAAAAGCCACACAGAGCCAGGACAAAGGGTTTTTATTTATATGCAGTTAGTTCATAGCTTCCAGAGGTTGACTTTCGGCCATTACTAGATGTGAATGTGACCAAAATATCTCACCATTTTAATTTGTCATGATTGATTTACATGTTAATATAAAGATGGCTGATAACACCATCTTAATTAGCTGCCGCAAATTGTATTTGTCAAACAATTAGATAACATATCCCCTCTCTCCACAGAGACCTTATGCTGACCCAGATTCTTTACATACATCATCTTACACAGTCTTTATTCACTTCTGCCAAAAAGTGAGTACTATTGACAATTTGAAGATGATGATCTCAGAAGCATTACCAATGCTGCCAGAGTCACACCAGTCACAACAGCAGTGTCTGGATGTGAATCCCAGCGGAATGTCTCTGAGGTACCTCTTCCTCGTCACTATCCTATCACTTGTTTTATAGGAGAGCTTATGTATAAATAAGAACATCAAATTCATTATCAATACAAGAACAAGTTATAACTTTTTCAATTAAAAAGAATTGAGAATTAAAAGAAAAACAAAGTAATTATCCATCTTGTTTCCTTGAGAGGCCTGTAAGAGAATTCCTTGTTTACACAGTTTTATGAAGGAAGGTAAAGAACACACCTGATAGCTAATGTGATACCCAGTACATTCGTCTTGTAAAAATAGTAAGAACACAGGTCCCAAATTATCACATTTATCTTATCAACACTGGAAATATATAAAATAAAAGTATGGACAGCAAATAGCAAAACCCTCTTCTCATCAATGACACTGGATGTGACAGAAATAACTGAATTTAAGAAGGATTTATTTTGGTCCACAGTTTCAGATCATCCAGACCCTTCTTGCTTGACTCCATGATTTGGGACAGAACATCCTGACCACATGGGCTTGAAGCAAGGGTTTTCCTTCCTTTTGCTAACATTGAGACAAGTGGTCGCTAATAATAACAAATAGTCAAGAGCTCCCCCAAGTAACTTTCCTTCTCTGGATAGCCTATCCCTCCTAAAGATTCCAGACCATCCAAAAACATCTGGAGGATCAAATATTCTAATCATAAGCATATAAGGGACATTTTGTATCTAAATTTTAATAACGAATGAAGGCAAAAGATTATTTTTGAGAGGAATCCAACTGGGAGCGCGTCAGTAGAAAAGGAAAGCAATGATACCATTTCGTTATAAGAGCCAGCAATGCAGTGAGCATATACTGGATTTTTTCAGAGATGACAACTTTCTGACTGACACAGAGGTTAAGAGAAAACACGCTAGCTTCAGTTTATTTAAAGTGGGATAGATTCTTTAAAGTCGCCATAAAAAGATTCTGATAAAAAAAAAAAAAAACCAAACAGACATCAACTAAGGTACAATCTGATGATATCTAAAGGATTTACATTTTCTACTTAACAAAATTTAATTATATGTCTATGTGTGTGACTGTTCTGCCTGTGGGTATGTCTGTGCGTGTTTGCCTAGAGTCCACAATAATCAGAAGAGGATGTCAGGTCCCATAGAACTAGAGTCATGGATGTCTGTAAGCCACAATGTGGACTGCTGGGAATTCACCTTATGTCCTTTGCAATAACAGCAAGTGCTCTTTACTGAGCCATCCCTCCAAACCCCATTTCCTAAATTCTCACATGAAGCTGTTTGTGACTTTCAAATAGAATTGAACAAATGAATAAATAAGATCCACTTCAATGTTATGGCCACCAGTTAAAAAGAATAAATAAAAGTTAATCCTGGAAGAGGAAACTAATAGAAGAATTTCTTATAAATTCTTGTCATCTGATTAGAGAAGGTACCTGGAGAGATATGAAGTGAAACCAGAGTTCAGACATCAAGGTTAAAGCAATATAGACTAACCAAGTAAGTTAGGGACAGTTCACTTAAGGGATATGGTTCTTCCTCTTCAGGTTGTGTTGCACATTGATTGTGAGCTGCTGAAAAAGGCCACGCTCAGCAGGGCATGGTTTATACAGGGCAGCAATTCAGCAATGTTGAAGAACAGAACCTCAAGTGAGGGCTTGGCTGGGCCTAACTTGTCATGGGTTCTGTCCATGGCATACTGAGATGAAAAGATAAACAGGTGAATTACTCTGCTCCTTTGTCCTTATTCCTTATGTAATAAAATCCTCCAAATTTTACATCATTTGCGCTATCCTACTGGGGACAGAAGGAAAAGAAAAACTATGTTGAGAGCCAGAGAACTACAACAAAATTTCATTATACTAATGGGAACTGAAGAGGAAAAGTGGGTTGAGGGGCAGAGAACTACCATAAAACATCCTTCAGAGCAATCTATATAAACAAGGTTGCAGGTGACATGGTTCAACACAAGTGTTCGATGGAAAAATGACCTAAGTCTTGTTCCTAAATTTTGTACCATCTGTGTAAGTGGATGTAGATGCAGAAACAGGGTGAAAGAAGGTTGGGAACAACACAGTTTTCTCTTAGTACAAGGTTTGACAAAAAGGAACCACTCCTATGGAACAAGAAGACTAAACAGTAATCTCCAATACCAGTTGCCCATTATTATGGCAGATGAGTGAGAAATAAGAGTACACCTAGAAGTCAACCACAGTTGTGCCGCTTTCCATGGCAATAAGCAAATACACAAGGGTGTAAAAGTAAGGGGAAAAGATCATGTAGCTCAGTCTTGAAGACTCAAAGGCAGGACACTGGGATCAGTTCACCTGCTGTGTCTATCTCATTGTGGGTTCTACAAGAAAGATGGGAGCTCACTCAAGAGGCAGGTATCAAACACTGATGAGCTAGTAAGCCACAGAGCGAAAAGAACCAGTTTTGTTCTTTTATATTTGCCTTTCCCAAGGCAGCTAACTGGGGCCTCTGGAGATTTGAATTCAGCACAGCTGTGCACATTGCCCAGCTGATTTCCTGCTAAATTCCAACTTTAAAGGTCCTGTCATTTCTCTCTGGACCACACTGGGGACAAAGCTTATAATACATGCAACTTCAGTGGACACACTCCAGCCATAACCAAACCCTCAAACTGCCTGTGGAAGGCAGAGCCTTCTTTACTTTCACGGGGATAATTGCCCTGATGAAGGGGGAGGAGGCAGAAATAACAGAGTAAGAGTCTGGATTTGAATAGACTGCATATTTTCTTTAGCCTTGTTTGAAATGTTTTGAAGAACAGCAACAAAGGGATTTCAATAAGGTAAGTCTGAGAGTCTTGCATTCCTTTTCTACCTGCCAGGATGGTCCAACTCACGAAGATACTTAGAATAGAACAGTGAGTGCAGATTTTGGCATATGTGCCTTGGGGTGTGTAAAATTCCAACCCTGCTACATATGTCAGACCCAGATGAGAGAAAACGGCCCTTCATTCCTTTTCCCCATTTAGCATTTTGTCAACTTAGTAGTGTTCCTTATGACAATGTAAGGAAGAAATACAAAACAGGCTCCTTGCCCTCTTCCATCACACTGCATTTTGACACTGAATTTCCCATCACTATGCTTTTGGCACATGATCCACACTCTACACAACTTTCTAAAAAGCACTGACTAGTCTACCTGCCCCATGATGTAAAGAGGCAACCAAACCCGAAAAGCATATTCTACAGTTGTGATAGGTGGTCTCCTGTCTTATGCAGACTGCTTTCCAGATAGCCTAATGATTGAAAACCCTGCCATAACAAGAGAACAGCCAGAAGTGTTCATAAATATTTATTACAACACGAATAAAAATTAGGAATGATGTATGCATAAAAAAACCAAGGGGTACATGAATTTGGTGACTTTGGTCAGATTCTCTTTAAATACAATTTACAACTGTGGCTTAAAAAATTAGCATTCTTCTCAAAATTTTGGAAAAACAGACTCTTATGTGTCATGACAGCATAAATGTTTAAAATGCATTCCTATTCGCTTCCTCATTTAGGCTTCAAAACAATTTTATGGTGACTGTTTCTATCTTTCCTTTTCCAAATAGAAATCTGAGTTTCCGCAGAGCTGTCATGTATGTAGATCTCTTGTCTGGAAATTTAAGAATGCCCCGATGCTAGACCTTTATTCTGTGCATTTATCTAATGTAAACTGTTTAACCTTTCTGAGGTACGACTTCATCATTTCTAGAATTGAGATAATTATCAACATTTACAATTACTATGACAATAATGGTAACAGTGTCTACAACACATAGAAAGAATAGCTGACATTGTTAATGCTGTTGACAGGTGAGTGTCCCTCGTTTTCACGGCCAGCATCAAGGGAAAGGGCAGGTATTTGAATTGCGTATGCTGTGATTAGAAAACGTGAAGTTATCAAGAGATAATCTCATGATGTTCAACGTATTTCAACGTCAGTCATTATTGTCATTTGGTACATTTTATTTTGTAGAATCAACTAGAAGTATTTGTCCTATAATTAATCACAACTACAGTTTTTATTGTAGCGCTTAGAAGGCATTAAGGTTATTTTAACAATATCACTCAACCAGACAATTTGCTTCTTAACAAGTCTCTGGTACTATGAAAAGGACCTCATGATTTAATATACACCAAGTCATATAAGAAACGTTTGATTTCTATGGTAACATATTTACAATTAATTACCTTGAAGATTGTGTTCTCCTCCCCATATATTTACCACTACAAAAAGCTTCCTCTTCCCTTTGTAAAGATAATGAATGCTGACCTAGCCACATTAGTGATCATTAGACAAGCTAACAAGAATTTAGTCTCTGCCTCTCTGTCTATGGTAGGCTGATCAAAACTCTTACATATCCCTTTCTGTCCCCATGAAAGATGGGGACAGATAATTTCTACTGAAATTCTCCTTGACTAATAAGGATCCTTGACTAATAATAATTCTCCTTGACTAATAATGTTTTTCCATGTCTAGACAGATTGTCTCAGATGAACTCATGCAATATTAAGGTGTAACATCATCAAACTCTTCCTTGCCCCTTTGGTCTTAACAAGGACCATTCACAAATTCTGTTCTATAGTGCACTAACATACAAACACATGTGAGCGCGTGCGCGCGCACACACACACATACACACAGCCATAAAAAACACAAAATTGGAAACCATAATATATGAGCAAAAGGCCAGTAAGAAAAAAACAAACAAACAAAAACCCCAGGAAGACAAAAACAAACAAATAAAAATCCTCAAACAAAGCAATTTATGACAAAAAGTCTGAAAAAATACTATTGAGGGACATCTGGGTTGTTTTCAGACTCTGGCTATTAAGAATAAAGCTCCTACCAACATGGTTGAGCAAATGTCCTTGTTGTACACTTGAGCATATTTTGGATGTATGCCTAGGAGTGATATAGCTAGATTTTGAGGTAGCACTATTCCTAACTTTATGAGAAAGAGCCAGATTGATTGCCAAAGTGGTTGTACAAGTTTACATTCCCAGGAGCCTACCACAGAGGTCCTCTGAAAGACTCTGCCCTGCAGGGTATCAAAGTAGATGCTGAAACTCATAGCCAAACTTTGGGCAGAGTGCAGGGAATCTTATGAAAGAAGGGGGAAATGAAAGACATGGAGGGGACAGGAGCTCCACAAAGAGAGCAACACAACCAAAAAATCTGGGCCAAGGGTCTTTCCTGAGACTGATACTCCCATCAAGGACCATGCATGGAGATAACCTAGAACCCCTGCACAGGTATAGAGCATGGCAGCTCAGTCTCCAAGTGGGTTCCCTAGTAAGGGGAACAGGGACAGTCTCTGACATGAACTCAGTGGCTGGCTCTTTGATCTCCTCCCTGTGAGGAGGGAACAGCCTTACCAGGCCACAGAGGACAATGCAACCAGTCCTGATGAGACCTAATAGGCTAGGGTCAGATGGAAGGGGAGGAGGACAGCCCCTCTTGGTGGACTGAAGGAGGGGTAAAGGAAGATAAGAGGGAGGGTGGGCTGGAGAGGGAATGAAAGAGGGGGCTGCAGCTGGTCTACAAAGTGACTGAATTGTAATTAATTAAAAAATAAATTAATGATTAAAATACTATTGAGTTAATTTTTTGTTAACCGGCTACTGTTGGGCATGGGGCCGAACCTAAAATGTGGTTTATATACCCAGTGAGACTCCACTGAAGAAAACTAAATTTTTCTTTTTCAAGAAGATGTCTACTGAAGATGTCTTCCTCGTTAGGGGTGGAAGATGTTGTCTGCTTCCTTCTTTCAGTGCCGGGACTAGATCTGAGAGCACTGTTTCATAAAATCTGTTCTTAGACATGCTATTTGTATGAGACAGGGTTCTTGTTTATATGTTATTCAATTTTTATTGTGTTATATAATTAAATTTCTGAATAAAGGGAAAATAATATACAATGTACACATATAATTTTTCATAATGCTATAATTAATGGACTAATATCCCATGCCAACTTCTCATTGAATGCATTGCATGGGTTAATCACATGCAGGTCTCACAACAATTTGAATGCCAATTGTTGTCACCATACTGTTTTAGAATCAATTGAGATTTAGAATTTGGGAAGTTTGCAGCTGACCACAGTTTTCCTTCCTGCTCCACATCCAGTCTCCTTTCCACAGTCCTTCATCCCCAGATCCTCTCCCCCGCCTTCTGTTTTCTCTTCAGAAAACAGCAGATCTCCTAGACACAACAGAAAAACAGGACAAGATACAGTAAGAAAAGACAAAAGCCCTTATATGGAGGCTGGACAAAGCAACCCAGTCACAGGAAGAATCCCAAGAAGAAATTTATCATGTACTGAAAAGGAAACAAGAAGGAAATTAGCCAGGTATTTTTTCAGGATTTGCTTATTTGTTTTAAGTTTTGTGGTTATTGTTTGTTTGTTTTTGGTGGCAAAATAAATCTTTATATTCTGTGCAGGGTTCATTTAATTAGCTGAAAGAAACTACAAATAAAATTTAAAAGAGAGGAAAAAAACAATAACATAATCTTCACTTTTTTTTTCATTCAGTGAGAGGGAACGGGAGCCTGCATTTTAAGGCCAGTCATTTTCAGTTTCCTAATCTGGTTCCCAAAACCTGAATAATAATAAAACTGTTTTTTAAAATTCTGACTATAGGTTATGGTAATTGCCTTTTGATGAAGTTTTAAATGGTTTTTCATGTCATAGGCAAGAACATATTAGAATTTATTAATGGATACTAGTTTTCAAGACACATCTGTGTGTGTATGCATGTACAGTCTCATCAATATATATGGTAGGAATATACTCTTATAAAATAGTCACATATGCAATCATGCTGGTGTGAAATATACTTCATACTCGAACCTTATCAATATAGTATACTTATCAATAGAGTATACTGTAGAACACCAGTAGACCACATTCACAGATGTATGGTAACAAGAACCTGTGATTTGCTGCTGCTAAGAGAGTGATGTGATATGTATTAATAGTCTTGGAAAAGAACAAAATTAAAATTCAGAGGCTGGTTCCTAATAGATATTGTTCTTACAACATAATAAAATTTAGTAAAAAGAAATTAGCAGTTTCATATTAAGCTGGGAATCATACACACCCACACCCCACTTACATACACATATTTATTGAGACACAGATAGGCATGTGTGTTAAAAATGAATGTGTGTGTGGTATGTGTGTCTCACACGTGTGTCCGCTAAGGTGTCCAGGAGTGATGGAGAGACAATCTGAGTGAGCATGAAGACGTGTGATACAGAGGAGAGGTATACTGCACCATGCCATTTACTCAACTGGGTTGCAGGGAGAACCCAGAGCACATAGATTTAACAAAGTATCAGCACAGTATCAGCAGAGATGACATTCCTCTGTCATCAAACTACTCTTCAGTTTCATCTAAGGCAAACAAAGGGTTTCCTTTTCTTTGGCAACTCATTTCGATTTCATTTCCTAAAATACACAGAAGCAATGGGAAGTGCATCACCGACCTGCAGCAACACAACGCAGATGGCATGTGAACCAGTAGAGAGGCTGGAGGATCAACCGCCCCTCCCCCCAACAGACCTCTCATTTCAGGACAGACTTTGATCCAGGTTTATACATGACTCTGGTATTATATATAGGAAGTACAGTATGTTCCAGTTTGACAACAGGAGCACTAGTCTTGTGAAAGAAAATAGAAATGCAGGGGTTCTCTCATATTCAATCATATACTTTTAAAAAGACGGGGCTTGCTGGAGCATGAGCATTGGAGTAAGGACTACCTAACTCAATATCCAGGGGAAACCAAGTGTTAATTTAGCCAGGCAAGTCATTTAATTCATGAGTTTTTCCACTGAATTTCCTGCTTGCCTAGAGGTCTTATTTTATCAGTGCTTGGAATATTAAAGCGATGAATCTGTTTGTGAGAAACGTTAAGTGCCGAAGAATGCATTCTCCCTTCAGTTTAGTGGTAGACAAGGGTCAGATTGGCATGGGTAGAGCTGAGCATATGGGCTTCTTGGCAGTTTCTTTAACCTGATTGTTGCTCCTCTTCTGAGTGGCAGGATGGAATTCTAGCAAACCAGACTGAAGCTTGTCTACATATAACCAACCGTTTCCAGGAAACTATGCAAACATACCCAAGTCATGGTTTCCTTTCAGACTAACTTCCTTAGAATCGCTACATAAGGAACATCTAAACAATCAGTGTGACTAGAAGATACTCCTTTCCCAGGGTAGTTCTGAATTATAGCTTTGGGTAAAATTCTTCAGGATAGTACATATTAACTTAAGTTCAAGGTAGACTTTGGTTGCAAAAATTAAGTGACTTGAGCTGTGTTTTATTATTGTTATTAAAATGTAATTTCATCATAAATTTCTTGCTTATCAGATAAAGATATATTACAGTGTTCAGAAACACTATTTTGTGAAATGACATGGAATGCATCAGCCACTTTGTTCATGATCACAATGTCAACTTAACCTTCTGAAAGTTGTCTATCCTTGTGTATATCCAGATAAAGGCATTCTGAGATCTTGCCATTAAGATAATAAAGCTAAGTGTCTACCCTCTTAATAGGATTTAGAGATAAATGGTGAGATTAATATCAAAACTGAGGTAGTACTGACCTTTTTCTATTAAATGAAGGACAGCTGGAAGAAAGTGTTCTATCATAAAATAAATAAAATAGTTGATGATCCAACAGAAATCTAGTCTTAGATTAGCTTTTATCAAGTGGCTATTCAGTGGTTTCTTTTAAGTGACAATGTTATCTCATTTCTAAAATTTATTAAGGACCATTAAAAGAAGAACAGGATGCCCACCATTAAATCTACACAGCAGGGTGTAGACTCCTGGTTCAAAGAAATTAAGTTTATATCCACCATAAGCCAGTTCTTTTCTGTGCTTTGAACCCTGGATTCTGGGTTGTGCTGTTTCCACTGACACTGGAAATTAGAGGATAAAGTGGCGAGTTTCCACTCTGCTTCCCCTAAATGATGTATTCTTAGCCGAGCTTAGGTGAGAAATTTGAATGTTTCAGAAAACCCGATTGCTTTCTTTCCTGCCTCAGGGGCCAAACTGGCAGAACACAGGATCATATATCTTTCCAAAAAATTTATACTTGCTTACAGTATTAGATTTTTTTTGAGCCTTTTATTTCTTCTCAACAGATTCTTCACAGCCACAATACTGGAGGCTGTTTCTGAAAACTGCTAATTTTTAAAAATAGACCAGTCAAGCAAATTAGCAGCATGAGGGAGGGAGAACTTTATTAGGGAGTGAACAGCCATAAGGTCTCAATAAATCTTTTCAGTCATATAAAAAAATGAAAGCTAAGAAGGATGGAAGGGGTTATGATTAGTTCAAATTTATTCCAACAACCTTGGAAAGCAAATGTAGGATTATGTGTAAGTCTCTTTGAAATTTCATTTCCACAGACTAAACCTTTTCTTACCAGAGGGGCACAATCAATTTCTGTGGTAACACAGATGTAGGAATTATATGTCCTACATTTTTAGGAAATATTTGTTTTAGGGTAATTACCAGGTCTGCCTCAACTTTTGGTCACTGGTAAAAATTATAAATATTCTAAATATGTAATCAATAGCCATGCTTTTATGCTATACTCATTTTAACTGCAGTCTATAAGATCCTCAAAGAAGGGGTTTTGTATTTTTTCCTATGTGCCTTGCATGTAAGTGCTTGATAAATATTTATGCAGTTGTGGAAAGGTATGTTTTGTTCTTTCAAAGAATAATTTTGCTTATTTTCTTAAATGTTTGACTTGTCAGATAGATTCTGAGAACAATAAGCTGGGTATAGCATACACTGAACATCCAGTCAGTCTTTGCTGAATTGGACTGATTATCTCTCACAAAGATATTTGTATCATCAGTTCAGTTTACACTAAGTTGTCAAAGCTGACTTCCTGAAAATATTTACATAATCCTGTGAAACTCAGTTATAGGAGATGAATTATATCTGAAGAATCAAGGGATGTTTTCATGAAAAACTGATATTGGATCTAGGAGAAAAAAAATTAATTGACCAGGGTGGTCATATCGGGGCATGCAGAAAAAAGATGGGTGTATTTGAAGCAGGAAAAAAAGGTATAATCAAAGGCCTTGGGATAGATGTGGAGTTGACTCATTAAAACGATGAAAGCCATTTTTGCTAGAGACTGAAGGAAGAGAGAAGAATCCGCAAATTGATTCTTAATAGCATCTGCCTTTCAAACAGCACAATGAAAAAGCGTGAGAGCTAAGAAGATACAAGTGACATCACTAAAGGTTTCAGGTAAGAAAAGACAAATGGTAACATACTGACAAGATGGTAGAAAGAACAGTCGCCAAGGCTTGCTACTGGATTTTGTAAGTGGGAAAGAAATGAGCTAGGAATTTTTCTTAGGCCTCTGACTTTTTTGAGTGAATGGATGTTTCATTAAACAATAAAGCATGGTAAGAAGAAAAGGTATAGCATTTAACAACCTAACAGATATTTACAGAACATTTCACCCAGATACAGAAGACTATACCTTTTTCTCAGCAGCTCATGGGAGTTTACCAAAGTTGACCACATGTTCAGACAAAAAGCAAGTCTCAACAGATAAAAGAAAATTGAAGTAACACCCTGTATCCTATCTGACCACCATGGATCAATGCTGAATATAGAAAGCTGGATATTATATGGGTAATAAGTAGTTACAAACTCATGGAAACTGTGCAACTTACTACAAGTTGAAAAACAGGTCAAGACAGAAATTAAGAAACAAATTAAAGACTTTATAGAATTGAAAGAAAATTGATATGCATCATTCCCAAATTTATGAAACGCAATAAAGTAAGTTCTAAGAGGCAAATTCTTAGTACTAAGTGCCATAAACAGAAATTAATCTCATACTAGTACATTAACAGTGCACCTGAACATTCTAGAACAAAAAAAGAAGATATATCCAAAATAAATTGACTGTAAAAATAATCAACCTCAGGGCTGAAATCCGTAAAATACAAAGAAAGAAAAAAAAACAATACAAAAAATAATCAATGAGACAAATAGTTGGCTCTTTGGGAAACTCAACAAGACTGATGAACCTTAGACAGAACACTGGGAACCTTGTGGAAGAGTTGGGGAAAGGATAGAAGGACCTGGAAAGGACAGGAGCTCCACAAGAAGACCAACAGGGCCAACTAATCAGGGCTCATGCAGAGACTGAAGCATCTACCAAGGACCAGATATGGACTGGACATAGGCCCTTTACACATATGTAGCCGCGGGCAGCTTAGTCTTCATGTGGGTTCCCTAACAAAGGGAGCAGGAGCTGTCTCTGACATGGACTCTGTTGCCTGCTTTTCAATCACTTCCTTCTGGTGGGGCTTCCTTGCCAGGACTCAGTGGAAAAGGATGCACTCAGTCCTGATGAGAACTGATATGCCACGGAGGGTTGGGGGACTCCCTTTCCTGAGGAGTTTGGGAGGAATGATTGGGAAAGGGGGAGGGAAGGTGGGACCAGGAGAGGAGGAGGAAAGGAGCCATAATCAGGATGTAAAGTGAATTAAAATATTAACTGAAAGTATGAGAGAGAATATCCACATTAACAAAATTAGAGCTTAAAAAAGAAAAACAACAATAGATCTAAAGAAATACATAGACTCACAAGGACACAATTTAAAATGCTGTACTCTGCCGTATTGGAAACTGTAAAAGAAAAGAATAATTTTTCTCAATATAAACCACTTGCCAAAGTTAAATCACGATCAGACGATCAATTTAAACAGACCTATTAGTAATAGAGAAGCAGTCATTAAAAGTCTGCCCCCAAAAGCCCAGGGCCAGATAATTTTAGCACAGAATTCTACCAGACTTTCAAAGAAGTGTTAAGGCCAGTGCTCCTCACCATATCTGTATCTGATATGAAATAAGACCTTCTCAATCACATGGAAGCCATAACTGCCAACGACACTGCTTGGGTTAGCAAACACCTGAGACAAGATATCACAGTAATGAAAAATAACGTAACATAAAAATAAAATGACCCCTAATGACATTTTCCTGTGATCAGCAATCATCAGAAAAGATTCCTCTTGCAAAAAATAGGAAATGTAGCAACCCACTCTCAGACGTTATGCAGAGAATTAGAGACCTTGAAATACTCAGCCCTAAATGAGATATTTCTATCAAATCCCTCCCTTCAGTGCTCTGAAAACGCCACGGAAGAGGAGAAGAGCCAGACTGGATAGAAGACACCAAGAAAACAAGGCCCTCTAAAACAGCAGAATTGGTGCAGATCTGAGCTCACAAAGACTAAGGGGGCATGCACAGGATTTGCATGGATCAGCACCAGGCAGAGACCTAGAACTCAAAGGAGCAGCGGGCATAGCTCCATCTGTAACCCAGATGCTACCTCCAATTGGTAAGCACTGGAAATTCAAATTTAGTTTCCTCCAAGTGAGTTCCACCGGAGAAACAAATTACTCCTGAGTGCAGGCTGCATGCCCAGCTGGAGATGGCCAAGAGAGAATGAACTCAGTGACATCACTGGCAGTTCCTCATTGCATTATGTCCTGGCAGGGCTGCTGCTGTTGTTAATTTTATCTATTTTTTAAGTATATGTATTCCATATATCATATGCATTTCTCTTTATCTTATAGGTGCTTGTAGATAGATAACATGGCTTCCAGGATAGTGTCTTTCCTATGTGTTCAATATCTGTGTCTATATCTGACTGATGTTCCTTTACTTGGGTTCTTCTCTATTTGTTTTGTTCCATTCATATGCATTAGTTTTGTTTTATTGTGTTATATTATATTTATTTAATCATTTCTTGGAAGTCTATTTTCTAACAAGAGACAGAAAAAGAGTAGATCCAGACGGGAGGGGAAGAACTTAGAGTCATAGAGGGAGAGAAAAAATATAATCAGGACATATAATGTGAGATTTTAAAGAAACTGTTTTCAATAAAAGAAGAAAAAAGAAGAGAGAAACCAAAAAATAAAATGTCATGCCCACACAAAAGAGCAGGCATAAGGGGAGAGGGACAAGGCCTTGGAGAGTTCCTGTTACTTTCAAGGGTCCAAACATAATTTTTAAAATAGCTATAGTGTTGCTAGGTTAATCTATGTCATTATATTCACCAAGCTCAGATCCAATTATGATGAAGCAAATAGTTGAAATACTTTGGAACTAATTATTTTCTTGATGGTATTACAAGGCTGTGAAGAAAAGATGGCTAAAAGTGGAAATGAAGGTAGAGGCAAGAATGAGACTAAGGAAAGGGGTGGAGGAGTACAGAGGCTTCGCAGGGTGTAATCGAATACAACAGTGACCGGATGGATATGCAGCAATATTCCAGCTGAGAAATAAACAGGGGGAAAGGGCGATGGAGGCAAGGGCATCAGGATGTTTAGGAAGCTGGATGAAACGAAGGCACAATCATAATATGCCATCAATCAAAGTTATGAATCCAACATAAAACACACCAGTGACCTTTGCCAATGGCATGGATTCAGTGGGTATCACGCATCGCTATGCACACACCTGACAGCAGTACAGCACAGAAGTTTACAGGAGACAAGATCAAAACAGCAAGTCCTAGGGATTGCATACACAGCTATGGATGCTCGGCGTCACACATGACTGAGCTGTAGTGTGCAGGAGCACGAGATAACTGCTTTCAGTTCATGCTAAGGAAAGGCTCTGCAGTAACAAAACGGTCAGGCAGGAATAATGACATTAGACACTTGGTGATTTAGATTGTGAGTATAAACTGGAATTTTTCTAAATGAATCATAAGGCTTCCACCTGGCTGAAAAGTAAAATAATCCACTCTAAATGTTTTCAACTACAGTATCTTCACTTTTCTTTCCAAATGTGTATATTTTTTATATAAATTAGCTCTGAGAAAGAGTTTCGTTGTTATGGTTGGACCATGGTAAAATTATACTACCCTCACCATGAAGTACAAATAATCACATATAATAAAAAGTTAAATAATACTCCCCAAACAGAGGCTTTTATTCCACATCCTCTATTTTTTCCTGGCAGAAGTGAATTATAACCTCACCATAAGATCTAGCACAAGAGAAAAAAAAATTAGCCTTCATTCTAATAGATTGACTTACTGTACATGTTCTCAACAAAAAGAATGTGGAGGAAATTGCCTTAGGAAATATCTGAAACATAATAAATCAGTTTAAGAAGAAAAAAAAACAGCACCATATATCCTAATGTCAAAAGACATCCTGGAGACTGATTCATCTGTGCTGTCTGCGGAGAGAGGAACAAAACAGCTAGCCAATGCTAATCACCAAACAAGGAGCATCTATTGAACACATACAGACAGGAGTTGTCAACTAACACACAGTAACAAGCACTTCTGTTCCCCATAAATTTAAAGAGCAGTTTCTATGTTTCATTATAAATTGTAATTCAAGGCTTCTTCAAACTTTCAGGGTTAATATATATGGTAAAAGGGAAAGTACTGGAACTGAACTATAACACAGAACACAGAGTCTGGTTATTTGCGTATGTCAAATTGATGACTCTGAGTTTATTCTTACTTACCTAGACTTGCAGATACCCCTATGTATACACACAAGTCTAGGTGAGATAAATATAAATAATTGGGATAATTATTACAATTGTTCTTATTATATTCCAAGTGATTTTTTCAAGTTAGTAAAAGTAGTATGTGCTTTTATTTTTAATTTATTTTTATTAATTAGAGTTTATTCACTTTGTATCACCCCTGTAGCTCCCTCCCTCCTCCCCTCCCAATCCCACCTTTTCTCCCTCTTCCCCCCCTTTCTCTCCCTCAGCCAACTGATAAAGGAGGTCCTCCTCCCCTTCCCTCTGATCCTAGCCTATCAGGTCTCACCAGGAGTGGCTGCATTGTCTTCCTCTGTGGCCTGGTAAGGCTGCTTGCCCCTCAGGGGGAGTTGAGCAAAGAGCTGGCCAATCAAGTGTTTTTAAATATTAACAAAGTATTTATATCTAATAAAATACAGACAAATGGACTTGGAAGAAATTGTGGGTCTTCCAATACATAAAAACTAATTTATTTAACTGAAATGCTAATGTTTGCTAGTGAAGGTCCTCTAGCCATAGTCTTTGGTGATTACTGAAAACCTAATGATGCTGAAATAGCATTGTGTATTCACGGGACTGTCTAGGGGAGTATATGATGAATTCAAATTCAGTGTTTCCTACCAATTAAATCAGTCCATTAATACTGTCTGTTTGTGAAATGTCCTTTTTAAATAATTTTTTAAAATAATTGCAGAGTGGGGAGGGTCTTATGAAACTTCCTCATCCGTAGGTATTTTTCCTTTCTTTGCCCTGGCCAAGATTCTGAAAGAAGTATCGCAAATTGGGGGATATTTGGGACACATGTCTCCACTGAGATCTGGCCCCTCTGTGGAAGCTCCACACTGCAGAGGGCTGCCTTACCTTGTGGCCTGAAGGTTCTGGAAATGCAGGGACCAGGAGGCTGTGCTGAGCATTGCAACAGATGTTCTATCAGGAAGCAAAAGTATTTTTTTTTTGTAAATTAACAGCTTCCTAACAGTGGGTGGAGAAAAGCTGGTGTAATACCATTCTGAGCTTTGAGGAAGGTGTAGCAGAGGAGAGGCTGGTAATGTGATGTGCACAATGAGTTTGTGGGGCAGCAAGCTAAGGCAAAGACCAAAAGCAGATGAACAGATACCTTCAGGTCTAGAGGGAAACAATAAGAAACACAGAAAAGAAAAAAAACACATTGGAGAACAGAAGAAATGGAACAAGAAATATTCTATATAATCACGTAAAAATTGAGTAAGACAGTGGTTATCATGATGTTCACTACGATCCCTAAAGTAAACCTTTGGTAAGATACCAATTATAGACCTAATAAATGGAACTGTGAATCTCTGTAACACATGCAAAAGTAAAATTGCATTCTTTTCCAAACTAGTACTTTCTTATTTATGGGTGGGGATTGCTACCACACATGTATGGAGGTCAAAAGAATTTGGAGAAGTCGATTCCCTTCTAATACTTCAGAGGACCAAAAGAATCAGGCTTGGCAGAAAGCTCCTTTACCTAATGAGCCATCTCACTCAGGAAAATGTTCTTATACTCTGTACAAGAGTGCATCTACTATGTATTTCAAATAGACAGAGATGTGGTGCTAAAACTAAGCCAGTGTAGTAGTTATGAATTGTTCTTTGTCTGCTGCATAAAGGGGTTACTTTTCCATAACAATTATAAAATATAGCCACAATGAGTCTAATATATTAAAAATCAATTCATTTTTTCTTATATAATAATTGAATAATTATACAGTAGCCTTCTCTTTAAGATGTATTTAAATAATATGGAAATACATAAATAAATGAACTGCAATATTTAGGGAAATTTATTCAACAGAGTTGGCCTATTATCTTTGTTTATCTCTCTAAAAGTTAAATAAGTTGCACAAGTTAAAAGCCTTATCTATGTAACAAAGAAAAGCTAGTATATGGGAAAGAGCTGCAGGGAATCTTATGAAAGAAGGGGGGGGGATAGAAAGACCTGGAGGGGACAGGAGCTCCAAAAGAAGACAAAAAAAACAAGAAATCTGGGCCCAGCGGTCTTTTCTGAGATTGATACTCCAACCAAGGACCATGCATGGAGATAACCTAGATCCTCTGCTCAGATGTAACCCATGGCTGCTCAGTCTCCAAGTATGCACCATAGTGATGGGAACAGAGACTGTCTCTAACATGAACTCAGTGACTGGCTCTTTGATTGCCTTCCCCTGAGGGCGGGGCAGCCTTACCAGGCCAGAGAGGAAGACAATGCAGCCAGTCCTGATGAGACCTGATAGGCTAGGGTCAGATGGAAGGGAAGGAGGACCTCTCCTATCAGTGGACTTGGGGAGAGGCATGGGAGGAGATGAGGGAGGGAGGATGGGATTGGGAGGAATGAGGGAGGGGCTACAGCTGGGATACAAAGTGAATAAACTGTAAAAAGAAAGAAAGAAAGAAAGAAAGAAAGAAAGAAAGAAAGAAAGAAAGAAAGAAAGAAAGAAAGAAAGAAAGAAAGAACAGGACCCAAGTATCAATTCATCATTTGCTACTTAATAATCACATTGTATTAAAGGGTACAATGCTTCCTATCCTCAGCTTCCTTGTCTTTATAACAGTGACTAATTTAGATTATCTGAACCGTTGATGATAAAGAGTTTACTAAGAAAGACTGAAGTAAATATCAAATTTTAGGTAACAGTTCCTAGCCAGTACAGTCTAACATACCCCTATGTATGTTGCTGGTACATTCAACAGTAGAACTGAGGTTGTCTGACAAAACACTTTAAAGAGCTATTTTAAGATTTATTTTCCTAGCTAGGTAGATAAGTATAGATGTCATAGAAACCTTTCTTTTTAAAAACTTCTCTTATTATTGTTAAATTTCAGCTGAAATATGGTAAGGTCACAAATATCTGAGTCTGAGGTAATGCTCTTGAAATAGTAATGTCAAAAAAGTAGGTTGCGCCAGGCACCCTCAGCCAGGAGATGAGCACAGAAAGAATGCCATGTTATGGGCTCTTCTCTGTGGACACTTTATTAATGATCTTAGAGAATAATGGAAAACAGATTTTAAAAATAGTAGAGAGGTGCTCATCTCATCTGAATTCTGGAGAACTAAGAAATAGCACTGTTGTATTTGACATTTGTTGTATTTGATGTTAATATTTACTATTGATATTACTTTTAGTAAAGCTACGGTTAATCCTAAACCAGCTGTATACCCAAATCACTACATAGAGACTGGGATTTATTTTGTTAACCTAGAACACAACGCTGGGCAATAGCTGTTCCATCCTACACCTCCAAGCCCACATAGTTCTTACCATTCAGATTTTACCCATTATACTTGCTCTTAGTGATATATTAGGTCCGGTCCATCTCTCCATGTCGTTCCAAGACCTCTCCTCCAGCTTTTCTCCTGCAGCTTCTCCTCCTCCTCTGCCTCCCACTCCTTCCTGTCCTCTGGCTCCTCCCCTCTCCCTCCTACTTCTTCCTCTCCATTGCTCAACATTGTGGCTGGTTGTTTTATTTTGGGATATTTACACAAAGTTGAGACAGGCTTAGAATAAGTATCACAGTGCAATGTCCGGATTGAAACAGAGAATGGGGGAGAGAAATCAGTATTTGAATGTATATACGTTCCAAAAGAACATTATACTAACATAGCACTTTGAATGAAGTATGACAGTACACATCAATTTCTAAACCTCAGGTTAAAAAACTTCAATCTTGGTTTGGCTCTATGTTTCCTCATATCATGTCCTTGGCATGCTTCTATCTTTACTGTGTTGCCTGTGTGTGTTCCTCCACCATCCCAAGTATCTGTGCTGTACTGTGACATGGTGATAAATATGCAAAATTTGTATTTACCAGTGGTTGAGATCTTTAACTGGAAATCCAGATATCAAGGTTTTGATCTCTCTTAGACTTCCTGTTGCTTCTCATATACTGAGTTATAAATATAGCCAGTGTGGAACTTCAAATCTAACATGGCCACATTTAACGGTTTGCCTCTTTATGATAGTCCACCCCTTAATTTACTCTACTCTTTTGTTAGTCTCTCAACAAACAAACATGTATTCTCATTTTTTCCATCTCTTTCGCCACCCTTAAACAATTAAGGCTTTACGATTATATCACCTGCACTTTCTTCATTTAAACTGATATGACCTTGGCTTTGGCACCCATGTTAAATAAATGCTACAAAGGTTTCCTGGCTTGTTAGCAGGATCATCACTGAAAATTAGAAACTTCTGGAACTTTTCTTCCTTGCACCTTTCTTTGAGTCTTTAGCACCTACACAATCAACAATCTACACAACCAAATCCCAGTCTTCATCTAAGGTCTACATTTCTCTAGCCTCATTTTCTCTGTCCTACAGTGAGCTTGCGTGCGTTGTCTCACATTCCTTGCACAATGTGAAGGTGCTGCACATAACCAAGCCTCCTTCCATGCTGTCCCTCCTAGAGTGATATCATACGTCACCCTTAATATTCCAGCTATACTTTTGACTTCACAGTGCTTTCCCATTTGTCCCAAAGGATACTTGGAAGCCATTTTATCTCTTCTATTTTAAGGTTATATAAAAATTAATATGTATAAGTTACTATGTGCTAGAATATATATATATATATATTCAACTGGCCACACACACATTCAATTCTTACGGTAACTATCTGAAGCTGTCATAGTGTTCTCCATTATACACAAAAAACTTCACAACCAAGAAGGGCAAAGACACACAGCTGGTATTAGTGGAACCAGTGTTCTAGACTCAAAGTCCATGTATGTAAACACTGCAGTATGCTTGCTCTCTTGCATACTGTTATCATGGTGCACATTAAGCTACACTACTCTTTTTCAGAGATGGGCTTGTTTATACCCCCTATACTGGCAGGAGAGTCCCCATATGTAATCACTAACTATATTTTTCTCTTTAAAGTACTGTTGGCACATGATATGATTTAAATATTTGCGCACAGATTCCTGTTTGGGATACTTGGTCTCTAATAGGTATTGCTGTTTTCAAAGTATATACGTTGGGGGTAGAGACTAGAAGGACATACGTTACTGATGGAGAGCTTTCGCAGGCAATATGGGTTCTCCATTTCCTTCTCCTGGACTCTACTTTCATTCTAATATGAAGTAAAGAATTTGTTCCGCCATATCCTTTTATTTCCATGATGTCTTTCCCAAGCACATGGATCCAAGTCAACAAGGGTTGAGCCCTTTAAACCATTGAGCTTAAATTGTTATTTACCCTCAAGTCTTTTTTGCCTGTTCTGTTCATTGTATACACAACAGCAAATTCACCACAGCCCAAGTATAAATTAACTTTAGCTAAATTAAATATTGGCTTTTACTTCCTTTACTACTTCCCAAATTTTGATCATGTGTTCCTATTCCTTGGGGTGCTGTATGGGAAAAAAGACTCTACCATTGCCTAAGATTGAGGTCTCCTATGGCTTGCATTCACCTACTGGAGTTTCACATGCATATAAGCAAATTATGGACTCCATAAAGACATATTTGTCTTAAAATTTTCACTTATAATATTCAAACACATTTTAGTTTCCAAATCCTGTTCCTCTCATTATCCTCCCATTGTCCTTGGAAACATCATCACATCTTCCTGAGCTCATGCTGTTCAAGACGGTGCCCTGGCAAATACTGATTCAAGACTTAGACAAAAATCACTTACACAGATCCAGACTCTGGAAAGCTAATAAACCCTAACCCTACACATTTTATAGTCTTTCTACTCTTTATAGGTACTTTTCATATAGTTCTTTTTATATAATTTTATGTTTTTTGTATTAATTACAGGTTATTTACTTTGTATCCCAGCTGTAGCTCCCTCCCTCATTCCTTCCCAATCCCATACTCCCTTCCTCATCTCCTCCCTGCCCCTCTTTAAGTCCACCAATAGGGGAGGTCCTCCTCCCCTTCCATCTGACGCTAGTTTATATAAGGTCTCATCAGAACTGGCTGCAATGTCCTCCTCTGTGGCCTAGCAAGGCTGCTCCTCCCTCAAGGGTGTGGGGAGAGGTCAAAGAGCCCACCACTGAGTTCATGTCAGAGACAGTTCCTATTCCCCTTACTAGGGAACTTGGACTCTGAGCTGAAATGGGCTACATCTGAGCAGGGGTTCTAGGTTTTATCCATGCATGATCCTTGGTTGGAGAAACAATCTCATAGAAGACCCCTTTGTCCAGATATATTTGGTCCTTGTGGAGCTCCTGTCCTCTCCAGGTCTTACTAACTCCCCCTTCTTTCATATGATTCCCTGCACTCTGCCGAAGGTTTGGTTATGAGTCTCAGCATCTGCTTTGATACACTGCTAGGTAGAGTCTTTCAGAGACTCTCTGTGGTAGGCTCCTGTCCTGTTTCTTGTTTTCTCCTACTTCCAATGTGGTACATTTACACAATGGAATACTACTCAGCAATTAAAAACAAGGAAATCATGAAATTTGCAGGCAAATGGTGGTATCTAGAAAAGATCATCCTGAATGAGGTATCCCAGAAGCAGAAAGACACATACAGCATATACTCACTTAAAAGTGGATACTAGAATTATAAGATAAGACAAACATACTACAATCTGTACACCTAAAAAAGCTAAACAAGAAGAGGTTCCGGGGTAAGATGATCAATCATCACTCAGAAAGACAAATGGGATAGTTCTTACCCTTATCTGACAAAAAGAATTGTTTTCTTATCTTTTTACCTCAATTCTGGTCTTTTATTGTCTTTCTTGGCTCTCCACCTCCACCTCTACCTTCCAGCTCAGTAAAGTTGCTGTCTCTGGGTTCTGTGTAGCTTGCCTGTGCAGAAAGAGGTGTCTCCTTCTCTGACCCCATTAGCACTTACTGAGTAAAGCCTCATCGTTGCTCTCACCCTTGTACTGACTTGTCATATATTTCTACTGACAAATAGGAAGATCATTTAAATTTAGCATGCAAGTATATTGCTTAAAAAAATTCTTTAAATTCTGGCCCAACCTAGAATTCTCTTTGTCCCCCAGGGAAAGTCAATACAGGAGGCACACTATTAGCATGTAGTCTTTCGCCACTGCTTTGAAACCAGTGAAAGAATTTACCAAAATCATATTCGTTATTGTATAATAATGCTGTGAAAGGAAATTTCAAATGATGGAGAGTTTACCCCTTTAGTGTGGCACAAGCTAGGTTGATTTTGAGATTACTAGGGGAGAAATGCACATTTTAAAGACATCGCTGAGTTTTATTTGAAATAATTCTCTATTCGACAGAATTCTAATATGGTGTTCAAGAAGCAGATGTAAAAGGCTTCCATTATGATTAACTATTGATGCTCCTGGGTACTGAGCCAGATATCATGCACCTCTCTGGAGTCCCATTGCAGAATAATAAACTCCAATAAATTATTCTGTGTTTGATTAGAATTGAATTCTAAAGCAGTTCCTTGCTGGTACCTTTACAAGACAAACGTACTTTCCTGCAAGCATAGAAATGAAAACTGAAAGATGAAGTGAATGAATTTACCTTCATTTTTATTTTTTAAACACTAAGCAATAACTGCAATACCATGACAGAAACCAATAAACACTCGGTGCAATTGATGGTCTCACTAGTATATGGAATTTCCCCAGAAGCTTTCTTATGTCTAAACCACTCCTATGAACTACAGTGAAAACTCCCACCTCTTTTTTTCACATTTAACACCTGTCATGATTTTGCCTTTAGAAAGAAAAAATTAGTTTCATGATGACAAATTCCTCAGTAACTACCTGACAAATCAGAGAGAAATATTTTTTTATATAATCTGTTCTTTCAACTTTGATTTGGATGTGACATCTCTCTCTACATGTTTGGCAGATACATTCTTTCAACACTGTATGTGAATGATATTTAGGGTTTATTTACTAATTTTACTTGAAACATTTGCAGAATGCACACAGAAGTGAGTTTCTTTCTCTAATTTAGTACAAATATTATGTGGTCTTTCAGACAAACCATCAAAGAAATGTTTCTTTTTTTTCATGTGATAAGTTTTAAATACTGATATTATCGAATCTTGATCTTTATACACCGAGACCCGCTGGGCCATTAGTCCCTGACACATAGCTAGAGTAGATGTCACAAACTCTGCTGGGACTTGCTGTATCAGACAAGATCAGAAATCGGCTTTGTTAAGCTGCCTCAAAGTAAATGCCTCAGCAAACAGTAACTTAAAGCTGTACGCAATAAATGATGCACTGCCCTTATTTTAATATAAATATTTTTTCTTAAACTGTCCTTTGTAATACAAAAGCTTTTGTGAAGATTTTTATTTCAAGTTCTCCTGAAATGTATGAATCCCTGGCGAACTCAAGGTAATTTATCAAATGGAAACATAAGTATTAATATCACGAATGAGAAAGTAGCCTTCATCATCTTGTTAACTGAAAATGTTTAGACTGTGTTACATTGCCAACAGAGTGCTATATGTGTTGAGGATGAAGAAATCCATTTATGTAAATAAAGCATATCTCCACATCTTTGCATGTATGTAATGACATACTGAGTTTTATCAGGTGTGCACCTACCCATGTTTGACATCTGTTATTTACTCTAGTAGTATTTGTAATAAAGCCGAGGCTACAACAGGGCTCAGAAAAAAATAAGTCAGTGCCAACACAAAGAGAAATCCTATACTTTCTAATTCTTGGTTATGCGGAAAGGGTGCAAGGCAGGCTGAGAGTAACATGGTTAGTGCTGCCAGAGCTGAGTGTGCGGCATTAACCTGTATCACAAGCTCTTGTCAAGTTAGGAAGTTGCCTGAAGTATATCAGGACTGACAGCATACAAACATGTCCTCTGGCTCAAAATGTTAGCAGAATATTCCTTTTCATCAGAACTTGGAGAAGTTTTCTTATGTTCCCAGCTTTTCACTATTTCCCCATAGCTAAACATGCTTAGAATAGGAAGCAAGCTACAAGCAGCTTGTTTTGTTTTGTTTTGTTTTAAAGAGATGTGACATTAAGACATGTCAGAAATGCTGAGAAATCCAGTAGATGCTGTAATTCTACAAGCAATGATACAAAGGCTAGGAAAACGGCATGTACTAATAAAGCCCGTGGCACTAATGAGAAGGCTGGGTGCTGTGGACCATGTGGACACCGTTCCTGTGGTTCACTGCCGTGACATGTTGATTATGTCAGTTTTGGTAAGTGTGCAGCTGACTCACAGCTGGATGACAGGTGAATTCAAACACAGGGAAGCTACATCTGAGACCCTGTCAGGGAAGCTGTCAGAAACAGAAACACAACATCCTTATTAGCAAAACAACAATAACAAAATGCTAGAAATATTCCTTTTCTTTATTTGAAGTTTCAATATTGCACAAAAAAAATCTTACAGACTCTATTTAATGATCTTGATAGTTTGAGGTTTTGTTTGTTTTGGGGCATTAAATTTTTACTTAACTAAACAGAAGACATTTGTTTTATCTTAAGTACTTTAAAATTGGAAATATTGGTGCTCATAAAAATTATGTGTGTATCTTTACCCTTCGATTATATAATCTTGTTTTACATTGCTTTTATGCAATTCATTTTGGGCTTCTAATCATTTTTTTCACAATTTCAATTTCTGATTTGTGGTAACTTCTAAAATAGTCCGTAGCTGTCTCCTCTTGAGCATCCTCTTATCTGGCAATGAGAGAAGCAATCACCACTGGGTCAAAACTCTCTAAGCAACTTGCAACTAAAATTAAGATACTTTATTTCAGCTGAAGCTGTCTCTGCCATGAAAGTGTGTAAACCTCTGGAAG
This sequence comes from Pachyuromys duprasi, assembly GCA_028658305.1. Classification (NCBI taxonomy): domain Eukaryota; kingdom Metazoa; phylum Chordata; class Mammalia; order Rodentia; family Muridae; genus Pachyuromys; species Pachyuromys duprasi. The sequence continues at coordinate 28,552,565 of CM053763.1, forward strand.
TATTGGCTGACTCCTGTTTCCATAGGACTCTCTGTAAAAGAAAAGATGTCTGCAAGTGAGGATCATACAAATGAACAAGGACCCATATCATTCTTTGATGTCCTTGCTACTTTTCAGTTCTTGTATGTGATCTCTAGGCTGCTCTGCAAGCTTCCCTTTTATGAAGTGATTTATATTTAGTCAGTTTATATTTTTTCCTGTTTTGAACACATTTTCTATTTAAGCTCTCTCTACAGGTTTTCTGTTACTTGTGTGTAGAGTATTATTCAAAAATATTACTCAGTTGTTGCTGAGCAAGGGGATATAAGTGCACTTGTGTCTGAAAAGAAGAGTGAGGGCAAATTGTTATTTTTAAATGTTAATATGCTGTAAGAATTGCAGCACTCAGAATGAGGACAGGATAAGAGAACCATGGATATTCATCAGGCGGGTCCATCAAGAATGAGCTCCCAAAAGCAGCAGATAAAATAAAGCAAGCAGAATACTCAATCAGAAAGCTTTACCCATGTGTGGTCTGTAGAAAGTAGGTAGCACTGAGGCCATTATGAGGTACCTAAAAACAGGCCCTATTAGGATGACTGACATCTATGGAAAACTCCAAGTCTGAATTCTGAGCTGTTCCTGACATAGCCTTTCTCCCAAGAGTCTATAAAATGTGGTCCTGTTGACGATAAACTGTGAAGTGCTAATTGCTGTAACCAAGCAGTTACAGGAGCGAATTTGCTCCCTTATAGACCACCGGCCACGAGAAACTGAAAACCAGAAGTGTAGTGAGACGTTATTACTGGCATCTTGTGATACAAGACAAGAAAAAAATTCTGGTTTAATTTCAAACAACAGGTAGAAGTCAATATTAAATAAGAAATTAGACCTTAAAAAACCATTCTCAACTTCATATGAAAAAAAAACAGAATAGCTAAAACAATCCTATACAATAAACAGACTTCTGGAGGTATCTTTGTCCCTGGTTTCAAGCTGTCCTACAGAACAATACTAATTAAAAACTACATGGTACTGGTACAGAAACAGACTAGTTGATGAATGGAAATGAATCAAAGATGCAGAAATGAACCCACACATGTATGGACACTTGATTTTTGACCATGGAGCCAAATTCATACAATGGAAAAAAGAGCATTTTCAACAAATGGTGCTGATATAACTGGATGTCCACATGTAGGAAAATGCATATAGATCCATACACAAAACTAAAGTTCAATTGGATCAAAGACTTCAACATAAAACCAGAAACACTAAATCTATTAGAAGAGAAAGTGGGCAAGAGCCTTGAACTCATTGGAACAGGAGACAACTTCTTGAACCAAAAGCTCAGGGTCTAAGATTGACAATTAATAAATCGGATCTCATGAAACTGAAAAGCTTCTTTAAGTCAAATAACTGTGTCAACAGAACAAAAGGCAGCCCACAGATTGGGAAAAGATCCTAATATCTAAAATATAGAAAGTATTCAAGAAACTCAACACCAACAAACCAAATAATCCATGTTTAAAATGAGGTACAGAGCTAAAGAGAGACTTCTCCACAGAGGACAATCAAATGACAACAAAACACTTAAAAGAAATGCTCAATGTCATTAGTCGTCAAGAAAATACAAATCGAAAAGACTCTGAGATTTCACTTAGGCCCATCACAATGGCTAAGATCAAAACCACAAAGGACAGTACACACTGGCAAGGATGTGCAACAAGGGGGACAGTCCTCCGTTGCTGGTGGGCGTACAACCACGCTGCAAATTAATCTGGTGCAATCTCAGAAAATTGGGAATAGCTCTACCTCAAGACCCTACTATACTACTCCTGGGCATATACTCAAAAGATGGCCCACCATTCAACAAGGACATTTGCTCAACTATTATCATGGTAGCTCTTTAAAGATTAATTATTTTTTATTAATTACAATTTATTCACATTGTATCCTAGCTGTAGCTCCCTCCTTTGTCCCCTCCCAATCACAACTTTCCTCCCTATTTTCCTCCCATGCCCCTGCCCCAGTCCACAGATAGGGGAGTTCCTCTGATCTTTCCATCTGACCCTAGCCTATCATGTCTCATCAGGAGTAGCTGCATTGTCTTTTTCTGTGGCCTAATAGGGTGGCCCACCCCCTCAGGGGGAGGTGATCTCAAAGCCAGCCACTGAGCTTATGTCAGAGACAGTCCCTGTTCCCCTTACTAGGGTACCCGTTTGGAGACTGAGCTGCCATAGGCTATGTCTGTGCAGGGATTCTGGGTTATCTCCATGCGAAGTCCTTGGCAGGAGTATCAGTTGCAGAAAAGACCCTTAGGCCCAGATATTTTGGTTCTGTTACTCTCCTTGTGGAGCTCCTGTCCCCTCCAGGTCTTTCATCTCCCCTTCTTTCATAAAATTCCCTGCACTCTGCCAAAAGTTTGGCTATCAGTCTCAGCATCTGCTTGAAAACTTTGCTGGGTAGTCTTTCAGAGGCCCTCTGTGGTAGGGTCCTGTCCTGTTCCCTGTTTTCTCCCACTTTTGATGTCTATCCTGTTTGACTTTCTGATAAGAATTAATAATCTTACCCAGGGTCCCCCTTGTTTCTTAGTTTCTTTAGGTGAACAAATTTTAATATTTTTATTCTACATTATATGTCTAATATCCAACTGTAAGTGAGTATATGTCACGTGTGCCTTTCTGCTTCTGGGATACCTCACTCAGGATGATCTTTTCTAATTCCCACCATTTGCCTGCAAATTTCATGATTTCCTTGTTTTTAATTGCTGAGTAGTATTCCATTGTGTCAATAAATGGGACCTCATGAAATTGAAAAGCTTCTGTAAAGCAAAGGACACTACCATCAGAACAAAACGACCACCTACAGACTAGGAAAGGATCTTCACCAACCCTACATCTGACAGAGAGCTAATATCCAGAATACATAAAGAACTCAAGATGTTAAAAAACAACAAATCAAGAAGTCCAATTAAAAAATGGGGTACAGAGCTGTAGAAGATTGTAGAACGGCAGAAAACACTTAAAGAAATGTTCAACATCCTTAGCCATCAGGGAGATGCAAATTAAAACGACCCTGAGATTTCACCTTACACCCATCAGAATGGCTAAGATCAAAACCTCATTTGACAACACATGCTAGAGAGGATGTGGAGAAAGGGGAACTATCCTCCATTGCTGGTGGGAATGTAAACTTCTACAACCACTTTGGAAATCAATCTGGCGCTTTCTCAGACAATTAGGAAGAGTGCTACCCCAGATCTAGCTATACCACTCCTAAGCATATATCCAAAATATGCTCAAGTATAGAACAAGGACATTTGCTCAGCCATATTCATGGCAGCTTTGTTTGTAATAGCCAGAGTATGGACACAACCCAGATGTCCCACAGTTGAAGAATGGATACAGAAATTGTGGGTATATTTACACAATGGGGCACTCCCTTTCTTAAAATACTTATTTCTTTTTATTTTATTTTCAGGGTTCACTTGCATGTATTTGCACCACATGCAGATCTGGTGCACACAGAGGCCTTGGACTTGGACTTAGAGATGGTTGAGAGCTGCCATGTGAATGCTTGGAATGAAATCCTAATCTTCTGTAAGAACAGCCTGTGCTCTGAAACTATGAGCCATTTTTTGCTTTTATAACACCAAACCCATTTGCCGAGATACACTCTGATTTCAAGTTATGTTTTCACCTTCACTGATAACGCAAGTGCAATTAAAGCTAGTCTGGCCCAGTAACTGACTGGTTCCATCACGACCCAGTAAACACCATTTGGAAGTTCAGAAGAAGATTTTGGTAAGATTTTGACCTATCCCAGCACAGTTCATGTGGTCTTCTAATCCATGTACAGCTTATGTTCTTTCTGCATTCATCCACTAAAGGGCATATAGGCTAATTCTATATCCTGACAACTCTCAACAGTGCAGCCATAAGCACTTGAGTGAAAACATCTCTTTGACATCTTCATTTTGGAAATACACCCGGTAGTGGGACGGCTGAATCATATGGCAGTTCTATTTCCAGCTTTTTGATAATAGTCTATTTAAAATATGTAGATTACATAAGTAGACTATGCAAAAAAGATAATCTATATAAATTTTGAAAAATTGTAGGTACATTTAAAATCTTTGGTAACAAAAAAATTACACTGAAATTTATTCTCAAAGTTTCTCTGAAAGACACAAACTGAATCATCTTTGGATGGTGATGAATTTCACTCAGGTACAATTGCATGTGACTAATAGCTTTAAAATAGCAACCAGCTTTTCAATGAGCAAAGAAAGGAACTCCTGTGGCATTGGTCCACATACCATAACTGATTGATATTGCCTTTTCTAAACTCTTTCAAATGTTAAAATTCATTCTCCCCTGTTGCAACTCGGAAAAAAACATTTATTAAAAAAAACTCCCAGTAAATAAGTTACAGACATTTATGATTATCAAAAGCTGGGCTGCAATAAGTTCTGACAATAACCCTGCCGTGCTCACTGCTCCTTGATATCTGAACCGAGGCATCCTTTCTCTGAGAAAGGATACACCTGGTAAGCTTCCTTAATTTAGTTCCTTTCATCTGAAAATTTCAAAAGCTTTGCTGGTGGCTATTATTTACAGTAGCTGAGTATATGGGAGCAATGATCCAATAGGAAGGTACAGCTATTATAAAAATGAGTTACAAGGGTTTACAGTCATATTTAAAAACTTAGGATATAAAAGTCTGAGACATGCTGCTCAATTCTGAACTCTTATTCCATTTTTTTGGCACAACTTTCATCTTTTGTGTTACTTTTTGTTTATCCTTAGGTGAATAATGGCCTTATTTCCTCAGTTTGACACAAATGAAATTCAGAGCAACTGAGCAATTACCTCTGGTGGACATGCTTAAAATGGAGGTGTGAGTGTGAAACAACATTAGATATACGCTTTGAAAGTACTTTGGGGATGTATATTTTGTACAGGACAAAAGACAAGAAAAGGAATCCATTAGGTTAAAAAAATGAAAAATTGAATACATACGAAGGTTGGAATGTTGATGAAATCAAATCTACAAAGAATAAATAAGTAAGTAAAATAATAATTTTACATAGAAGGTTGTGAAGAGACCAGAGTGTGTGGAGGGATTTGTGTGCTGGTTGAAGTGATGTGTAGCTGAAGAGAGGGAGAGAAAATTTTCTTTCTTATTAATGCAATTAAACGTTTCTTGAGACACTCACGTGAAAGCATCTCTCAGAATAAGAGCACACACCTGCTCAGCCATTTAAATCACTAGAGGTCCATCAGATGTGAACTCTATAAAAAACAAAAAGTCTACCGAGGTTTATGATTCTAGTGAATCTTAAAGTATAAATGCTTTAGGATGTCTAATTTTCTACAACGCTATGAAACATAACTGCATTCACCCAAAGAAGACACTTTTCTTGATACTAACCTGACAACTCCAAGTTAAAATATAAACCAGGAGAAAAGAGAAGTCCACTGTGGCATTAATGTGTGCGTGCATGGTGATGTGTACATGTACTTCTGAGACTACGTCGTGAGACACTGTCCCCATTCTGTCCTAGAGTTTTATATCTTGATTCTCCTTTGGTCTGAAACAAAATAGTGATTTTGATTAGGTTCAGAGTAGTTGGAACACCAGTATTTCTGTATGTCTCTTTATGTCTCCCTGAATCAAGTCCACCCTTTAATTGCATTTATGAAATTCTGTCCAATGTTCTACAAAGTACCCTTCAGTGCTGAGACAGAAGTTGCTTTTACTGTTACCAGGCACACTCTCAGTCCCTGTGATCTCTCTAAGCAGAATCTCTGTTTGCTGGAGTTAAGAGTCTGCTTTTTTTATTAACATTTTTATTTTATCTTAATCACAGGTTATGTACTTTGTATCCCAGCCGTAGCCCCCTCCTGCATTCCCTCCCTATCACCCCCATCCCTCCCTCATCTCCTCCCTGCCCCTTTCCAAGTCCACTGACAGGGGAGGACCTCCTCCCCTTTCATCTAACTCTAGCTTATCAGGTCTCTTCAGGACTGGCTGCAATGTCCTCTTCTGTGACCTAGCAAGGCTGCTCTTCACTTAGGGGGTGGAGGGGGGGGGGTCGAAGAGACAGCCACTGAGTTCATATCCAAATGGTCCCTCTTCCCCTTACTAGGGTACCCACTTGGGTATTGACGCAGGGGTTCTAGTTTATATCCATACATGGTCCTTGGTTGGAGAAACAGTAAGAGTCTGCTTCTTAAAATCAAATCTTACAGATCACTCTCTTATTATAGTTTGAGAATTTATGGGAAATACGATGATAGTTAATTAAGTAATTATTTACTACATTAAGTCACAACACAGATGATAATTCGATGTTGCTTGTGAGTCAGATATTTCATAGGCTCTACAAATATAAGAGACAGTATGAAGAATGTAGATTCACATTCCAGTGAGGTGACAAGACACAGACAAAATCAATGGACACTGAAAGTGACTGTGCCTGAGCTCCTTCCCAATAAGCACAGGATCATTTTCCCAGTCAGCTCTGATGATCCTGGAAAACTGTTGAACAATTGCACACTTGGCAAAACAGCTATACTTTAAGTGGTGGTTGTTTGCTATTTATTTAACTAAAAAAAAAAATTAAAAAAAATGTTTCCTTTAAGTTTTCATGAGATCTCAGAGAATGTTAGCATTTTACACAATGCTTTTGCATTTAGATATTAAAGAATATGATTATTGATATCTTAATGCTGCATTCAGACATAACACCCAAAATGAGCTACATTTAAACAGGCAAAAGATTCAACCACTATTTGTGCCTCTGCTCAGTGAGGCATTACAGAATATTTTAGAATAATATACTTGCTTCTTGATATTTCATAGTCCAAAACTTTCACTTATAAAATTAACTGGGGATAGATTACCGATTTGCAAAACATATATTAAATTATATTAAAAGAACATTTTTAAATATAGTATATAATCCTCTATATTTTATGAAAGGTTTTGAGCACTTGTAACAAATATGAGATATGTTAATAAAATAATTTTATAATGCAAGTTTAGAAAGGTTGCAAATTTTATTTCACATTACAAAAGTGACTTGACATCTAATTTATTCTGATTTTCCAAGAGTAAAAATACAACCTCACTTTTCTCAATTTTGAGAAGCCTGTGGTCATTCCTTAAAACAGTATTATTTTTCTTGTGAGTAGCATTACCAGAATGAGCGTGCAATACTCTGCTGACAAAGCATACCTGGCTGTGGCAGACACACCAGAGTATGAGGAACACGATGCTTACAATTGTGAAATAAAATATGTTCTTAAGGATTTTAAATATAAAATATTAAAGATATCTTAAATCAACTACATACAATACTCAACACCAAGTGGAATGCAAAACAAATAATGCCCTTGTAACTATAAAAATGATGAGACAAAGGCCAACATCTCATAATTTAAGTTAAATAAAGGCAGGTATCAAGAGCAAATACAAAGCAAAAGACCCAAAGAGGGTGGGACAAAATTAATGATAGGGAGAAAAATCAGGTTGAGCTTTAGAGCCTTCAATTTATGGAAACACATTAGGCAGGGCTTCATGTCAGAATATTTGTATCAGCATCATTTATCACAGTATACAGAATATGAGACACAAAGGAGTACAAGATTTGTAAAACTAAACTGAGGGTCCTTTAACGTGGTTTTGTTTTGTTCTAGAATCACAGTATGTAATATTTCAGTTACATCAAACATTAACATCAGTATAATTCATCCTTAATGGTATTTACATAAGTTAAAAGTATTTTAAATGATGATATCTGTATATTTTCTATATCTATAACCCTCAAAAAATAAGTTATTAAGACATCATGGTTATTTACATAAATAAGTAAAATACTAATATACCAACTGAATATACATAAACACATTTATATATACCATTAAATGTTGATTTCATGAGAATTTACATTTAATCATCTTAAATAGAAAAACAAAAGCAAAGTTATTTAGTTGTGCTGCTTTTGTTTAAAGTAATTGAGAATACTGTCAATTCCAGCAAAACGTTTAAAATATTATACTATATTTAGGAGTTTTAAATTCAGTAACATAACAGAACTTTTGTACAGAAAAATTAAACAATGTCTAGCAATTGCAAAGATTATATTCTTTGTATTTGTTGGGACAAGACAATAATTGCACGATTGGAGCACTTAACTGAAATGCTGAATACTGACAAGTAAGTAGAGGACTTGTGGAATCTCTGCAGGCATGATTATTAGGTATTCCACTAATATTTATGGTTATATTTTTCTTCTTACCAAAACAACAATGGTTAAGGCTTATTTTGTAAGGATTGCCATGTGTCCATAGACACAGGTCTTCCTTCCTAGAAACATGTAGATAATCTAAGAATAAAAACCAAACAATAAAGGGAAAACAGGAAGATTAACATAAAATTTGAAAATAATTAAATACCATCTGTGTCCTTCCACTTCTGGGATACCTTGCTCAGGATGATCTTTTCTAGTTCACACCATTTGCCTGAAAATTTCATGATTTCCTTCTTTTTAATTGCTGAGCAGTAATCTATTGTGTAAATGTGCCATGATTTCTGTATCCATTCCTCTACTGAGGGACATCTGGGTTGTTTCCAGATTCTGGTTATTATGAATATTGCTGCTACAAACATAGTTGAACAAATGTCCTTGTTGTATACTTGTGCATATTTTGGATACATACTCACTTATAAGTAGATATTAGACATATAATATAGGATACACATACTAAAATCTGTACACCTAAAGAAGCTAAGCAAGAAGGATCCTGGGTAATACAATCAATCCTCACTCAGAAAGGCAAAGGGGATGGACATCAGAAGAGGGAGAAAACAGGGAACAGGACAGAATCCTACCTCAGAGGGTCTCTAAAAGACTCTACACATCAGGGTATCAAAGCAGATGCTGAGGCTGATAGCCAAACTTTGGGCAGAGTGCAGGGAATCTTATGAAAGAAGGGTAAGATAGAAAGACCTGGAGGGGTCAAGAGCTCCACAAGGAGAGCAACAGAACCAATAAATCTGTGCCCAGGGGTCTTTTCTGAGATTGATACACCAACCAATGACCATGCATGGAGATAATCTAGAACCCTTCTACAGATGTAGCCCATGGCAGCTCATCTCCAAGTGGGTTCCCTAGTAAGGAGAACAGGGACTGTCTCTGACATGAAGTCAGTGGCTGGCTCTTTGATCACCTCTCACTGAGCTGGGAGCAGTCTTACCAGGCCACAAAGGAAGACAATGCAGCCAGTCCTAATGAGCCCTGAGAGGCTAGAGCCAGAAGGAAGGGGAGGAGGACCTCCCCTATCAGTGGACTTGGGGTAGGGCATGGGAGAAGAGGGAGTGAGAGTGGGATTGGGAGGGGATGATTGAGTGGGCTACAGCTGGAATACAAAGTGAATAAAGTATAATTAATAATAAACTAATTAATTTTAAATAATTTTATACAGATAACTCCCTAATTTTATAGCAACAAGCTAAACACCCATAAACTATGATATTAAGTCTTGTAGTAAGAATAAACTCCTTTGATAAAGTAACGACAGAACCTACTCATGTCTAGGATGCTGTTCAACATGACTACAATGTTTTGAGCTAGGTACATCATGAATTTAGAGGAGGACTACTTTTGGCACTGTGACTTCCTATGACAAATTGTTCATAATTATTTAACATACAATAATTATTTATGTATTATATTAATACTGTACAATCATGCACCTGTATGTGCATGCAGACACATTCAATATGCACTCATGAACATATGCACACATGCACAAAAACACACTGAAGGAAAAAATTAATACTAAGGATTACTGAACCCTTACTTCCAACTAAGTTATACTGTATTCAGATATTAATAGTTAGAAATTAGCTATAATCAATCAACACAATTAAACATAGAACCTCAAAAATATTCTAATGGAATATCTTTGGCTAATACAGTAATGAAAATCATAAAATATAGTTTCATTATTAATGTTACTATATAAGTAAGTATTATATCCAGTCCAAAGGTATAAATCACTTGGACTTGTTCCAAACTAAGTCAAGAGTATGCCATGGACATTTAATGTAAAATACACTACCTTATTCAGAGGATATAAATCAGAAAGCTATTAGCTAAAGCACAGCAGTTGATTTGGGGAAGCTTAAGGTCTCACAGGATAGCTTCGACAATTAAAAGGAAAACTAATTGATCTTATGATTAATTTGACTGATACTGGATGTACATTTGGGTCAAAGAGTGAATACTAGGCTTGTCAAGTGACCAGTCTGGCTCCCTGTGTGGATGAAATTAAACATGTAATTGATAGTATATGACAATATCAGACGCCATACATATACCTATTAATCTGACATTATTTGAAAGTTCATCTATTACATTTATATAATTTATTTACCTCGATATATGGCAGACCTGCTGCTGTACTACCCTCTGTTGGAATTCCTAAAAGAACATAAATGTAGCCACAGGTAACATAGACAGTTTATTTGATCTGGAGCCCAAAATTTGAGTGACTGCAGTAAGAAAGAAAAAAAATATGATTTCTATATTGCTGCAAAAATTGCTTCATAGTACTAACCAATTTTAATGTTTTTATCTTGAAAATGAAACTGCAAGTCGAAGAACTGGAACCACTTATCTAGTTAACATTTACTTACATTGAGAGAGACTGAGTATGAAATTAAATATTAGAAGAGTTATTGAAAACAGCTCAAAATATGTGTACTATGCACAATGTGAAATGGTGGTTAGGAAAAATGGAACATCCTTTTAGAGGGTCCCACACATGGAAGGTTTTAAAAGACTCAGAAGAGAACTACTGCATAAACAACATTAACTCTACTGATATGACCAACTAGAAAAGCTCTAGAATCCATTTCTTTATAGTTACAAATCCAGCTTATGAAGACCTGAAGGAATATCATAAACAAAGGACTTTTGGTGACAAAATATCTAAAGGTGACAGCATTAATTCTCATGGTATAGAATGTTTCTAGAAACCTAAAGGCCTAGAGAATGATCTAGGATTACAGCAATGTTAAACCTCGATTTTAATTCTCCGTCCGCCAAAGACAGGTGAAAGCATTGTTGATAACTGTGATATTGTGATATGTATATAAGTTATTTAATTTACATGATTTAACAGAAAATGTGATGGCAGTACTGTTAAGCAGGCACAATAAAGCTTTGTCATTTCTGTTTATGATGTGCACCTAAAACTGCTACTACTAATGGCCAAGCGTTCACGGTGAATACCTCTACTTTCTCATATGGGAAGCAAAGGCAGGAGGATCAGCAGTTCAAAGCCATCCATAGTTACATAAAATCAAACTATTTATGCCCTGAAACAATAAATAAACCTTTTTAATTTATCACAGTTTCTCTCATAAAATCATGTTTCTGAAGCATTAAAAATTGCTACCTGTGGTAATTACAGAAGTTTCTGTCTCCATCTCAAGATACATCAGAATTAAAAGATATCTTCCCAAATAAGTTTAATGCCATAAAGAGAAAGTGATGTGCTTCACTCACTGTTTAGCACAATGGTATTTTCTAACACTCATTGAGCTTCCAGGCAATGTGCCTATATGGGAAAATCACATCACCCTAAGTCATAGGGTACTGACACCCTATCACCAAAGCCAAATACACATATACATACACACATACAAACATGCATACACACACATGTATCTATATGTATATATACACATACATATATACATGCATACATAGGCTACAATGGGCCTGGGATAACAAGGGAGGAACTCACATACAGCTATATAAATTTGATCTAGGCATGGAGTGCTTTCATTAAATTACATAAAGCACTTTCTTGGGAAAGGACAGAGCTTAATTCTATGCCACTGTTATGTTGTATTCTGTATCATCAGTGATTTAAAATAGATATTACATGTTTTAAACTTTAATTTTCCCCCCAGAATGATTTTGTGAACAAACTAGAACCCACCCAAAACTTTTAAACATCACTAGCATCTTAGTGGGTATAGAGAGGCAATAATTCATTAAACATTTGTATGTCCATTCATTCTTGAGACAGTGGCTCACTATGTAGCCCTGTCTAGCCTTGGGTTTACAATCCTCTGCATCAGATTAAAAATGCTAGGATTACAGATAAAGGCACCATGCTCAGCCCAATGATGACTTTATAACCTAGGCTATGTTGGTTGCATTTCTTTCTTCCTTTCTATTTTTTAGAGGGGTGGGAGGTTGGCAAAGACAACAGAATGTAATTGCAGGGCACAGACGCACTCAGATCTTTCTTAGTCAAAAGTCCAACCCTTTTTTCTCCATTGTTTGAGAATCCCATACTGTAGTTTGATCAAATTTACCCTTCATCATATCACCACCAATTCCTCCCTTACTATCCCTACTACCTTTTCCTCCCAATTTCCTTCCATTACTCTTGGTTAGTAGCTCAAACGTGATGGTAAGAATCTATTGCTAAAGATATCACATACTGGAGTCATAAGATGTGGAGTAATGAAGCTGGTATTGACCTGGAAACTTCAACCCTAATGGCTAGCTATTATAGTGCTAAAAAGACTATACATGTCACAGTCTTACCCAGCTATGAACCCTGTCAATTGCAATAACAAGCTACCTTGCTGATATGTCCAACGATGCAATAGTGACACAAATGTCATCTGAGTAACAAAAATATTCTGATTGGATGTACAGCTTGTTCCAAAAGACAAAACTCATGCCTTGTACCTTCCACTGAGCCAAGAAACCAGAACTGAGTAGATCACCAGCCTACATGTGATCCTTACACTATTCTTCTAAATGAACATACTATCAAGTTGCTTCCTAAGTTCTTATATTTATATACACAGACTAGTTCATGAAGGTAAAGTTTTCATAACACTGAGAGGAAGTAATTGCAGTGTTAATCTAGAAAGCAATGGCTCAATTATTTATGTTTTGCCATCATTCACTAAAGGACATTCTGAAAAAAAATATTTCCTAGGGAGTTTATACAATACAACACACTTTTTTTTTCATACTGCTTTCTTAATAGCTTTCTTAATGAAAAGGCAGGGCATATAGCTGTAAACAATATCACATGCATAGAAATTCATCATCAAAATCCCTATTTGGTTATAACAATGACATATAAAGCAAAAATATGGTCAGTCAAATGTATAAAATGATAAAATTAGTCTTCATAAACGTATTTATTATAAAGAAAGCAATTTTATTTTTGCCATGCATGACTAATTTTAGAAGCAATTATCCTTGTTTCCTTTAGTAGTGAATTACTTACTAAGTTTTGCTTTGCTCCAAAATATTTTGGCAGTCATTTAGAAAATATAGCTAATATGCCCTATTAAATAGATATTACATGTACAATCATTCAGTTTGTCACCATTTATTCGGATAGTAAGCTTTAATTGAGAATCTATCGTGTGTCAGCACTTTCTAGCTGCTAGAAATTAGCTGTAATTGAAAGAGATAAAATAATACTGTGTTTAAGGATCCTATATAATCTTAGGGAAAACAAATGTTAGTGATAAACACCCTACAGGAATATAAAGTAATTAATGGCGAATGTAGTGAGTTAGGAAACAGAGAGTGGTGTAACTTAAAATATTACCCGAGATGAATAATGGAAGTCAATGAAACAGTGAGTTCAGTCATACTTTGAATGCCTGTACTCATCAATAAATGTTAATCAGAATATAATCCTTAAGTATTTTCAACTCTATTTTCTCAAGGAAATTTTCAGAAAAATAGTTTCAATACCAAAATCATGCTAAGACAAACAACAGTAATAATAATGTTCAAGTATTTCTGAATATAGGAATTCTGTAGAACTCTGTATTTTTCAGACTACAACTAAATATAAAGTAAATGTTTATATACTGTAAAATCTATACCAATTTTATACACTATATAGCATAAATGTATACAATTAATATAATAAATTAGTACTTTTAAACTAAAAACATGCAGTCCATAAACATTTCTTACTAGCTAAATATTGAAGAATAAGTTGCCTGCATTCTAAGTCTTTGGGACTTTACATTATAGCTAATAAATTGCCAGATAATCTTCAAAGCTGTGTTTCCTCTTTGGTGTTGCATCCTCTGCATAAGCCTGTTCAGGGGCACCTGCTGTGGTTCCGAGGAGACAAGGATACTTATGGACTTCCAGGTCAGCAACAGATTGAATAGGTACTGAATGTGGGAGAGATAAGGCAGAGGGCCAGCAGTGAGAAGACAAAGTGTCAAAAGGGGAAACAACTACGAGGCCAGTGGTGAACTAACCAAAAGTGATGCAATGGAGTCCATTTAAAGCGAGCCCTAAAGGGGATGGACATACGAAAGCAACATATTTCTTGTTCCTGAGGAACTTTTCTATATCATAAAACACTCTAGTATTTTCCTCCAGGTGATAGCAAACTTCAATGACCCTCAAGTTAACAAAGTACAGCTGTTTCTGACTTTGTCCTTCTATCGTCAAACCTACATTTTAATGGCTGTGCTGTGCTGAGAGCCTCCTGAGGTTAAAAAGAAAATGTGAGCCCAGCACAGTGCTCTTAGAATCAATACAAAGGAGTGTCAAGCCAGAAATAATGTGTGCTCAGTCTTAAAACACAAAGACGACCAGATAGAGTCGGCATCATCAGGTGGCCACTGCTCTCATTTCCAATTGATACTGAAAATAACTGTGTTCTGGATTGAAAATAGCTCAATGCAGAGCGACTGGAAACCAGTGCATAGGCCTGGATCCCTGGGATCAGAACAAAGAGGGGGTTCACATGAAAATCAGGCATGGCAGATGAAATTTCTATACCAAAATTATTTTCTTTCCTGAAAACTTTTAATGTTAGCTTGGACTGGATTTGCCTCAGGAGCTATTTTTGAACGTTGAAGAATCTACTAATAGCATCCCATCTTCCAGAATGGTTTGCGTGTGTGTGTGTCTCTCTCTGTATATATATATGTATATATATATATATACATAGTGTGTGTGTATGTATGTATATATATATGTATGTATATATACACATATTCATTATATTATATATATTAATATACATATTTGTGTTAGTTAATTGTTTTGGTTTTGGTTTCTTGCTTACCTTCATAAGTTACTGGATTTTTTATGGTCAACTAAAAAAACTATTAAATAGTAAGCTAAAAGTACCCCTATTTAACACTTATGCATTTGCTTATTAGCACTTATTTTGGGTAACCATAACTGATGATGAATCAAATTTTTCACACTGTAGAAAGCATCCACTTAACTTATATTAACTAATTGCATATGTTTGTCAGTCACTAATCAAATCATGAGACAACCAAAGATACATAAAATTATCTGTATTTAATAAAACTATTTTCATATTCTATGACGGGAGCTGTGTTTTTCATTTATTATTACACTTGTTTACATACACGGGGTGCTTGTGTGCAACTATATACATATGGAGTGAGAGGACAGTGTACAAAAGTTAGTTTCTGTCAACCAGCCAGCCCCAAGGGACCAAACTTAAGTACTTCTACCTACTAAGGTAACTCATCAATCCAAGAACCCATGGTGTTAAAATTTATGTATAAATGTCCTTCTTTAAAGTAAGGAAAAGGTGAATAAACTATTTAATGAAAAAAATATATATATATATATGTCCCTTCCTAGGAGTTGAGTTAGGTAAATATAAAGTCCCCTTGCTTAGGGCTACATAATTATCTTTCTTAACAGCCAGATATGATCTTCTAATTAAGCTGTGGCAGTTCAATCTGAGTAATAGTTACATGAGCCAGTTCTGAAATCTACCATGAAAACTGATAATATTGTTTCAAACAAGGACTCATGAGTTGTTTGTTTACTTGTGTGAGTGTGGTGTGTGTGTGTATCTATGTTGCATGTTTATGGATGTATGTGTGCATGCAAATAGATGTGAATATTCATTCACCAGCAACTGGAGGCTCAAACTTGACATTGTTTGTTTTCCCCAAGGGCTCTCCCTTCTATTTATTGGTTCAGGGTGTGTCTCTGAACCTAAAGCTTACTTACTCCTGCTAGTCAGCTAAGACTACCTCACAAAGAGATTCCTTGTTTCACTCTCCTGATATCTGGCATTAGCGGTCTCCATGCTTGCCTGTATTTTATGTGCACTTCTGAGAATCCAAACTACAGTAGTTATGCTTACACAGCAAGCACTTTCCCAACTGAGCTATCTCTCCACACCAACTATGTGTTATCTTCTAGGAGATATTGAAATAAAATATTGTGATATATGTGTGATAAAGGCATAATGTTTCAAATAAATGCAACATGCTCTATTATGATGTCAATATGTCTATAAAATACAATTTTATAACTAAAGAAAATACTCAGGAATAGAAGGCTGGATGCAAACTCAAAATATGTTACAAGTGGGAAGAGATAGTTGTGATAATAGGTTTAATGGTAATTTACAATAAATAACACCAATGACAGAGTAATGTATTTGACAATATTTCACTTCCTCTTTATAATTCTGAGAAGTACATTTAGGTTCTTATATATGTTGTTTATAAGTTGAGACAAAAATGTATTACTCTTATCTAATACAATTTACTCACTCTTAAAAAGTAAATAAGTTCTGTATCATTTTAAACATGGCCTTATTCCGTATAAGCAACATGTTAGTCATATCTTGATCAAAGGATACCTGAGATAAATGGCTTAAAGAAGAAAAGAATTGATTTGGAATACCATTTCAGAGGCAGCAGAGTGTAGTCATTGTGCTCTGGGTTTCTAGTGAGGCAGAACACTATGCCACAGAGCTAGAACAAGATAGAACAAAGCTTCTCCTATCATGGCAGCCAGAAAGCTAAAAGAAAGTAGCTGTGCCTCGATCCACTCTTCAAAAGCACGCCCCTGATGACCCACCTTTCCAAAAACATCACCATGTGCTAAAGCTGCCCCTACCTTTCGAACGTCCCACCAGTGTGGGGTAAGGCTTTCAGTATGGCCTTTGAGAGAGACACCACTTCAAATAGAGCTCACACCAGCGAGGACAGTATTGAGACAAGAGAAAGCTAGACTGGAAAGCACCTTGCCTTCCTTAGAGACAAATTATATTAAATAGTCTCTGAGAGGGTCACTTTGTTTAAGCTATCAGTTTTAATTTCTTTTTCTAAACCGAGCTAATCAGTGAGAGAAAACAGTCCATACAGTGACATATTCATGTATGCCAACAGATACCTATACATGTGATATACACGGATCAATTATGCTGCTTATGTGTTTGTATTTACTCCACAACATCAATTCCTGTTGTGTTCCTGATACTATAAGTCAGCCTGTGGTGAACTTTGGCCAGATGTTAAAATATCTTCATTGTCTATGTGATTTTTCATGCTTTTAAAAAGAAAGCCTCGAGATCCAAGATGGCTGCCCCAGGAGGACACTGTGTCTGAAGAGCAGGACAATAGTGTAGGCACAGC
>CM053763.1:28570557-28624533 GCA_028658305.1 Pachyuromys duprasi
AAAAAAAAAAAAAAAATACAATTCAGAGTAAAAGTACAAGTGCAATAGTGGTAGCCTGGATTCTGTAGACTGAAAAGAATGAGCAAGAGAGAAAGAAAATCTGGGAAAAGGAAAATGAAAGCAGGGAAGAAGAGAGGAGAGCTTGTGTAATGCACGGTATACTCGAGAACCATGGTTTCAGTTAATGGGGAAAGCTACAATTTCACCAAGTATTAATTCCAGAACAATTTGGCCTTTTGGGCCGAGAAGTATGCCCTTTAATTTAATGAGGCTGACAAGAGGCATCTTTGTAATTTCTCCTGAAACTTTCCTTCAGCAAGTATCCCATAGCCTCCTCAACAGACAATAATGTGTACTTACTTGGTGAAGGATATATTTTAAACGCACAAAAAAGATGAGAAAATATAATTAAGGAAAGAGAGCTAAGCTATTAGTAATGTTTTGTTAAGGCTGATGATTAACCTAGAGTGGCTCAGAGAAGGAATTAACAAGGGCAGGATCACAGCAGGTGCTCTAGGCTTCAGTGAAATACAGCAAAATGGAAGTCAGACTTTCACAGAGTTACAAAGCTATCCTGTTTGCCCTTCAGGTTTGAAATTTGATGTCTTTCATTTTATTGGAGATTAACAGTGTGTTATAATTTCCCTGAAAAGAACAGAATATTGTCCTGTGCTTGCACTCCTTTAACTGCCAAATAACACTGTGGGAATGTAATATGTAAATTTTACAAATAAATACTGTTTGAATAATAGGAATCTGTGCTTCATATTCAGTCTTTAAATGGTGAAATATCATGGTGGGGAACAGGAGACTGAAGAGTATGTTTAGATTCTAAAAACTTTTACTTGCCTTCTTGAACTAAAATCACTAAGGTAAAACAAAACAAGACAAAAACAAACAAAGTCAGGCTATGCCTGAAACCTGAGCATGCAGGAAGTTGAGGTGTGAACATGACTAGCAGCCATCTTGAGCTATAATGCAATACCCTGCCTCAAACAACAATGATGATGATGATGGTACAAAAGTACAAAAATAGTTCGTGATGTAGGTAACTGGTAGACCACTTTCCTTCACCAGAAGGAAAAATACAAAAGAAACAAGAAGATTGAAAAATGGCATTTGTTTTATCTAGAAAGGAATTTCCTAGATAATCAGCTACAGACTTAAAAATAAAATCCTTAAGGAAAAATAAAATTTGTTCAGCATGAGGAATTTGATTGCATCCTGCATAGAACTATAGAAGGACTATAAAGCCAAATAAATAGCTCATATAAAACTACTGACTATGGTAGCTCTACAACTATAAATAAAATCAATGGATTTGAATTTCAAGTGTTATCATTTTCTGAAAAGTTTACTGTTAAACCTAATGAGAAAGTCCTGTTTTCCTTGTCCTCTTCTTTGAATGAATGCCATGAACTGTGCTTAATTATGTTCTATTTCTATACTTTCATAACATAACACAATAGCTTTAATACACAACATTCCTACAAAATTCCTCATTCCTTATGATGACTTCAAGGGCACATCAATGCCAGTTTGTACTTAAGAAAAAGACTTTCATTTATCTTTATTTGTCAAAATTTTCTACATATTGTGATCATAATTTATGTTTGTGCAGTCAATAGCTACATACAACTTATATACATGTTTAATGACATATTAGTAGCTTTTTAGCTCTACAATGGTAACCCATCAACAAATAAATACTAAACACAGAAAGGACTGAATATGACCTCTGGTTAGATTTGAAAAGCTATTATTGGATTATTGGTATTGTTTTCTCTTCTATTTTGTCATTCCCCAAAGTCATACTACTTAGGAAGTAGAAGCCACTGAAGGTCCCAGACTGTCAGAATACCATTCCTAATTCACACTTCCCTGATCTGCAGACCCTACTTACCATATTGAAAGAAAAACACAGTGCCTGATAAGATAAGGATAGGAGAGGTAGGAACATTATCCAACAGTAAAGTCATTCTTATTGGTTCTAATTTAATCTCATTAATGACTGTATCATTAATGTAATTCAAGAAATGGTCTTTATAAAGGGTGTAAGCATCATGAGCCTTCTTCATGCAATAAATATTTTGGAATTTTTGTCTAAAATACAAATCTGTTTCATAAAATCCATTCTGTTTGTTTGTAAGTTTTATTTTCACCTATTGTATTTACTTAGATACTGCAGTGGATTGAATGTCATAACTCACTTCAAAAATGATGTGTAATTCAAGATACTAAATTAAGCTAGCATAATGAACAATCCTCAAACCTTATTGTCATTTTATAAGAGGGTCATAATCACTATCAATGATAATACTGCATTTCATTGACAGAGAGTAAGTTTGGTGCCGATAAAACTACAGGCTCTCTATACTGATTATGAGGGTTAAGCGATCTGCAACTGCAGCTCACTTATGTGAAGGCCAGGAGTTCAGTTAGCTCTGAACAAATGAGAAGAATGTTTTCTGCATCAAGCCAGATGTCACACGCATCTCTCCAAATCATTTTAGGCAGAACTTTTCAAACACTAAAGTCCAGGCTCAATACACTAAGCATGAAAAACAAAACTCAAAGAACTTCTAAAAGTTCACCAGCCCATAAACATAAGCAAGATATGGAAGATAGACTTTAAGAATGAGTAATAAAAAGTAATTTAAAATTTCCTTGGGAGTCAACTACAGATGTTTGTGCATATATTAAATCACTGAAGTAAATAACACTCCATTTGTCATTTTTCAAAGCAGTATTATCAACTGGCAAGGAAGTTAAAGATCATAAAACCAAAAGTAAAATCGAAAAGTTATGACCTTAATCACATTACCTAATTTCAGTTACCATTCAAGAAACCACAGTATCTGACTTGTTATAAGTTATAGTATATAAATGCATGCCTTCGCCCATAAAGCTTTGACAGTCATTAATATATATCAGTGACATTTTCAACTTCATATTAATGAGAATTTCCTAAAAAAACAGTTATCCTTTGGAGGAAACCTGAAGTAATGTTTCTCAAAAATATTTGCATATTAGAGATCTACTTGCCTTTAAGTAAATATTAAGTTTTTCTGCCGACTTATTTTAGTTTTATTTTCAGTTACAAATAAGTTCTTCTCTTAAACAGACAGATATTATAAAGTAGAAGACATGGTACTAAGAATAGTAATATTACAACTGAGATTATATCACCTTCTCAGTCTTTTAGAATAGTTCCAATGTGTAAGATCACAACACAGACAAACACACACATATACTCACAGTGTACGAGAATATGTATTTATATTTACCTAAGTAAAGAATATCATGAACAAAAAATAAAGCTTTCTTGCTAAGTATTTGATGTATGACACACTTAACAATTAAACTGAAAGTGATGATATTTGTATACATATATATAGTGGGTGTGTAATTTCCAAGACAAGCTGAAGAGTAATATTTTAGGCATGGAGACTGGGAATGATAAAAGCAGTGAAAATGGATGAAACTTGATAGGTTCCTGAGATATCTGCTATGAAGAATTTTGTCAAAATAAATCACCAGTTTCTCACTTCTACAAATTCAATTAAGGCTTATAGAACTCAAATATCTACATGTCAGATTTCAATGCAACTGGATGTGTCTATCAGATTCCAAAGTCATTGACTCAACACTGCATGCTCATTTGCCTTTGAGGGCAGGGAGATGACAAATCAATATAAATTAAAATTCTGTTATATCTATGAAAACTTCTAATGAGATTCTATTTAAGAATTAAGTAAAATGTATTTCAGAAAACTTGTCCAGAGAATATGAAATTAAGTTTTAATAACTATGAACTCTTTCTTGCTATGTACCCTGGACCCACTGGACTTCTGCTCTATTGACTTCTCTCGATATATATCACACTGACTGAGTGAAAAAGTATCCTTCTTATTCTGAGATAAATGTTTCAACTATGCATCATAATTTAATTTTAAAATCAAATCTCTATCTTCTATTTCAGTGTCCCAACATGCATCAGAGAAATGTTTCCGTTATTGCTCTTAAATCCAGAAAGGCCAAATTCACTACTACAGAAGTTAAATTACTTGTCCAAAAAAATCACACTGTGTATAAATGCCAGAGTCAGAATTCAAATCCCATTTTTCTTTTTTAATTTTAATTATTATAGTTATTACAATGTATTCACTTTGTCTCCTGGCTGTAGCACCTTCCCTTGTCCCCTCAAAATCCTACCCTCCTTCCCTCATCTCCCCTTATGCCCCTCCCCTACTCCACTGATAAGGGAGGATCCCATCCCCTTTTATATGTCCCTAGCCTACCAGGTCTCATCAGGACTGGCTGAATTGTCTTCTTCTGTGGCCTGGCTAGGCTGCACCCCCCAGGGGGAGGTGATCAAGAGCCTGCCACTGAATTCATGCCAAAGACAACCCCTGTTCCCCTTACAAGGGGACACACTTGGAGACTAAGTCTATGGGCAACATCTGAGGAGGGGTTTTAGGTCCTCTCCATGCATTGTCCTTAGTTGGGAAATCAATCTCTGCGGGGCCTCCAGGGCCCAGGATTGTTATTGTTTTTTCTGGTCTCTATTGGTGATCTTTTGGAACCCCTGTCCCCTCCAAATCTTTCTATCTCCCCGTTCTTTCATAAAATTCCATCCATTCTGCCCAAAGTTTGGCTCTGAGTCCCAGATTCTGCTTCAATACCTTTTTTAATATTAATGTATTCAATAGTTTTTAATTATTTTTTTATAAATTATAGTTTATTCACTTTGTATCTCTGCTGTAACCCCCTCCTTTATTCCCTCCTAATCCCACCCTTTCTCTCTCATCTCCTTCCATGTCCCTCCCCTAGTCTACTGATAGGGGAAGTCCTCTTCCCCTTCCCTCTGACCCTAGCCTATCAGGTCTCATCAGGACTGTCTGCATTGTCTTCTTCTGTGGCCTGGTAAGGCTGCTCACCCCTCAAGGGGAGGTAATCAAAGAACCAGCCACTGAATTCATGTCAGAGACAGTCCCTGTTCCCATTACTAGGGAACCCACTTGGCTACTGAGCTGCCATGGTTACATCTGTGCAAGGGTTATACAGGTTCCACATTACCTCCATGTATAGTCCTTGGTTGGAGTTTTGGTCTCAGGAAAGACCCCTTTGCCCAGATTTTTGGGATCTGTTGCTCTCCTTGTGGAGCTCCTGTCCCCTCCAGGTCTTCCTATCTTCCCCTTCTTTCCATAGTAGATTTATTTATAATAGCTAATATCTAGAAGTAACCCAGATGTCCCTCAATAGAGGAATTGTGGTACATTTACACAATGGAATTTGCAGGCAAATGGTAGGAACTAGAAAAGATTATCTTGAGTTAGGTACCCCAGAAGCAGAAAGACAGACATGGTATATACTCACTTATAAGTGGATATTAGGCATATAATATAGGATAAACATACTAAAATTTGTATACCTAAAGAAGGTAAGCAAGAAGAAGGACCCTGGGTAAGATGATCAATCCTCACTCAGAAAGGCAAACGAGATGGACATTGGAAGAGGGAGAAAATAGGCAACAAGACAGGATCCTACCACAGAGGACCATTGAAAGACTCTACCCAGCAGGGTATCAAAGAAGATGCTGAGACTCATAGCCAAACTTTGGGCAGAGTGCAGGGAATCTTATGCTTCAATCGATACCTTTATCAGTAGAATCTTTCAGAGGCCTTCTGTGGAAGGCTCCTGTCCTATTCCTTAAATTTGCAGACAAATGGTAGGAACTAGAAAAGATCATCTTGAATGAAGTAACCAAGCAGAAGAAAGACACACATGGTATATACTCACTCATAAGAGGTTACTAGCCATATAAGATAGGGTAAACATACTAAAATCTCTACTCCTAAAGAAGCTAAACATCAAGGAAGGCTGTAGGGAAGACGCTCAATCCTTATTCAGAAAGGCAAATGCGATAGACTTCAAATCCCATTTTTCAGACTTCAATTTTTTTAAATTTTTTTCTTTTTTTATTTACTTATTTCTATCTCTATTCCCTAGGTTGCATGTTGCATTGTATTTTTATAATTTTTATTTTTTCTATTAATCACAGGTTATTTACTTTGTATCCCAGCTGTAGCTCTCTCCCTCAACCCCTCTCAATCCCACCCTCCCTCCCTCATCTCTTCCCAGCCCCTCTCTAAGTCCACTGGTAGGGGAGGTCCTCCTCCCTTTCTATCTGGCCATAGCCTATCAGGTCTCATCAGGACTGTCTGCAATCACTTCTTGAACACTGAATCTAACACTAAAGAAACCATCAAATTTAACTTGAAAATACTCCCAACTTGATTTTAAAAATTTGGAAATACTGTAGAAATAGAAGTCATATATTGTAGATTCTACCAGGTGCAAAATGAGGCTTGAGGTATAGACTTGACCAATTCATCACTAAGAAGCACTGGATAAAATAATTAATAATAATAATAATAATCAGTAATAATAATGTTGGCCACATGAATGCTTTAAATGAGATAATAACCACATAAAAGTGAAACTTTTATATAAATTACTTTTTCATAGTGTTACTGTGGCATCTAGTTGAGGTGACAGTGATTAAGCTTAATGTTTTTCATGGTTCCTGAAAGGTAGCATCAACAAACAAACTGAGTATTTATTTTAACCTAACATATGAATATATGATAGACTAATACTTTGGCCACAAAAGATGATGAAATGGGTAGTAGCCAAAAATTAATATCATCATATGCTTCAATATTTAAAATAGGTAAATTCAGCTCAAAGAATATATTATAAAATTATATATTTGCAATCATGTTATATTTATATTCATGCTCCTCTTATATTTATGTGATATGAATATATTTTAGATAAAAATATGTGATTGTCTAAGCACCTGTTCTACCATGAAACAATAACTTAAGACAGTGACAACCTTTTAAATACAGAAATAAGGGGATATCAAATATAGTATATCAATGTATTTGACATTTTCAATAATTATTCTCCTAGTAAGGCAAAGAAAAAAATCTGAAATGAGTTCCTTGAAATTTGCCAAAAGATTCCCACATGGACAACAAACTGGCTTCTGGTTTCTCAAGTGACAGTGTTCCCCACCCTACCTTAGAGCACTTCTCCTAAGTAGTTTCCTGTGGGCTTCAGAAAGAGAAAAAGAAGCGGAGAATCGTGTAATTATAATCTAAAAAAATTAAAGTCTAGGGGAATGTGTAAAACAGCAAAATGGAGACAATTCTTGGCACTGAAAGCATAATTTTCTTTAATACTTTCTTGATTAAAAAAAAAGAATTCTGGATAGAAATGTCCACATATGGTATATATGATCTATGCTTAGTTGGGGTTGAGTCATGACACTACAGAATGGTAAATATATACCTAAGATTTCTAGAGTTTCCATGACAAATAATATTCCTTATAGCATTGCTTTTTCCCCTCAAATTCTGTATATCTAATTGGGAATAACTGACTGGGAATTGTTTCTCTATGTGTATTTTACATGCCTTAATTGGGGGCCAAGAGGGGATATTGTATAATGTTAGAGGATAATGTCACAATCATTATAGCAACCACACAAAGAGACTTAACTCATCTATAAACTTAAGCTTTGTCAGGAAAATGCTCTGTTAACTGGCTTTTCAAATGCCAGTGAATGGTTCATTAGCTTTAACTGTAATATTATGATGACAATTTCTGTAACAGAATAGAGAACCATATCTCCTCATCTACATAAAAATAATGCAGCCTCTGGAAAACTTAGGATTTCAGACATTTTAGTTATAAAAGTTTGATATAAATCCATGCAGCATACTGAAAAGGCATAGTTCTCCCGTTCTGGTACATTTAAGATGACAAGGAATAGAACCTAGCAATGATTCTTCGGTCTAAGAAGATTCAGCATGCTATGTAATAAGCACTTTGTCACTTGGGTGACTTGGCATTTGCATACAGAAAACAGGAAAGGATCTGAATTTCTGAGTATATTGAGTTAGAAGTCATGAACCAAGTTCTCAGTTCATAGCTTAAGAACTATTTTAATAAGGGAGAGGATAGGGGAAAGTACCTATTGCAATGACTTCCTCGAAACATGATTCCAGAGCACAGATCATACACTGTACTTTCTAAAAGTCTTTAGGGATTTTAGCGGAATGGTTATAGATCACTTATCAAAAAGGAACAGCAAAAAAACACAAAGCAAAACCATGCAATATGCACCTAATTTCTTCCTGGCACTATGCCAAGTACTGTGTACGAGGCAGAACACTTCTCCCATTGTTCAGTCTGATGGGTGATCTTAGTTCTAGGCAGAGTCTCTCAGGCTCCTTGTCCAGGTGGGATGCAGGGCTTTGTAAACACTGAGACAAGCAAATTCTGTGGCCTCAAAGGATGAAGACTGGCGAAACTGATCAGAAGAATAACAAACACATACCTCAGAAGAGTATTAGAAGCTAAGAAGATAACACACAGTGAAGGAATAGAGGCAAACTCAAAAGAAAGCCTGGAAAAAAATGGTATAGAAATACAAAAACCAAAAGAAATTAAGTTATTCAGAACACGTCTTATAGACTTCAACTCTGAAAGGAAGGCAAAGCTACATGAGCTGCCCTTTAAGGATTCTAAATTTCATCTGAAAAATCAATAGAAATCGTTAAAGAAAGTCTCTTAATGAAGATCAAAGTGTATATTAAGATCCATAACTGGTGGGCAATTTGAAGGTGAAACGTATAGAATAAGACACAAAGAATTTATAATGCAGTTCTGTAGCTGAGAAACATCATAAAATAATATTGTAACTGTAATTGATAGAATCAAAACTACCATCTGGGAGGGGAACACTAAACTATATTACAAGCATTAAGCCAATAAAAGATAATTATAAAATGCTTATTCTAAATACAGTATATCAATAATCGACTAGTTACAAACATGAATCTTATTTTTCTCCTGTGAATTTGTTACCCCAATCTACGATGAAGACTATATTAACTACATTAGAACGCTAAAGAAATACTATCATGTTACAGAAGTATTACAAGTCACATTAAACAAAAATATAATAGTGGAAATCCATGCGAACACTGGCAAGTTTCTCATAAGCACAGTAATAATAGTAATAATAACAATAATAATAATAATTTGTTGGGTAAAAGGAATTTCATGTTAGCATTTAAATGCATCCATTTGGCACATTATAAAAATTACATTAATTATAAAAATATTATTTAAAAGATGATAAAGTGACAAAGAGAATCAACATCCCAATTGTTCATATTCCTGGGCGTAGTAAATAACTAAGAATTGAAAAAAATATAGAATTATTATATCTATGATTCTCACATGATTTCAAAAATTTTCAGGAAGATATAATGGGGGCAGATTAAACTCATTTAATTAATAGAACTGACAATTCTTTGACAGGTAAAAGGTATTGTTAGAAATTTTTCGTTGATATTTTTCTGCGCTCAAATTTTATATATTGATAAAAGGAGAATAAGTGAGATAAAGCCAGTTTTAGTGACATAGGAGCACTCCAATTCTATTCATATTTGCTGTCTAGGTTACACATGAACGCATGTTGCCAAATTCCGGTGGTATTAAATATTGAAAGTAAAAGTTTTACATTCAGCACCTCCTTCTGTTTATGCATGAAAGTGGTTTCTGAATGTCTCTTAAAATACCGGACAGTCCTCTCATAATGGGACAGGTATTTCAAAAGAACAATGAGCTCCATTATTAGTCCCAAGCATAAAGAGCAGTTGCAAACTAAATCAGCTCTGAGGAGGAGGTAAAGAGCTTTACAGATTTGCATGTGAATAACTCCTTATAAAGAGTTCCCTGCCTTTGTGTGAGAGATGATGAATGTGCAAGGCTTATTCTGGACCACCCTTTGCCAGTTAACACAACAGCAGAAAGAGCAGGGCCTGGGGCAGGTTTTCTTCCTCACCCAACCTCAGGGGCAGGGGACTGTATTTTTCTAACTTCCTTACTGAAGAGAAAGGAAAGAAACCAATGCTAAGTTTAGAAGTCTAGTCCTAGATGTGGGGAAAACAAAACAGGATGAGAAAAATGTCAAGTTAGAAAGAACCACTCAAAAATCAAATAAATTCTGTCCTGAAATTAATAATAAATTAGACCCAGAGACTACTGAAGCTTTGGCAACAAGGCTGGGACATCTGAGAGCTCTGAGGCACAAGCCACTGTGAGGTGTCACTTGCCAAAGAATATTCTACTGAAGTTAAAGGATCCCTGAGGGGAAATGAAAGCCAGGGCACAAATCTGAAGTAAAACTTTGCAGAGGGTATTCAATTCACAGGCTTCTGACTTTGGCCCAAAAAGTCCAGGTTCATAGAGACTACAGTTGAAAGGCTGGCAGCAGCTGTTCCATTTTGGAGACTTGAGTAGGGAGCTTTGATCCTGGAGTATTAGATGGTGCTAAATTTAACAGTCCTGTTCCTCTATGGAAAGAGAGAAAGCTATCAGATGAGAATGAAGTCAGTGGCAAAACAGAAAGGGAAATTGCTACCCACTGTTTTTTATTATCTGTGCAAAAGATCTACATTTCTTATTTTTAGATTTAGTTTTATTTATATATTACAATTGTTTCCCCACTGTAGCCTCCTCCCTCATCTCCTCCCAGTCCCTCCCCTCCCTCTTCTCTCCCCATGCCCTTTCCCTAGTCCCCTGATAGGGAAGGACTTCCTCCCCTTCTATCTGACTCTAGCCTATCAGGTCTCATCAAGGCTGGATGCATCATCTTCCTCTGTGCCCTGGCAAGACTGCACCCTGCAGGGAGAGGTGATCAAAGAGCCAGCCACTGAGTTCATGTCAGTTATTGAAATTTCCTCAGCTTTGGGCTTGTGATCTTTCTTAGGAAAAAATATACAAATCTTTCCCAAATGTAATTATTTATTCTAGATCTGTAAAATATTAGGTTTACATTTTAAACAACATTTTAAACATGTTAAAAAGAATTTACTTCTGAGTGTTTTGAAGTGGACTGTTTCTCTCATGGAACATAAAAGTAATTTGGATTGAAATAAAGAGGAGATATATTTGTCCTTTTCAGGTGGAATAAAATAATATTACATTTTACTCTAAGTGTGTGTGCAAAAAATTATAACAATTGTCTTTCTACATCAAATTATGCTGATTCTACTTATGGAGTGGTGGGAATATGGGATTTACAGGGAATTTATGTTGAATGCCTTAGGCTCAAGGGAAGTTTAGGCATAATTTAAGAATAAACTGGTTAAAGGCCAGAGAGATGATTCCATGTTTAAGAGAATCTGCACTCTTCTCGAGGACCTAGGTTCACACCCAGCACCCAAATGACAGCTTACAACCATCTGTAACTCCAGTTCTAGGTAATGCAATACCCTCTTTTGTTCTGAATAGACACTAGTCACATACATAAATACCCATATAAATGTGTTTAAAAACCTTTTATTAAAAATAAACATAAAGGTAGAGTATTTATACCTCAATAAGAATATCATAAAGCTATCCTAAATTTATATAAACCAGCTACAGGGTATCCTTTACCAAAGTATTAGGAATCTCATAACTGAGTGTATAGTCAAAGGAAGCAGAATCAGTATGTCAGAGATAGCTGCACCTTAGTATTTACTGTCCCACTAACACTAGGCTACAATAAATAGAACCTATATGTCCCACTAGTGGACGAACAGACAAAGAACAGGTATATATGTGTACAGTTAAATATTACTCAAATACAAGAAGGAATCCTAACATTTGAAAAAATGGGTGGACTTAAGATGCAGACTACCCATAGAAGAGAAAATACTTCAAGGCTCTATACAGAACTTACTGAATTCAAAATCAGAATTGTGTTCAGCAGACTAGAGGGCTGATAATATCTCCGGAAGTTGTCAGTCAAAAGACAATAAACCTCGTCTTGAAGAAATGAGTTCAAGGGATCTACTCTACAGAATAATGACTACAGTTAACAGTTTGTGGTTTTTAAAAGTGCTAAGTAGATTTTGAGTGTTTTCAGAACAATGACAATATCTATTGATACCACTCATGTTAGCAAAAGTTAACCATTCCACACTTCCTGCACCTAAGGTTCAGTGAACATAATAGAAAAGGAGATAGAGAAGATAGGACCAGAGGACCAAGAAATTTTCTGTGATATTGTCTCTCCTAATAATGGCAGGGAGACCATACCACTTGCCCTCAGAAGAAACTGATTAACGGCATCCACCTGTTTCTGAGTTAGTCATTTGTCCACAGTTGGTTTGGATTGCCTTCATTCTATATGCGAGCAGGATGTGGGAGAGAACAGAGAAGTGGCAGATGACACATAAGCCTCATCTTCAAAGAGCTTTTCCTTCTCGTAAACTTGTGATATGACCCGTGTCCTCTCCTATGCAGACAGATTGATCGCCGAAGCAATGGCTCATTTGTTCATATCTTGGTAACTATACCGTCAGCAGAGCCACAGCTGGTTGAAGTTGCCATCACTCACTGACAGTGTAGGGAATGGTGCACTTACTTTTCTTCAGTAGAAAAGGTATCTCATTTGTTGAGAAAAATTCATAAGAGTCTTCGTCTCACATCACTGATTTACCTCCTACTTCTGGAAGATGCCAAAGATGCACAGCTCTACAGTATGAAAGAGAGGTTGGAATCATAGTCACATTTACTCTTGATCTATTCCATTCCCCTTCATATGGGATCTGTCTGTGAGATGTGTACAGAATCTGTGAAACCCAGGAATAGTCACATGATTTACAATGGCCAATATTAAGAGGTCAGAGATGAACTTTCTGACAGTCAAAAAATTTAATAGTCAGTCTGGAGTTAGTAAGCACATTCCCTTTCCCATCACTTATAATATAGACATGACCCAGATAAGAACTGTTTCTTCACCATGAGCCCAGAATGAAGAAAGTAGGAAGCCAAGCTGCAGAAAAGCTCCTAAGAAGCTGGTAACACCAGGGAGAAATAAACCCTTAGTGCGAGACTCGAATTTCTGCTGCCTGAACTATCTGAATAAATGAATCATTTGCCTGCAGCACTGGCATCTCCTCCCTGGCTCCTTTCTCTCCTTGTAAAGGGGAAAAAGAAGATTCATTATAAAAGAAGTATTTGTTTGCTGTGTTTTCCTACCATGGGCTTCGGTTTAGTGTTTTTCGAGACACGAAGAGTATAAATTAAAAGCATATACTCTTTCATGCCTAGATTAAATCTG
Source organism: Pachyuromys duprasi (assembly GCA_028658305.1). Classification (NCBI taxonomy): domain Eukaryota; kingdom Metazoa; phylum Chordata; class Mammalia; order Rodentia; family Muridae; genus Pachyuromys; species Pachyuromys duprasi. Next base: position 28,583,756 of record CM053763.1, read on the forward strand.
AGTGTGCCTTCTTACCTGTGTGATATTCACTTCCTCACAGGTGTCTTCTGCAAATGGAATGGACGTCTATGTCCTGCACTCAGGCAGCACTGAGAAGCAGCTGAAGTAGCACATGTAAATCAAGGCACTATCTCATGACAACACTTCTCATTTTACTATTCATCACTAACATTACTGCTAGCATTTCTATGGGTAGCATTTACCACATTGTCTTTGTCGCCTTCTACAGTCAATACATTTATTTTATTACTTTGCTTTCTGAATTCAATTCTAATCCATTGAAAATGCTATTTATTTTACATTCACATTTTACCCAGACTTCACATAAAACATGTAATCAGGTTTTTACTCAAAAGTTTGCGTAATGTTCATATTTATCTCAAGACTAACTGGGCCCTCCTAATAGCCAACTATGTACCCTCCTCCCCACCTCCATTGTGTGGTAGGCTCCATTCCACCTGCTCCCTCTCTCTCATCTCCAACTACCACTCACTCTTTTGTAGAAAAGTTTTTCTTTTCTTTCTTGACTTTTAAGTTCAGATGCATACTGTAGCCTTCCCACTGCTTAGAATGGTATTTGTCCAATGATATTCTTCACATTCTTCATGACTTAGTCTAACTATAATCTCTAAGTCAGCCAAAACTATAGCTGTCCTTATTCCCACCTACATTTTATCTATTTTACCTCACCCCTAATCACTTTTGAACATCCTATGCTTACGTTAGAAAAATATCAAGACGTATGAGTGAAGATCCTCTGTCAACTAACTGCGGGCATTGAACATCGAGTCTGTATGAGACAGATGCATGTTGTTGCCAAAACTGAACATAGTATTAAACATTCTTGTCGATAAATAGGACCTTTGTTCAGCAGGTAAGTATAGCATCCTAGAAAGTCAACTTCTAAGAAACTGGGCCTTCTTTTAAAAGCTATGAAGTGCTGAGAGGTAAATGAGGCACAGAGGATGAGATACAGAGACAAGATGAGGGATTTTATATTCATGCAGCTTCCACATTTGGCTTGAGGAAGGTCAGCTATTTCAGGCTAATAAGGAAATGGTGGCCTCAGAAGCCCTGAGACTCTGGAACTGTTTAGATCTGTACTTTAATATTTAATTTCATATATTTCCTGAAGGAAAGTGATTAATAATTGCAGCCAGTGAAGCATCTACTTTAAAGGACTGACCCCTGCAAGCTGTTGTTTTTTTGAAGATTAAAATAGTAGCTTAAAAAAAAATAAAATAAAATGAGTCATGGAGAGGCATTTTTTTAACTTCACAGAGATGAAAATAAGCTAAATGAAAATATGAAAGATAACTAATTAGCCTCAAGCTTTGAAGGCTACTTTTTAAGATAACAAAGCTGACTGGCTCATATTTTGACACTATGAGATGATTCAAACATTAATCTGAAATGATCATGCTTTGCCACATTCTCTTCTATTTTAATAAACTTATCTCAATTCCCCCCAAACTGTCAACTATGACTCTGGCTCATATGCATTTATCAAAGCAAAAGGATCAAAGATAACAAAGGCGGTGTTAAGGACCATCCCTACTGTAGTAATCCATCAACACAGGCAGGTGGTCCAAACAGCAGCTCAGTTTAGTGTGGGAAGTGAACACCTGCAGGCTCTCCACAGAAAGTATAATCTTTTTAAGCACAATGAATATCAGGACTCTGATAATGTAAAAAAAAAAGTTTGAAGTACAACACAGTGATTTAATTTCACTTCAATGCTGCCTTTAATTCTGCCATTTATCTTCCATGAAAGCCTGCTGCGCCTTTATTGCAAGTCTTCCTCTTATCAACCCTTTCATTCTTTATGGATGCCAATTAATTATTTTCAAGAAATCTGGCTTACAGTCAAATTTCCTACAAATATCTTCACACTACTACTAACTAAATCTAAAATGCCAAGGATGTGTTAATAAAAATGAATGCTCCTTATGTCTTAGATGCAATGCACATAGAGCTTCGACACTTAAGATGGGCTACATTTTTGGTTTTTTTATTAGAAGTGAAAATCCTGTCAAATATACTTAACTTATCATCAGATATACACTGTCAGAGTAGTTATTTTTTTAATGAAAATGCTGAATGATCACTTCCATATTTACAAAAATGAACTTTAAATTGACCTTTAAAAATTAGTTCTTGAGGGTATCATACAATGTATTTGATCATATTTACGCTCCCCAACTCTTCCCAGATCTATCCCTACCTATTTTACATTGTGTTCTCTTTGGATGTGTTAAGTCCAATTTTCCTGAACACATATATGTGTGGCCTCCCAATGAAGTGTGGTTAGTCTACCAATGGCCACACTCAAAAAGAAAATGGAATCTCTCTCTCCCAGTATTTAAATAGATACACTTCTGAGAGTTATGCCAAAATTCATAAGTTGCTTGCTTTCAATGCAGTATATTTTTTCTCTCTCACACACACACACATACATACATACAAGTATGCACGCACATGTGCGCAGATGCATACACACAAACACACATGCAAACTCAATACTTTGAAACCCAACAAACTTACACTAAAACTCAAAATCTATACACCTTGTTTTCGACTGACTATTAGCAGTATGACCATTAAAGAGAAAGATTGCCTGGGCACCTAAAAGAAGGTTAAGGAATCCTCTAACTCTATCCCAGCAATTTATTTGATTGTTAACAGTGAAAAGAGAAGTCTGTCCTGAAATGTTTTGCATCAAACAGACCTTGACATGGTTCTATAATGTGAGGGCAATTGCAAAGGGAAGATGAACACTGTGTCTAGGCATTTAGATGTGACACTCCTGGTTATGGCTTGCCTGGCTGAATTAGTATCAAATAAAACAACTATCTCAGGCCTTTTTACACTCTGGCAACAAACATCCCAGAGGAACTTAAACCTTTAGAGAGGATATTTGTCAGGGTGGACCCAGCCCTTCCTGGGTCACCTTGGTAGGACAATGGGAGGGAAAGAGCCTTAACAGCTGTGCCCTCAGTGCTCCGAGTTCTTTTCGAAAATAGTTATGAGATTAATTGTTCACTATTTTCTCAAACTAACTACCACTACAATTTGAATCTCTTTTCTTCAGGGAAGTAACTCTACAGCTAATTAGTCACTGGAATTAAACATTACAAATTTGAAAGCAAATCAGGTTTGAAAAAGTAATGAGGAACCATATTATGATCTATTAAACAAAAAATACATATATAATGCCAAAATGTATGTGCATATATTTTTATTAAAAATTTCCACCTGGGCTGGCAGTGCTCCCCACAAGAGGCATAGCCTATCTAACAAAAAACAAACAAACAAACAAAGCAATAACAACAACAACAAATGTGAGAAGCCTTCTTTTGAGCTGTTAATCAGAGTTGTCCAAGATATCTCCAAATATTATAGTTCTTTTTTTTTCTTCCTGTTGCCCCTGGTTGCTTCCAGAGGCTGAAGGAGAGTCCCTATTGGTGAAGACACAGTGCACTTTGAACAGGGGACCTGGAGGATACAAACATGAACTGACTTGAAAATAGTCCCTGGGTACTAACTCTTAGAAGGTGTCATGCGATCTTTCACAGGAGGTAAGCAATTAGTAGTACTATGCTGCTATGAAGCCTATGAATTAAAACAATTAAAAACATGGTACAATAACCCTAAGGTTTCAGTAGCTGCACCTGATGTTGGCTGAAAACAATCCCTGTATTTGGAATTAAGGCCAGCTCATCAAGACATGAGATGAGAGATACCTGGTCCTGGAGACCCAGTCAACTACCATGCTTAGTGAAATCCTGGATCTTAGAGAAGAACTTACAGCTGTCACTCCACCAAACCAACACAGTTCCTAACTATATGCTAAATATCTATCCTTATACCCACAGAGAGTTGTAGCTCTTATTTTCAATACAGAAATTTCTCTTTGCAACAGATAGAGGCTACACAAAACCACAAGCAAAATGCAGAGAACAAGAGACTGTGTAGTGCTCACCCCCAATGAATCCATCTACAACACAATTGCTGCACCTAAGGCTCTGGGACCATCTGGGAAGAGGGAACAGAAAGGCTGTAAGAGGCAGAGGAACAGGACATCTTCTGTGAGATCCTGTTCTCTAGAAATGCCAAGGGATCTGCTCCCATGAAGGGTAAATGATATGACTGCCTATACAAGGAATACACCAACAGGCATTGTAATGTGGAAAAGAGAGAAATTTCACAGGACCCCAACCCTAGACAATGAGCTATAGGAAGGAGGTAATATTGGGTGTTGCACTCATTTTTAAACTCTATTTTATTTGGGGTGTTTAAGCCTCTACCTCCTTTCCACCAACCCTCTCACCATAGGTAAGAGAGAGAAGGTTAGTGGGGAGAAAGGGCCCAGATCCCTTTACTTATCATTGCTGGTTTTGGTCGATGGCTTCTTTTGGGGCTATGTCATTCTCCATAAACAGCAAATGCAGGACGCAATCTGCTGGTTTTGGTCGATGGCTTCTTTTGGGGCTATGTCATTCTCCATAAACAGCAAATGCAGGACGCAATCTCCTCCATCTACTTCATCAAAGCTGCTGCTCCAAGAACCATCTCTCCTGTGTCTCTCTAAATCTCCACATGCTCTGTCTCTGGTCCCTCCAAATTACTACAGTTTCTCTTTCTGGGCTCTCATATTTATATCCCTGAGACCTAGACCACATGCCTCTCCATGCTGCACAAGGCAGGCCATTACCAGCTAGCAAAAACTATGTCCTGCAGGAGGCAATTATCAGCTGTGGACAAACTAAAGCCCGAACTAAAATCCCACACTTGGGATTAAAACAAAAACATATTTACATAACATAACTGAGTTTTTAAAGAAACCAAAACTTCTAGTACAGTTGGAAGTTGGAGATATCAGCTTCATATAAGAAAAATCTCCAGTTAGTTACCTAATACCAAGTAGTAAGCCCTGAAATTATATACATGGAACTAATATTATATACACTCAGCAGGTTATATCTACATGTTTGAATGTATGTATGTATGTTTGTATGCATGCATGTGTGTATGTATGTATGTATGTATGTATGTATGTATGTATGTAACAACAACTAAAAACATAAATGCCAGAAGACATAGATTTGGGAGAGACTGGCAGTGATAGGGAAGGGAGGAGTTTGAGGTTGAAGACAGAGGACATATAGGGAGAAAATGATTTCGTTATATTCTAATTTTAAGTAATGAGAAAACTATTTAAAAGGACTTTTAACAATAGACTTTAAGTTATATTGAGGAGAGGTTCTGTTGAAAGTGTCTGCACTGTGGGTGTGTGTGTATGTGTGTGTGTGTGTGTTTGCTCTTAAGCTAATGATTTCCACATGTGCAGCCTGGATTTCAATCTTGTGCTTTATGTTTTGATCCTGAGAAAATCCCAACGATCTACATGTTTTTTAACTATGACAAAGAACAGTAACTATCCTGTAGATTTACTAAATCTCTAAAAGATAATTTATTATAAAATTTATTATAAAATATGAACCATATTATATGAATGCTATTGTTATTTTTACAAAAACAGTGTTTATTTCTCAATTTCCCTCTTAACCTGACTATCACACAAATAATTGACTCTATTGTATTATTTTAACAAGCGTCACAGCACAAGAACTGAGCACTTATTACTCTGTTCTTAAACATCTAAGCTAATTTGGCTTCCTCCCAACATACATCCCAGAGCTACTTGCACTTTGTAGCTTATCTGTTCCAGCTCCTCTCCTGATTTCACTTTGACCTCTCCCAGGACTGAATCCCATGACTGAATCCCCCTACTTCCTTTTCTAACTCCTCCTTCCCTGGCTGGCAGGAAGTCCAGCCATGTTCTTTCCCTTGCTGAGTGAATGGCTGTAAGCTTCTTTATTGGCATATCAGGGGACAACTGGAGAACAGTGTTTACACAACACTATCAGAAAAAGGACTGCAGATACTGTGGGTACAGAAATGAGCTTTGAATTACACAAAACCCTTTTGTCTACATACAAACTTGTATTGCTTTGGATATTTTAACAGTGTTTGCAGGTATGTAAGAAATTTTCAACTTTAAAAACCCTTTCTTAAACTAGATATAGCTAAAAGTATCTTGGAAGACGAACCTCAACTGAGAAAAATGCCTGTAGGCAAAGTTTAGGGTGTTCTTTTGTTTGTTTGTTTTGATTAAAGGTTGAAATGAGAGGGTCCAGTCTGCTGCAGGCATGGAACCTTCAGGGAGGACCCTCAGTGGTATAAGAAAGGAGGATGTGTAAGCCATGGGGAAAAAGCCAGTAAGCATCATCTATTAGCGTAAATGTCAATAAACCCTTTCCTCTCCAAGTTACTGTTGGCCATGTCATTTATCACAGCAATGGAAATCTACAGAGGGAAAGGAACAAAAAGGGAAGGAAGGGCCGGAGCAGAGATTTTGGATCCAAATACATCATTTTAAAACCTTCACCACACTTAAAAACCTAGCGTATCAGGGACTGACTAACCTGAGAGTGCTTGTACTAATAAAACTCTAATTTTAAAAAGAATTTGACAAAAAAAAAAAAGAATTTGGTTCAAACTATCTTTTCAAAGGACTAGGAGAGGGGGATGGAGGAAGGAGAGAGGGGAGGTGGGACCAGGAGGAGACTTCAGAGGGGTCTACCATTGGGATATAAAGTGAATAAGTTTTTAAAAATAAATATATATTTTAAAAAAGAGAGAAGATGTTCATATATCTTTCGGTGCTAGAACTCCAGAGCTCTTCTTTTCTTGTGACAGCTACATTCTAAGGACATGTCCATTGCTTCCCACATCCTGAGCTTCAGCAGGGGGCACAACAGCCATGGCACACAGAGGATGTAGTCTGCTTAGTGTTCAAGAGGAAAAAGCATGCCCAGTTAGCCATGAGTCAAGCATTTCCCTCTACATCCCAAGCTCAATGTGCTTTCCACATATATATCAGTTTCTTCCATATGAAGTGCAGCAACACAGACACCTTGCATGATGCAGCATAGCAGCAATAAGTCACAAAATAGAGCTAAAAAGGCCAAAGTGGCTAGAGCTTTGCATACGGCAACCGTGTATTAGACAAACACCTTTTTAAATTTTTTAATATAATTCTTTTATTTATTACAATTTATTCGCTTTGTATCCCAGCTGTAGCACCATCCTCATTCCCTCCCAACCCCACCTTCCCTTCCTCTCTCATCTCCTCCTATGCTCTTCCCCAGCCCACTGATAGGGGAGGTCCTCCTCCCCTTCTATCTGACCCTAGACCAACACTTTTTAAAAATTCTCTGCAAATAATTCAGTCACTCATCAACCACTGACTTTGCAAAACAAAAACAAAATGAAACAAACAAACAAACAAACAAAACCTTCCCAATTTCTTGCTTTCACTTCCTTATCATTCTTACTGCATGCTGGAGATCTGAGAGGAATCCCTTCTCTAATTTCCTTTTTTTTTTTTTAATAAAAGTTTGTTCAGTTATGCATTCAGCCCTGGTCACCATAAATATAAGGACCCACAGACTTTGCACTCACGGGGATACATCCATTCATACTCACAAGAATGATGCTAGTGAGCAGTGTGTCCAACTATTTTTGAACATTATCTATCTGTCATCTACCTATGTATCATCTCTCTGTCTGTCTCTTTCTGTCTGTCTCTGTATCTCTCTATCTGTGTTTGTGTCATGACACACTCCTAGAATGTCAAAGGACAATTTGTGAGAATCTGCTTTTTTTCCCCTCTACCATGTGAATTCCAGGAATAAAATTGATAAAATTAGGGCCTTCAAGTTTAGGAACAAGCATCCTTACCCACTTAACAATCTTGTCAGCCTGCAGGATTCTTCATGGACCTAATGATGGCTTTGAACTCCAGATCTTCATGTATCAGCGTTGTAGGTACTAGGATTATAGGCATGGGATACCATATCCAGATAAACATAATATCTTGAAGGGATCCTGTTACCTATCATATCTCAAACGGCTGTGTCTAATGACATTGCATCTGCTAAGACAAAGCTTAGTTTTCTTCTCTTGCTATAACCCAAAATGTAAGGGTATCTACCATTAAGATGCACCCTCTGCCAATTCCCTTCATGCTTTTTGGAAATTTGAATAATATAATAAATTTTGTGATAACACTTTAAAGTTCTATAATGTTAATGTTGTTTCTATTTAAATTAAACCCAAAATTCTAGCATTTCATTCTTAGTTATATTATTTTGTTCCTTGACATAAGCAACTGGGATTTGTTCTTCTTGTTTTGTGGGGATTTGTTTGTTTGTTTTTGTTTGTTTTTTGTTTTCTATCTTTTAAGGCATATAGAAATGTGTATGTGTGCTGTCCACACAACTTCCATCTGGACATGTGCATTCTGTTTTTGAGATATAACAGCAATAGCAAAATCTCATTTGTTTTTCCTTTGGATGCACTTTGTATTTTCTTCTTTCCCATCACCTTAACTGTGCTTGTCACAAACGGTTAAGGAACTATGCAAGCAATACCAGTATTTTCCCATCTCTGCCTTCATCTCTGCCAAGACCTTTTGTCCTTACCTTAATCATGACTTGGTAAGTTCTAGCTGATTTTTAGCTGACATGTAGGAATTTTACAACAGCAGCAAAAATCTGCCTTTCAGTCTTTGAAGTCCCTCAGAATTCCGACCCCATCTCTTTTACTTCCCTCCCCTGTCTACCCATTCTCCCTTTCTTTCATTTCAAGACCAAGTATCAAGAGGACTCTCATAGCTATGCCCTTCACCTTGACTTATTCTCCTACTTCTGCAAACCTCTTTATCAACATCAATATTCAATACAGTATTTTCTCTGTATATTTGGTATGCTTTCCATTTTGATTTCAACATCTTGTTTTCTCATGGTCTAAGTTTGTCCCAGCGTGGAATATGTGTCTCTGGTCTGTGACTAGTTTTGCTTTGAACATAGAATTTGTCTCTTCTCATTACTTCTTCTCTGGAGGCTGAAGCACCAAAAGTTGCTCCTATTACTAAGCCAGCATTTCCTGAAGCGATTACTAATGCAGTGAAGTTGATGGCACCCAGGGCAGCTGTCAGGTTCCATGGTGAACTCAAGTAAAAGCAGATGCCACTGGTTAACTTTTCATAGGAGCTGTAAAATTACGACACAGTTTCAAAGGTAGAAATGGGCATCTAAGGTGATGTAATAGACACTGAATGGATATTTATTATTCTAGGAATTAACTGCTTCTGTGGACAAAGAGACAATTCTGAGACTCTGTAGTATAGAAACGTTAAGGAACGGAGATCAACTAAGCAAATGAAAATTTAAGAAAAAGAAACCCTAAGAAAATCTCATGATTGTGGGGCTCATGATATGCTCCTGAAAAGTAGGAATATAGCTGCAATCAACAAGAAAGCCAGAGAGACTGGGTCAAACACAGCAAGAAGAACAACTAAGAAGACATTATAACAGCAAATCAAGAAGCTAACAGAAAACAGTGCCAGTTGGGGAAATCAGATAGAGCCACACTGGTAACAGTGAAAACTGCATTGTTTTGTTTTGATTCTGTACAAATCTGAAAGGCCTTCCATGGTATTGGGAATAAAAGCAACATTTACAACCACACTTAGGTTATGACTATATCACTGTGGATGTTGAAGTGGAGCAGGGATTGAGGTAGCAAGGGAGTCCTGAGAACACAATAATGCAAAAGAAAGAGGATGATAGTTTACAATAGTATGAGAGCGAGAGCAGCTTTATATTTTAGACTTACTTATATGTGTGTGTGCATGCGCGTGCATGCCCGTGCACTCATGCATATGTGTTTGTGGCTGTCATTGTGGCCTAGAAAAGGGTGATGAGTTCTGGTGGCACAGTTATAAGCAATGTTGAGCTGCTTAACATATGTTCTGGGAAAAGAGTTCTGCTTACATTCAAGAGCACCAAGCCCTGGTAACCACTGGTAAACCACTTCCCTCAAAAGAAACAATCTAATTTTGACTGCTTGGCACAGTCCAGTCCAGGGGGGCCCTAGCTGAGGTCCATCTTTACTCTGATGTCCTCATCTACTCTGGAGAGTATGGGATTATAGGCTTGTGTACCTGCCTTCACTCATTTTAGGACATCTTGAAGATGGAACCCAGGGTCTCTCATGTGCCAGGCTAGCCTTCTACATACAAAGCCTCCAAGAGATACATAGGATTTTAACAAAAAGTCATAGATCTGGTTGGGATATAACAGCTTGAAATCTAGGAGGGCTCCATGATGTTTCTCTGGGGAAAAAAATGTAGTTATAAGAGATTTCTGGGGAAAGACTAGAGATTCAGTTTTATGCATAGATAATTTGAGAGATTTCTATGCATCTGAGGATCTACACAAGAGTTCAAACTACAAGGAAATTCTTTCATTTCTCCATTTTCCTTACCTATCCCCAGTTATTTCTGAACGTATCCTCCCATCAGTATTTTACTAAATACATTACCCTGTTTGCCCTACTCTGCTCAGACTTGGTCTAACCTGTGACAATATTCAATCAAAAACTTGAAACACTTTGCGATTTCCTCAAATGAAATCCATTCACTGTTAAGCTGACTGTGACCGGAAACTGTAATATGTAGCCCATGATATAGACTTACAGACTTTTAGGAACCTCAGGCCGAATTCACGGAGAGCTCTTATTTTTATCTTGTGAAAGGTGCAGCCCAAGAAGGATAAATGACTTTCCAAAGGTCAGCTCTCTGGATATTGCAGAGCTAGAGTGAGCACCGGGGTCCCGTGAGCCTCTGGGGCCATTGCCTCTTCACTGCTTTCCTGCTTTGCCTATAATTTGTGTGCTGCAGCATTCATATTCTATTTACATATTTTTATTTGTAAATATAATTAAACTCCAGACTTTTATCATAAAGTCACCATTTCCCTCCTCTGGAGAACAAAAACTTTGTCTTTTTCTTTCCTTTCCTAATTAGCTGTGTTTTGAAACCTCAAGTTAACCTCAAGATAAACAGGACTATGAATTGTCAAATTGCACGCAGAAAAGAAAATTGTATCATGAAGAGAGTCTTAGATTTCAACCAGATAAAATCTTGTTAAATGTAAATGAGTATGGTCAGTCTAAATAGAAATGGCTCTACAGAGTTTCCAAAACTCAAACACACAGACACACAGACACACAGACACACACACACACCCACACACACACACACACACATGGTCCTGAACTATCTGTATTTTGGGGAAAAAAAATAATGGTTCTTGATTTTTTATGGCCATACTTTCATCAGCTTTAGGTTCAGTTGTAAGTTTATAATTTAGGAATGAATGAGAACAAGTTATAACTCCAGGCTTAGAATAAGGGGTAGCGTTAATTATAGACTCTATAGTTACATACAATGTTAAGCTACTGATTCTTTCTTAATTTTTTATCTACTTTCAGTATCGTCAGAAAATCTGCACAAAACCAAGATGTTCCCAGGATCTACAAAGGCAAGAGAATGAAAGGGAGATGTGAACCCCTCTCTTCAGCTCTGCCTGGACAGAAATAGCCTAGACTCCATGAGGTAATTAAGCACTCAGCTGTACTACAGTCTTTAAATAGAATTAGAACCCACTTTGAAACTTACGTTCAAACAGATTCTCCCATTACACTAATGAGCCAAGTAGGGATCAATGGTGATTATAGGCAGTCAGTGCGCCAGACCTGCATGGCTGTTTAAAAGCACTCTCTGCCTTTACCTTTTTACTATTCAGTGGCCTTCCCGGGTCTTCTCCTTTCCACAAAGCATGTTCAGTATGCATCACCCTTTCCCTCCGGTGCTATATCTATCTCCTTGCCTGCCCTGAATGCTGCAAATCTCAAGGCTGCACCTTCAAATAGATGACACAGGTACAATTTAATGTATATGATCTGAGGATGTACATGTTTCATTTCTAAATGTGGGGACCGAAAGGAACTGTCCCACCTCCCATGCAATAAGACACCTTAGGATTGAAATGTTGGGAGGAAAAGGTTTCTAGTGCTGGTGGGGAAAATAGCCATGAGAGCAGCAAACAACAACAAAAACAAAAGTAACACCAACAAAAAGACCCCACAACATTTTAATCAATGTTACATTATTTAATCAGATCCTTGCTTAAACATTTAAATAGCTTACATTTAAATAGTTTACTTTCTCCTTTTGGGGGGGGTGTTGTTGTTGTGGGGTTGTTGTTGTTATTTTGGAAACAGTATCTCACAATGTATGTTTGGCCCTCCTGAAACTTTCTATATAGACCATGCTGTACCCAAATTCACAGCCTCTGTCTCCCATATGATGGAACTACAGGAATATGCCACCAAACTGAACTTCAGTCCACTTTCAAAGTGAATGTTACAGAGCCAGATAATATTGTTATAAAGTGATGATATTTAAGCGTGTTAGGCATGTTCCATTAAATTTTGTAGGTCTCCTCAAAAAGAAAAAAAGAGAAGAAAAGAGAAAGAAACTAGAAAGAACAGTTTTGTTTAAGAGAAAAAACATTAAGTAACTCTTTGAAATCATTTTACTATATTACAAAATAACAGGTACTTTCCAGCAATAAATTCTTCCATGACAACTGATAGATAGATAGATAGATAGATAGATAGATAGATAGATAGATAGATAGATAGATAGAGAGAGAGAGAGAGAGAGAGAGATACACAGATACAGATACAGATAGTTAAAGACAGACAGACAGAAAAAAAATGATAAACAACTCTGAGAACTGTGTGAACATCAGCATACTTGGTTAAAACCCCTCAATCAAGCAACTGTTTACTTGCCACAATAAAGGACCAATTGTCATGCTCTCATGTGGGATCTATCTATAAAAGACAGGTATTTGAGCTCAATTTTATTCAAACAAGGATAGATAACATTGCCTGTAGCAGTGTTTTAAAGGGATCTAATCCATTATTTACATAATAATAAGCTCATCATATAGAAAAATGGACAAAACAAAAATTCATCATGTCTCTGTGGCTTACCTGAGAGTTGTAAACTTGCTTAAGTGCCTTATTTGGTGCTTAAATTTACTTAAATTTTTTATTTCATTGTGTTTAAGATGAAATGTTTGTCAAATTCGTATCAGAACATAGAGAGTCAAGAATCAAATTACATTTATTTCAATAAGGAGAGAATATAAAAGAGTCAATGGTTAATAGGAAAAGCATATCATTATTTTTCTAGATAATCTGAGACCCTTAATCTTAAAATGTATTTAAACTATTCAGTCTACTTTCAAAGCATATGTCACAGAGTAAATAATATTATGACAAAGGTATAATCTATAGAAAGAGGTTAGGTATGTTCTATTAATTTTTGCAGCTTTCAAATCTGGTACTTTTTCCAAGCTGTAAGATCAAAGATTCAATAAAAGGATGATATGCTAAGACTACAACCTATGCAGAAAGAGGAAGGGCAAATAAGAGATCAAAGATGGGCTCTCATAAACTTTTGGGTCAGTAAGTTAAAAAAAAATTAAGATATCCTTACAAAATAGTCTGAGAGAAGACACAGCTCTTTGCCCTAAGCTGCAAAGCTTATCAGCTGTGATTCATAATAGAGGTCAGTAGAGAAAATGATCTGTCGGTGTCAATAATCAGCATCTCTCTAGACTCTTAGGGGACTGTTACATTGTCGATGAAAGGAAACACTGTTTACATAATTTTCTTACTTAAAAGCTGAGAGTTATGTATCCATTCTAAGAATTTTTCATCATCAAAGAATTCTTTAAAGTTTATCTCTCTATTTCATATTAGTAAGTCCACTTACAAAAATATGAGGGAACAATGAGAGATAAAGTGTGCCATGTTGTTTATACAAAAGATATCATTTTGGATTTTTAAAAACCATAGGCACTAAAAATTGTGAAGAACATATGAGACATTGAAACATAATGAAGTCTCATCACATCTGAAATGCCTAGAATATTGCTTATCCCTTGGCTTCAATTACTGGTGGTAGAGCCATACAGTAAAGGAAAAGGTCAAAGGCCATGAAACAACCAAATATAAAACAATTTTCTTCCTCACACATATTATTCTAATTATTTGTATGCAGAATGTGAGTTGTTACAGAGAGTGAAGGGCACCTTCCTTGGCAGGAAACTGAAGAAACTATTTATGCACAGGATATAAAATCTTTCTAAAAACTGTCTGAAGGTAAGCTGCAGACAGAGCTCAATCTGTTCCCACTATGGGAAGTGCCAAATAGCATAACGGCATAGTCATTCCTCAACAACTACAATAGGAAAGAGTGAGCTCCCAAAAGTGATGAATGAGTTTCTCTCAGAATATGGGACCTATACTCTGACTGCTGTAGTCAACAGAAGTCTAATGAGTATCTATTATATGCACACCATAGTACTACTCAGTGTCGGGGTTAGTGAATGAGATACTTGCCTTGTGAAAATTTATGTGCTGAGGCTTAGAAAGAGAAAAAGGTTCTGCAGGACTTCGCTATGGGTGTGTTTCCAACTCCAACGCACATCCTAATATCACTTTTGAGAAGAATTTCCAGGCCATTACCACCATCTGACCTAATGACGTGTATTGTCACACTTAACTCCTGTATGGACAGTTCATCATTTTTTTTTCTGCATAGTCAATCCCTATCATAATATTGTGTCAAAGTTTTTTACTATCTCCCTGACCATTAAGTTTTAATTTATATCAACTTTCTTCGATATAAAGATGAGAATTGTCTCCACCCATAGACTATTATGTCTGAATTTTCTAATTCACACAAATATTTTAATACACTAAAATTAATGATAATTAATTCCAGTAATGACTGGAATTAGTTTTATCTACCACCAGTTCAAATGTGGCAACTCTAATCACCAATGTTACTGTATTTAGGGGGAAGGGCCACTAAAGAAGAAATCGTGTTCAAGTGGGACCCTACCCAATGCAGCTTGCACCCTAGTAAGAACACAACGGGGCATAAAGTGCACACCTGTTGCTCTTAGTAAGGAAAGGAGAATGTATTGTAGAGCAACCAAAGCACCTGCATGGTACAATGATCTTGGAGTGACAGATTATAAATCTATGAGGAATAAGCTTTTTTTTCTTTCTAAATCTTATCTCCTACTTTGTTATGACAGACCTGGCAAAGCAACACACTCTTTGTTTATGCAAATTACTTGTTTTCTCTCCATTATTTGATGACGATACTCTGAAAGACAAGAAACCAAATATCTAACTTTCTTACAAAGCCAAGGCTACATTACTTGCTATAATAGTGATAGCTGATTACATGCATGCACATATGAATGAATATTAAATGAGTATCCTGCAGATACTTAAAGGGAAAGTGTTCTTTAAGAAGAATGTAAACCACCTGTATAAAATAGAAAACGTGAATTGAAATAAAAAATGGTCTTGAATTATTCATAACTCTTGAGTTTGAATCATGGCTCTTTCAGTTAATAACTGTTTATAGTTCAGTTCCACAATATTTCAAAATTAGATAATAGCAACAATTGACATTGGGAATGATTGGAGAAGGAGAGACCATTAAGTACGAATTTCCAATTTCTGGTGACACTTGTTTAATAAATGTTCTCTGCTCTGATCATCGTTGTCAGTTCTATTAGATAAAGGAGAAATTAATCAAAATACAAACCTAAAAGGAGTTTAAAGAGTAATAAGAGATCTGATAGAAGTTCATAGAATACAGGGAGTGGATAATATCAGCAACTGATGATGAGGAAAGAAAAGCAGGGCAGAGCAATGCTGGAGCACGGCCAATCTGAAACTGACAATACTTTGCCCCAGCAGACCTATGCAGCTGAGAAATCACAAGAAGAGGATGTCTAGGTTCACATAGGACTTGGGATTACCACAGATGGCACAGCTCAAACAAAGAATATAGAAGGAGAGTGTTAGTGAGGGTCTATGTGCAATATTAGATCCTTAGTCCATGCTAGCTAAGTAGATAAGACAAGCAAAGAAAAAGTGACAGGGTAGTGACATGGAAATTGTGCTTAGTTTTCTTCTTTCATATACTTAGATCTTTATTTTTAACATAAGCAGGTTGTGGCTTCCCAAGATTCCACACTAGACTATGCCCTAACCATGAGTGACACAGGATTGTTGTATCCTCATCATGACTATGATTAAATCCTAGTTCTACAATTTCAATTTTATGATTATCTCATTTCTCATCTATTGTCTTAATATTGCTTGTGGCTACTCAAAATATTAATCTTTGATTTAGAGATCATATTACAAGGTCTTTATGTTTTATGTTTATAAAAAAAAGGCCCTAGTGCACGTTATTATCTGAAAGTGGCTATACTCTCAGTGGTATAATTATAGTTTATATGATGTTAAGGACATATTTATGAGATCACATTATTTCATGACTTTGTAAGGAATGTTATGATTATGTACTTGCCAGGGTGGGTATTACTTCTGCTTTGGTACCTTGAAGCATCTGAGAAGTTTTCCATTAGAGCATCAGTCATGTGAGGTTTGCATACAGAATTAGGTGCCTTCCCTCATTTCAAGGTCAATGTATTGAAGTTGCAGGTTTCATACTCTCACAGAGACTAGCTTGTCCTTTCTAATAACTTTCCTCATCTAAGTGACTTATTCCGGTATATTACAGTTCTTGCTTCTAATCTGTAATACTTTACATGACCTGTACCCTGAGAATTTAAGGAAAACAGGAACTGGATTTAATGTCCTATGAAATAATCAGATACAAATTATGTGTAAATTTGCTGAATGATCATGGTATAAATATTTATAATGAATTTATTTGGATAATTTAGAAGTTTTATCATGTGCCATTACTCAGAGATATTAAGCAATGCTAACAGTTGGAGGGCACAGATTTTCTATAGGTTAGACTTGTGAGTCAGAAAGCATCAAAAAATGAAAGTTAGGCAAGACAGAGTGACTGCATCATCAGACTGACACAATAGCGAAAGAATGAATAAGGAGACTTACTAGATGGTACCTTTAAAAACACGAAGATGGTATGTTTATCACTTCAAAAGTCTGATATTTTCATAGTTTTCAGAGCATTATAGATGCATATTTTAATTTTTAAATTATTTTTATTCTATGTATATGTGTGAGACTGCATTTAGGTATGTGCTGATGAGCAAGCAGGATCCAGGAAGATAGGAGAGGTCCTTGGAACCCCTGGAATTAGGGTTTCAGGCAGTAATGAGGTGCCTAATATGAGTGCAAGGTACTGAACCTTGAGATTTAAAAAGATAAACAACTTCTGTCCTCACATTCTTAGTCAAGTTTCTAAGCTATAATCACTGAATAGATTAGTACAAAAATAGTTTGTCATTGCATTCCATTGTCTGAGGCATCTTTACCTTTGTTGCTTTTCATCATGAATGCAACCACAAAACAGTGAAAAAGTCCAAAGACATAATGGAATGTCAATTAAGTACTCCCCATTATGAACTTTCTCCAGTTGTCTCTGAGAAACCTGGGGCTCTGTTGGCCACACAGTGAGGATGACTTCACTAGTCCAGCACTCACCTTAGAGCTCTCATCCACATGGCCATCTGTGACTGGAAATCCAGCAGGCACAAAGCCTATGGAGACTACAGGTCACATTTCCCCTATTAATTCAAACTCTATTTTAGTTCTGTCTTTGGTCCCATCAATGTCCAAGTCAACCAAGCCATAGACTTACAAGGTAGTTTTATTTTTCTTGCTCTCAAACCACTATGTTCAGCTTTATCTGATGTTATCAACAAATAGATTTTCAGTCTCTTTTTCATCCATCATTTCTTCCTACTACAACTGAGGTCTAAGAAAGTAGTGGACACAAGGCTAGAGAGAGACTCAGGCTGTGTCACAGTCATAGGTACAATTCCTTGATCTGTAACTTGCCAGATAGGGCACATTGGTAAACACGTCAAGATGTGGCATTATGTCTGTTTTTTAAATAGTAAATAAATAATTTACAAAGGTAGTATGAAATAACTCATAGAATGATTCTGAGATGAATCCATTTATTAATACACATATTGGCATCTTAAGTTATTAACATGTTAATAATACACAATTGTCAATTTCTTCCTCAAAAATCCCCCAATGTAGTTGTATACATTCTCCATCTCATCTTCTCACTGCTAGAATGAGATAGAGATCTTAGCTAATGCAGTTGGCTTTAGGAGAAGACATATTTCAGGACCACCTACACAGATATGTTTTTTCAAGAGTTGTACATAAAACTACATATAGCCTATGAATGACTTTCTTTATACTGTAAGTCATTACAGATGACTTATAATGCCTAATATAATAGATTATTACATAAGTGACTGCGGGAATAATGATAAAATGAACCATAATACAAATTAAGTCCAGACACAATCATCCCAGAAATAATGATGCAATACACATCAACAATGACTTAACATTGCTTTCAAATATATTAAATCAAAGGTTGTTTTAAACCTGCAGTTGACTTGATTCTTTCAGTGTCCATGGTACTGCCTTTGAAATACAGTTGATACTTAAAAATTATCAAGTCAAAGAGCCAGCCACTGAGTTCTTGACAGAGACAACCCCTGTTCCCCTTACTAGGGTACTCACATGGACACTGTGCACCCATGGGCTTCATGGGGTTTTAGGTTATCTCCATGCACGGTCCTTGGTTGGAGTATCAGTCTCACAAAAGACTCCTGTGCCCAGATATTTTTGGTTCTGCTGCTCTCCTTGTGGAGCTCCTATACCCAGGGGTGGGTGTGGGGGAGTAGGCTACAGAGGAAGACAATGCAGCCAGTCCTGATGAGACCCTATAGGCTAAGGTCAGATGGAAGGGGAGGAGGACCTCTCTCATCAGTGGACTTGGAGGACGGCAGGGAGGAAATGAGGGAGGGATGGGGAGAGTGGGAGGGAATAAGGGAGGATGCTACAGCTGGGATATAAAGTATATAACCTGTGATTAATATAAAAATAAATAAATTACATTAAAAATAGTTTAGACAATAAATTACATTGATGAAATTTAAAAAAAGAAATAAATGAAAGTTTAAAAAATTACCAAATCATGAATGAGAAATTTTTCCTAATTCTCATGTGTCTTACTTAGATGTATTACAATGTGCAAGACTCAAATGTATGCCTCAATTCACTATTATTCTGTATAATATCTTCTTAAAATGGAAAGGACTATATTAACACATAAGCTAACTTTATACCAAGTTTAACCTTGTAATATAGTGTTTCCATATTGTCAAAAACTTTAATTCCATTTTTTAAAGCATTTTTAAACTTCCATAGGCTGAAGGAAAGGCAGGGGAGAAATGAGAAGTTCCTTCAGTATACGCAGTGATAGAGAATAGCATGTGTATGTCTAGAAGAAAAATGTTTACTGGGTTTTTTAAAGTCTCAAATGCCATTGTATTTCAGCATTCTTAACCGCTGTAGTGAAAAATAGAGGAGAATGTAGTACCAGGAGTTGGCAGAGTTCAGGGAGGGCTGCAGGAGAAATATTTTTCACCACAGTAATTTTGGGAGCACGTCAAAAATTCCACAATGAAGGGAGTTGCTAACCAGGTCCATATTTATCTGAACTCCAAAAATAAATAACAGGAAGCCTGTAACTCTGAACCCTGGCGCCTGACCTCTGAACAAGAACCAATAAATAAAATCATTAAATCATAGTGCTAGCTCTACCGCATGGATCTTGGCTGTGTGCTTTGGATAAGCTCTCAAACTACTGGAGATTTGGCGCCTTTGATTACAAACTTTGATTAGTGTGTGTGAGTGTATGTTTCTATGTAGAATCATACATTATCTAATTTTATATTATGATACATGTGATATGTAATAAGTAGTACAGTCTATGTTTTATGTATAGTACAACATAACATATGATATATAGTATAATATTTAACCTAAGTTATGTCTGTATAGTAAATAAAGCACAGTATAAAATGATATTTTGTGAACACACATCTTTTCCAGAGTAAAAGTGTGTATGTTAATAAAGATAATTCTCCAAAAGCTTTAGAGTACCATGAAGTGGATAAAGTCAATAATGACAGAGCATTTCTGTTTCCCTAGTACAATTTAAATCTTTGTACAAAAGTACAAAGGGGTACATGAGTTTAAGACAGATTTCTCTTTCAGCTAGTTTTGCTCTTCCAGTGTGTATGCGAGTTCATGTTTACATCTAGCAGAGCAGTCTATATATTGCTATCTCAGCAGTTTTTTCAAACTAGATGTTTCGTGGGAAAAACAGTTTGGCCGTTGCAATTGATTTTACATTCAGTGACTGTTAGCAGGTGTTTAATCACAGGCTATCACAGGAACAGGATTCTGTCCTCAAGTTGGAATAGACTAAAAGCTGAGATAGAAATAACACAAATGTGTTATCATTACAAACATTCTGAAATCAAGCATGCTGATTAAAAAAAAATCACGGGTTTTAAGTTTTCTAGTGAAGTCATCATCACTCCAAAATAATCATTATCAATTTTTCTATCTTTATTATCTGCTCTAGTCCCCTTTATAAATTTGTGGAAATTAAATGTAACATCTTTCCGTTACTGTGCTGCTAAGTCTGTAAATTTAAAAACAGATTAGAGAATATGAGAGTTTAGATCCTCTCAGTAGCATTAACTTGTCTAACACAGACCATAAATAATTCCTGGATTGCTGGTTGGTGCTCTAAAAGTGCACTTTATTATAAGGCACAGAAATCTAGGGAAATTAATGCTGTTATAAAAGCCTAACTCTTCATGTTTCTGAGTTATGAAGGTGACTACTTACAGCCTTAACATTGTATTAGCATAGGATTTTGCAATTTAGTAAAATAAACTGGTTGAGAAAAGGAACTGTATTCACTCAACAAAAAATAATGCCTATGATCTTGAAAGCAGCACTTACAATATCTGAATTTAAAAAGCAACATTCTAACACTGATAACACTGATAAAGTTATCTCATAAAGTGAGGTCATTGTGTATACCTGAAAGTTCTGGAGAACCTTCTTTGTGTCCTATACAGGTACTAAAATCTTTATCCCTTACATAGACAAATTTATTTAATATATAGTGAATATACATATAAAATATTTATGTCTGTTCATTGCCCTAACAAAGGAACTGAAATGGAACTATATGAAATAAGCAATAAATATTATTACTTTTTCATGTATCTTTTGATAGCTATCATGAAGGACAGTGTAACAGAAAGTAAAACAACACTGTGGCTGATAAATAATAAAAATGTACATCCAAGGGGGCCATAGATCTTCTATGTATTATTCAGTGATGCTTGAAAGGTATTTACAACCATACCTGGTTTAAAATAGCTGCTGAAATATAGAGCTGGGGAATGATTTAACCCACATGATACTTTTAATATAGCTTCCCTAGATCTTCTTTGTTGATTGGAATGCTCCCTGAGAAAAGACCAGCCCCAGAGAGCATCTTCAGAAGAGGCATAGCTACAACTAACACTAAGTTAATAAAAGAACCCAAATCAAACATGCTCTGCAAAGAAAAACATAAGATGATATTTTAAGAGACTCTAGTACTAACTAATCAAAACATTAACTGGACTAAACAATAAAGAGAGGTGCAATAATTCCAGAAAGGCACAGTTAAACACTCTCTTTCCTTAGCAAAACCTTTATTGTACATAGATGTGTGTCCTTGCAAATGTGTGTGCATCTATGTGCATGTGTGTGCATTTTGTGTATGTAAAAAACTGTGAGGACTATAGTTATTCTTTCTTTATATAGATATAAAATTTACAAAAATTAGTTTATTAGCAGTATTGGGGAAAAGGAGACACAAAGTAGATAAGGTCCTCCACTTTCTGCTCTATAGTGGACCTCTCCAATTCTTCTCAGGAATCTATAGCACAGACGTCTATAACCATGCACTCATTCATGTATTAAGAAATGTTGATTATTTGCTATATCTTTACGGACTCTCTTGATAAGCTCCTTTTACCCAAATCCTGAACTACTGCTGTGATAGGCTGAATAACTTCCTATTACCTTCTCAGGACATTAGAGAAACTCAAAAAATAAATCAAATAATGGTAAAACCAAACACATACAAATACACAAATCCAACTTTACGGGACTGGGAAAAAGGCTGAGTAAAGTGCTTACACAAGCTTAAGGTTCTGAATTTGGATCTTCAGTGCTCACATACAGAAGCCAGGTGCAGTGGCAAATGCCTGTAGAACCAGTTCTGCTGAGGGAGAGAGTGCAATCCTTAGGGTTTTCTGGTCCAGTCTGCTAAATCAGCAAGCTTAAGGTTCAGGGAGAGACCCTAACTCAAACAATAAGGTGGAGAACAACTGAAAAAGATAGCCAGCATCGACTTCTGGACTCCAAAAACATGCAAACATGTGTATAGACACACATACATGTACAAACACATGAACATATGCACCCACATATGTTCACAGACACACGTCCTATATTTATAAAAAAAAAACTAAGGAGGGATTGTGATTAAGCATATCCTCAATCACAGCTGAAGTACTCTATCTTTTTTATTAATTTTATTTTTTATATTAATCACAGGTTATTTACTTTGTATCCCAGCTATATCCCCCTCCCTCATTCCTTCCCAATCCCATCCTCTCTCCTTCATCTCCTCCCTGCCCCTTTCCAAGTCCACTGCTAAGGGAGGTCCTCGTCCCCTTCCATCTGACCCTAGTTTATCAGGTCTCTTCAGGACTGGCTGCCATTTCCTCCTCTGTGGCCTGGCAAGGCTGCTCTTCTCTGTGGGGGCAGGGGGTGCCGAGGAAAAGGAGCCAGTGGTTGAGTTCATGTCAGAAATAGTTCCTGTTCCCCTTACTAGGGAAACCCACTTGGTTACTGAGAAGTAGTCTAAACATCCAAAGGAATAGGGGTGACATGTGATGGCTTTGTTATGATTTTAGAGTCATTTGTTAGCAAGAATGATACATTTACAAGAATGCATTTGCAGGAAGCTAGAAAGCGTGTTTTAGTCATTTCCCACTGCTACCAATCCTGTCAGAGAAGGCGCTGCTTAGCTCACTTGTGAGAACACAGCAGTAGCCAGTGCTCCTAGCTCAGGTGTAAATCAACTTTTATCTAGTTCTTTCATCAAGGCTCAAGAGCCCACTTCTTGTGGTTGTAATTTGCCTGCCTCATTAGACTTTTGATGTCATTTGAACAACCAAGAATCATAATGGTTGTGAATAATATGCATAGGAATTGCCCCTTGAATTTCTCAATGGAAGGGCTCTTAGGAGGGTCAGCACCTTAGCACTGTCACGTGTTATGCCTCTATTAGCTCAAGAAAACTGGACTAATTGTAATAATTACTCTGTTCTGTTAAGCGTCGTTTATGGAGCAGAAAACAAACACTTTCATAACATTTGAAGTGATATAAGGAATATTGTGCTGTGTTTAAAAATTATTTTATATTTATACTGAACTAAATGTTTATATCACTTTCTCCCTCCAAAAATCAAAAATCAGATGTTGAAATCCAACCCTTCAGTGACGGTATTAAGTGACAAAGTCTCTAGGAAGAAGACATGTCATGAGACTGAGGCCTCTATGAATGAAATTCTTGTTTCATTTGCAAGCTCTCACTGTCTTTTTCCACCATGTGAATGCAGAACGTCCAGTCAGCAGTGTGAGTCTCAGAAGAGAACCCTCACCAGAACTCAGCCATGATGGTAAATGGATGTCAGATATGTTGCTGTCACATTGGAGAAGACACACCTGTTGCTTGGAGCAACACAGCCTGCGGTTGCATGTTACAGCAGCATAGTGAATGCAGACCATTTGCAGTTGGCAGAAAACCCTTTTATTATCACACATGAGCGTTTTTTTCTTGCAGGTCCACAGCCCTTTTACAAAGATTCTATCTCTAGGCAACTCGGACTTTAGGCAGAGAGTGAACACACAGAATAATGGCTGTTTGTGATTACAGCTTCACATATACAGCTTAAAACCTGTTTGGAATTGTGCAGAACCAAGGGCTAAACACCTTGATTACAGGTGTAAAATAAAAGGCTACTCATCAAAGCAGCAGCTTAGGTACCCCATGAAAGCAGCTAAAATCTAACTTAAATCCTCTTGGAGACTGTTCTTCAGAACAGCGTGGTGACCAGGTTTAACTATTAGGGTAAATGCTGCTACCTCACTGCTTGAAGAAGTACCCTCTGTAAAACCCAGCCAGCAAGTGTACCTTACCCAGTTTGCCTGCACCATTCTCATTCTGTAGAATGAGAATGCCTCATTCTTAGAGAAACAGGCCTCTGTGGGAAGTGCAGGCCCACACCCTTCTCCTTCACACCCTTCTCCTTCACACCCTTCTCCTTCCCAGGAGCAAGAACAAAGCAGTACTTAGTGGATGCTATGAAAATGACATGCTTAGTAATCAGGTTTTTTTTTCATGAATGACAGTGAAATATTTAAATTAATATTTTCATCACATTTTTCATCCAGACAGTGTGTGAGATAACCTAATAAAAAGTACTAATAAAATGTGAGGAAAAAAAGAAGAGGAAGAAACAAAAAGCAATTTTAAGAAATTATTTAAGCAATTTTGCACAAACATTTTCCTCTTATTTATGGTTAAATGATAACATTTTACAGTTTAAATATGCCAGGAGGTTCCATAATATGTGGTGGGATTATCAAGATGAGCATTCATAACTGATGCTTCCAAATAGAACTAAGTATAAACAGTAACACACTCTAATCTTCATCCAGGGTACCATGAATTTCAACTCCTGAATTTTCTATGAACTGAATCAGATTCAATCAATGAGTAAAAGAGCCATTCATATAACAGAATAAAATACTTGTATTTGAAAAGGAGTTAATGGCCAGAATCAATAAAGTACTCCCAGGATTTAACTAAAGAAAGCATTTCAAATAACCTTATGGTGTTTCAACTTTAAATAGCCAGTTCTTAAAATAAAAGAGAAATGACAGGCAATCCTACAAAAAGATGTCCAACACTACTAATCCTTATAAAAAGACAATCAGAATCATAGTGAACTATGATGGTGTGCCACTTACCTATATGGCCAATACCAGATAACAGCACTTTAAGTGTTGGTGGGGGGATGGAAAAATACATACAGGTGAATGCCATTGGTAGGACTATGGAATGGTGACGCTCATGTGGCAAAGAGGAGCATGATGGCTCCTGCTTTTTAGAAAGAAAATGGTTGCCATATAAAGTGACATTTCATCCCCTAGGATTGCTTAGATAAATGGAAAGTTCAAGACATGTCCAACCTCAATACATGCAGTTGCAATTTTCATGATGGCCAAATGGATGAGAAACTGTGTGTCCTAGAGTATAGACCACCCTGAAATTACCTATGCTTACTGAAATAAACCAGTCCTCTTATATGAGACCTAGAGAAAAATGAAATGATAGTTCTTGGGGACGATGTCAGGGCAGAAGTGATGAGTTTTGTAATGGGAACATAGTTTCAGTTGTAGAAAAGTAAATAAATTCTGAGGTTGTTTTCATAAAACATATATTGAACAATAAAGCATAAACTCAAGGTGGTTAAAGAGGTCAGTTTTATACTACATATATTGTAGTATCATGAAAAGGAAACAGAACCTCACTTAGGATGATCTTTTCCAGTTCCCACTATTTGCCTACAAATTTCATGATTTAATAGCTGAGTAGTATTCTATTGTGGAAATGTACCACAATTTCTGCATCCATTCTTCAGCTGAGGGACATCTAGGTTGATTCCAGATTCTGGATACTACAAATACAGCTGCTATGAGCATAGTTGAGCTAATGTCCTTGTTTCATGGTTTTGCATCTTTATCCAAATGCCCAGGAGTGGGTATATAGCCAAAAGACTCCTTTCTCAAATATCTGCACGAAACTGTTACATAATGGGTTTGCTTTCTTTTAGATTTGACTGAATGTTCCAGTCATTTGTCTTTTAATATGTAATACATGGATCGTTTATTGCGTCCTCCAGTTTTCCAAGTCTTATTGGCTGCACTTATTACCTAACTGTGTTGATACTTAGAGTAAGCTTTTAAAGGTATGAGAGCATCTTCCTCAACCTGTTGTCACTCAACGGAGATAATCAAGATTCAGAAACTTGCTTCTTTCATGAGATGAATTTGAAATAAAGTCTTGTAAGGTTGTTTTCCTAAACAACTGTCTAATAAATACCTTGCAGAGCATAGAAGTACGGAAAAGACAAAAACTAAACACCTGAGTCAGCAAGATGGCTCAGCTTAAAAGGGTACTTGCCACCAGCGTGAAGAGCTGAGTTCTATCTCTGGAATTCACATGGGAGAGGAGAAAATTGAATCCCTCAAGTTCTCTTCTGACCTTCACATGTGTGCTCTGGAATTCAGGCACATCGACCTACCATACATCTATGCATACACACAAAAACACTAAATTAAAATACTATAATTTAAAAATAAAGATACATGCATGCCTTCTTAGCAGTAAATTAAAAAAAAAGGGTATGAAATTTTTCATCCTGACTCACTGTATAAAATGCCAAATGCAGAGTTTGTCCTAAATGTTTACTCCCTGTTAGTGATCTACTTAGATTCTGATGTGATTCCACCTCTAACCCAACCTCCCTCATCCTTGTGGCTGCACTACGCTAACATCATCTTGTCACATAAGACCTCAAGTCTATTTTGGATGGAAGTGAGATATGATTAAATATGTGAATATGCAATATGAGGCTAAATATGAAGGTGCTGCTTCGAGGCTGTTCTCTTTAGTTTCCTTTATTTGTTCCAGGAACAAGATTTCCTGCTTTGCAGAAGACACTTAAGCAGCTGGGCTTTCATTGCTGCACTTTCTGTTCTTCTGCTATTTATGTGGTCTGAGTCTGTTCAGAGTGGATGGTATAGTCTGTTGTCCATGATCTATTTTCTAATGTATATGCAATTTCGTGTCTCATTAGATACTGTCTTTTGTAAAACTATACCAAAATATGCTCTCTTGCAAAATAATATAGTCAGTATATTTTTGCATAAAATATAAACCTTTTAGTTGAAATAGTAAAAAGAGCTGAAAGTATTAATACACTTGAACATCAGAAATTACGAAGCAAACATAAAGATTTATATCTAACGTGAACTGTGATTCCCTTGAAAATCATTTGACAGTGGTGGTGCCATAGGCTCAGGCATTTGAACTCTTAGTTCCCAGTTGTGGTAGTTTGAATGAAAATAACCCCCCATAGATTTATTGGAAGGTGTGGGCTTTTTAGAGTACTGTCGTCTTGTTGGAGGAGTGTGTCATGGGGGAGGGGAGGTTGGGGTTTCAGAAGCCCAAGCCAGGCCCGGTGGCATTCTCTCTTCCTGCTGCTTGCCGCACCCAATGTAGAACCCTCAGCTTCGTCTCCAGCACTGTGTCTGCCTGCATGCCCCTATGCTTCCCACTGTGAAGATGATGGACGAAACCTCTGAACTGTAAGGTAACCCTAATTTAACGTTTCCCTTTATAAGAGTTGACCTGGTCATGGTGTCTCTTCACAGCAATGAAACCGTAAGACTTGACGGTGCTGTTTGCAGCCTCTGCAGAGGTGCAGCCTCACTGGAGGAAGTACCACACTAGAGGGATGGTTTGGGAATTTAAAGCCTTGCATCACTTCCAGTTGGCTCTATCGTCTTGCAGTTAAAGATGTGATCTCTCAGCTTCCCGCTCCGGCTGTCACCCTTGTCACCTGTTGCCATTTCTCTGCACCACTGTGACACACTCCTCTCCCTCCACAGCTGTAAGTCAAAATGCACTCTCTGCCTTACACACTACTTCTCCATC
Source organism: Pachyuromys duprasi (assembly GCA_028658305.1). Classification (NCBI taxonomy): domain Eukaryota; kingdom Metazoa; phylum Chordata; class Mammalia; order Rodentia; family Muridae; genus Pachyuromys; species Pachyuromys duprasi. The sequence goes on from CM053763.1 coordinate 28,611,513, forward strand.
GTGTTTTATCAGAGCAATAGACAAGTAACTGATACAACAGCCTTGCACAGTATTGTGTCAAAAATTCTCTACGACTCTAAATACATTATAGATTTACTAGTGAATTTTAGAGCTAGCTGAGGTGCAAACCCTTGCAGGGCAATGTCCACTGACCTATGCTTATATGTTGCTCTCCACAATGAGAGGCAACCCTTTCTGTTATGTGAATAGTCCAGTTAATTAAATACAAATGAAAATAAAAGCTGTACAGCTCAGTAACTTACAACTGTATGTTTCGAAATGTGCTCCACAGATGATGGGAATTTCTGAAACCTTTAGATCAGTGGTTCTCACCCTTCCTAATGCTTCGACACTTTAATGCAGTTCCTTACATTGTGGTGACCCCCAATCATAAAATTATTTTCATTGCTGCTTCATACTTGCCATTTTGCTCGTGTTGTGAATCGTAACATTAATATCAGATATGTAGGATATCTGATTTGTGACTCCAGACAGGTCATGACCCACAGGTTAAGAACCAATGCTTTAGCAGGTAAAGAACTTACTGGGAGAAGTGAGTTATTGGGGACAGGGTTTGGGGTGTAAAGTAAGAAGGTAAATGGATGCACGGATTTCTGGGGACAGCTGATGACGGACAGACAGATAGATCTGTTATTTCCTATCACCTATCTATCTATCTATCTATCTATCTATCTATCTATCTATCTATCATCTGTCATCACCTACAATAGATAGATGATAAAGAGTAGATCTATAGGTAGGTAGATAGATTACAGATACATATATGACAGGTGGATAAAAGGATAGATAGAAGGATAGATGGTAGATAGATAGATAGATAGATAGATAGATAGATAGATAGATAGATAGATAGTCAAATGTTCCCCTTACTCCTTATCAGCATGAGATATCACTTGTTTTATGGATCTTAGCCATTTGATAGATATGCAGTGAATAACTTTATCTTGTCCCTGATGTCAGTAGAACTTCTTTGCGTTTCTTGCCATTTAAAGTTGATATTGGCTATGGGCTTATTGTTACCTGCCTTTATTATGATGAAGTATGTCCCTTGAATCCCTCATCTCTATAGGACTGTCATTTTGAAGGGATATTGGATTTTTGTCACAGGCCTTATTTGAATCTTATGAGATGATAATGTAGTAGTTTTTGTCTTTGAGTGATTTTACATGTTGAATTACATTTATTGACTTACATATGTTAAACACACCGGCATCTCTAGGATGAAGCCTACTTAAACATGATTGATGATATTTTTGATGTGCTCTTTGATTCAGTTTGCAAATATTTTATTAAGCCTTCTATTTTTTTGCATCAATGTTCTTAACAGAAGAAGCTTTCCTGGCCCAATTTAAAGTGTTCTCTTTATATAAAGTGTGGTGAAAATCATACTTACATGCAATGACTGGAACAATATTTTTCTTAAGAGTAGAAAATTAAAAAAGAAAACCACAAGAAAAAAGTAAGTGTAACTATATTGCTGTAATACTTCACTATGTAGAATAAGAATATCACAGCTTAAATTTAAAAATTGAGTTTATTTTATCAGTTTCCAAAAATATGTCACAACACTTCTTTGTAATCAAGCAGGTGGGTAAATTTCACTGTTCTCTGCAAATATTTCTTATTCTCCAGATATATTACTTGGCCTATTTCAGCAAAGTAGATATACAATCATCCACATATCATTCAGTAAATATACTTCTTTTAATTCTATACTTCTAATTCTATACTTTTTCTACTTCCTTTATCTTTCCACTTAGAAGAATGCATTCTAGTTCTTATGAAACTCTCACTTTTCATATAAGGAGGAATTGATAATTTTACTATTGTATAATTAACCATGAGACTAACACAGAAGACACAAGTGCTTATGATTCTAAAACAATGCTTAGTGCCTCTAAACAATGGTATAAAGATTTCTGTTGTAAACTACAGACATTTTAGAAAGAAAGATATTTTGCTAGAGTAGGACCCAAACTTGAATTTGGCATCAGATGCCTCCTTAAACTGAGCCCTGCAAGATGCATAAATCTTGTTAAAGTTCCTCTGGCTAATGTGTTGACAAAATAAATGCAGCTTCAGGCACAAGAGGCTAAATGACTTCCTCTCACAAATATATTTAAAAATTTGCAAAAATATATACAAATGTGTGTATATACTGACTATTATTGCTTATTTCTATCAAGTTATCCCATTTGCTCCTACTTCTGTGAAGGTGGTGAAGAAGTATCCTCAGTAGAGCAGAACTGGGAGTTTGGGGTGATAATTACACTAGCAGAGAAAAATGACCTGACTTCTATTAGATACAGGAGGCTTTGTAGACTCATAAAGCTCCACACAGGTAAAAGGTATCCATACTCATTGTAGAAACCTGTGTAACCATGAACTAGGGGAGCAATGGAAAATAAGAGAGAGAATAAAGGGCTTTTCTAGCAGTTATTAATCACAATGGATTACTGACAATGAATTACCAAGGTGATCCAACAACATATGCACCCCTCAGACTCCACTAGCCTACAGCACTTCATACACCATTATCCACATTCATACCCATATTCACACCCAGCCTACCTAGTCTGTCGATTTGTCCTGGTGACAGTGTCTTTTGCTTTACAAAAGCTTTTCAGTTTCATGAGGTCACATTTATTGATTGTTGATCTCAGAGTCTGTGCTGTTGGTGTTCTGTTCAGGAAGTTGTCTTCTGTGCCAATGAGTGCTAAGTTCTTCCCCACCTTTTCTTCTAACCGATTTAATGTGTCTAGTTTTATGTTGAGGTCTTTGATCCACTTGGACTTTAGTTTTGTGCAGGGTGATAAATACAGATCTATTTTCATTATTTGCATGTAGACATTCAGTTGGACCAGCACCATTTGTTGAAGATGCTGTCTTTTTACCATTAAATGGTTTTGGCTTCTTTGTCAAAAATCAAGTATCCATAGGTGTGTGGCTTTATTTCTGGTCCTCTACTTGGTTCCATTGATCCACCATTCTATTTCTATGCCAATACCACGTAGTTTTTATTGCTATTGCTCTGTAGTACAGCTTGAGATCAGGGATAGAAATACATCCAGACGATCTGTTGTTGTACAGGATCGTTGTAGAAATTCTGGGTTTTTTTTTTCTTTTTCCATATGAAGTTGAGAATTTTTCTTTCAAGGTCTGTAAAGAATTGTATTGGTATTTTGATGGGAATTGTGTTGAATCTGCAGATTGCTTTTGGCAGAATAGCCATTTCCACTATGTTAATACTACCAATCCATGAGCATGGGAGATCTTTCCATCTTCTGATATCTTCTTCAATTTCTTTCTTCAGAGACTTGAAGTTTTTCTTTTTTTTCAAATAGGTCTTTCACTTACTTGGTTACAGTCACACCAAGGTACTTTATGTTATTAGTGGCTACTATGAAGGGTGTTTTTTCCCTAATTTCTTTCTCGGCCCTTTTGTCTTTGGTATACAGGAGGGCTTCTGATTATTTTGAGTTAATTTTGCATCCAACCACTTTGCTGAAGGTTTTTTATCAGGTGAAGGAGATCTCTGGTTGAATTTTTGGGGTTGTTCATATATACTATAATATCATTTGCAAATGGGTGATACTTTGACTTCTTCCTTTCGGATCTGTATCCCCTTAATCTCCTTTAGTTGTCTTATTGCTCTAGCTTATTGCTCTAGGACTGCAAGTACTATGACAAAGAGGTATGGAGAGAGTGGGTAGCCTTGCCTTGTCCATGATTTCAGTGGGATTAATTTAAGTTTCTCTCCATTTAGCTTGATGTTGGCCATAGGCTTGCTGTATATTACTTTTACTATGGTCAGGTATGTGCCTTGGATTCCTGATCTCTCCAAGAGTTTAAACATGAATGTGTGTTGGATTTTGTCAACTGTTTTTTCTGCATCTAAGGAGATTATCATGTGGTTTTTCTCCTCAGTTTGATTATATGGTGGATTACACAGATGGATTTGTATATATTGAACCACACTTGCATGCCAAAGATGAAGCCTACTCGGTCATGGTGGATGATATCTTTTATGTGTTCTTGAATTCAGTTTGCAAGTATTTTATTGAGTATTTTTGCATCAATATTCATAAGAGAGAAGATCTTCACCAACCCTAATCTGACAGAAGGCTAATATTTAGAATATATAAAGAAGTAAAGAAGTTAAACAACAACAAATCAAGTAATACAATTAAAAAACGGAGTGCGGAACTAAACAGAGAATTCTGTGTAGAGGAATTTAGAATGACAGAGAAACACTTAAAGAAATACTCAAAGTCCTTAGCCCTCAGGGAGATGCAAATCAAAACAACCCCAATATTTCACGTTAAACCTATCAGAGTGGCTAAGATAAAAAAACTCAAGTGACAACACATGCTGGAGAGGATGTGGAGAATGCGGAACCCTTCTCCATTCCTGGTGTGAATGTAAACTTATACAACCACTTTGGAAACCAATCTGGCGCTTTCTCAGACAATTAAGAGTACCACTTCCTCAAGATCCAGCTATACTACTCTTAGGCATATATCCAAACTATGCGCAAGTACACTACAAGGACATTTATTCAACCATGTTCGTAGCAGCTTTATTTGTAATAGTCAGAACCTGGAAACAACCCAGATGTCCATCAATGGAGGAATGGATACAGAAACTGTGACACATCTACACAATGGAATACTACTCAGCAATTAAAAACAATGAAATCATGAAATTTGCAGCCAAATAGTGGGATCTAGAAAAGATCATCCTGAGTGAGGTATCCCAGAAGCAGAAAGCATGCATTGTATATACTCACTTATAAGTGGATACTAGACTTATAAGATAAGATAAACATACTAAAATCTGTACACCTAAAGAAGCTAAGCAAGAAGGAGGACCCTGGGTAAGATGATTAATCCTCACTCAGAAAGTACATTTTTTTAAAGAAATAAAAGTCTTTGTGTCTGTCAAGGCTAAGTTGATGCTGTACCAAATGAAGCATTCTTGACTATCTAAAAGCCAGTCCTTAGAATGATATACCTACTGGCTGTATTCTGATAGTAACATTGATATCTATTACTTCTAGGTTAACTTCTAGTAATACATTCATTTTGGAGAACATTGTCTAGCTGATCCATGAGCTGGCACTTTCTACCTTCGTATTGCCTAGATTCCTTTGCATCTAGGTGGGATACCTGATTAACTCTCAATCACAGAATGTGTGCAAACACAGTTTGCAACATTTTGAAACTTGACTGAAATGTTTTTTTAATCATCCATGCATTTTTTTGTACTTTTCTTCTGACCACATGATAAGAATTGCACAAGGCACAAACATCTTAGAAGAAAAACCAAGTACTCAGGTGCCTCAATGGCTATACAGATTGCAACTATTTCTTCTGCCTGATATATTATCTTATATACTTTTGTTTTCTTCTTTTTTAGTTCCATTTTTTATTCCTGTCATTGGTCACATAAGAAGGAGAAAACATTATTTTTCAATATCTCTCTATTATCAATTACTTGATAACATTTGTTTACTGTGACTGTAGCTTCACAGAAAATATATTTTGTGATTGAATTATCACTCAATCACATACATAAAATAATTGACCACTAATATTGTGTTTTTATAGGCTATCCAAGAATATTGTTAATCGTGTATTTCAGTTTTTAATGTTTAAAAAGTTAAAACGTACTTTTTGCATATAAAATATAAGAGAGTGATAGTGTCATGATTTTCTTTGTATTGATGTTTCCTGTGCTTTCATAAAAAATTTAAAGCCACAACTGAAGAAAATGTCTACAAGTCAAGGAACAGAGTCTCTAGTCGTGGAAACAACACACAACTGGTATAGGAATGCATTCATGAATCATGAATCAATGATAAAAATAGAAATGGTTGTCATCAGATGTCTACCATTGTCAGAGAGCCCTATAAATACATTTAGTGCTTGACTCTCTACTTTGAGAGAAGAAAATAACATTCATTGAAGGATCATTTTGTGCCAAGTGCTTTACATCATCTTCCTTAGCCTTCACAGCAGCTTTATATGACGTATTTTTACCAGTCAGAGAGGAAACACCTCAGTGAAGAACTTAATTCTTAAACTATGGTGTAATAAAGGGACCCCAATTTCCTTCTTATTCATCCATATTAATTTGAACACATAACACTCTCTAAAGCTTTGCACACCAACTTGTTTGCCACACGTCTGAATGAAGCACTTTCCTACCAGAAGTAGCAACACGTGGACATTGTTAATGAGTTCCTGCATTATGAAAGGCATAATAAAGGTTAAAACTCTCTTAAACAATACTGTTACTATACAGGCCACACTGGCATATCGCCTCTTCCTTTGTTGGGATCATTTCTGAACCAGTCTTCATCCTTCCTCTCTGTAAATCCTCCAGTTATTAAATTCTATTCCTCATTACATTCATTGCTGCAGCTGCCTTGTAACCTTGATTCTCCACTACCTTAGCCCTGACCAAATTGTCACTGTCTCTACATTGCTTGTGACCTAATTATTGACAATTCCAATATATACAAATGTGATCTTTCCTAAACCTTCTACTTCCTTAACCTTTTTTTATCTTTAAACATCTTATCACCCACTTTACCTGAGCTAATCATCTCAAGGTCATTTCTTTCCAAATTTGAAAGTTATCAATAATGTTCAAACACCTAAATCCCGTGTTTTACATATTTAGCTCTCTAATCATTGTCACTCTTCTTTGAAGCTCATTTGTTCTAGGATGTCAATTCTGTTAAGGATTTATTCCTACCAGTCTTTTTAGTCTGCTGATCCTACATATTATTCAATGTCCCTCAGCCTTTTTTACTAGGCAAAATTACAACCCTGCTTAAATCTAACAGTCAAACTTTTCAATAACTATTGACAATTTACAAAGGGGAACACATGACTGAAAAACCTTAGTTTATATTCAATAAAGCAACCAGTAGAGGACTCCTAAACATTCAGAGTTGCTAAGCCGTATATTTTGTTACAAAGGGGTGAGTCATACATTCTTCTTTCTTAAGCTCGAAGCCATCATCCTAATATTTGCAATCAACAACTCTGCTATTTAACTCTACTAATGTCATTGAAGATAACAAAGAAAATATCAGAAACTTGCCATTACATGTTTTAACCCACAATTTTGCTCATAAACTTACTCTGATCAGTTACTAGTGTTTTTGTTTTGTTGTTGTTGTTGTATTGTTTTGTTTTCTTTCGTTTTTATAGATAAATAACATTTACTTCTGTGAAATTACCCTGTTCATTAGCAAAAATTTTTAGCATTTATTTAGGAACATGGAAATAGGCCTTTCTATCGTCATCATTTTCATTTTGCAGTCATATATATCATCAAAGCAAATAAAATGTTATTTTTATCCCATATTAAAAATAATCCTGCTTGTCCAACCAATGCTGCTCAACTCAAAACCCACCCTGTGGGAGAGAACCGACCCCTGACATTATTAATGATACTCTGCTAGGCCTGAAGAAAGAAGTCAAACAGAATTATCCTCTGTGAGGCTCCACCCAGTAGCATGTCTAAAAAGATGTTGAGACTCACAACCAAACATTAGGTGAGGCAGCTTAAGGAGTCTTGTGAACAAGGCAGGGGAGAAGAAAAGGACCTGGAGGTGAGAGGAGCTTCACAGGAAAACCAACAGAGACAACTAACCATGGCCCAGAGGGGGCCTGTGAGAGTGAAGTACCAACCAAGGATCTTCCACAGGCTGGACCTAGGACCCCTAAAAAGATGTAGTTGATGGGCAGCTCAGGTGTCATGTGGGCCTCCTAATAAGGGAGCAAGGGCTCTCTCTGACAGGGACTTTCTTAACAGGTTTTCAGTTATTTCACCCTGGAGGGACTGCCTTGCCAGGCCACAGAGGAAGTGGATACTCTCAACTTTGATAGGAATTGATAAGCTGGAGCAGATGGGAAGGGGGTCTCCCCTTTGCTGAGGAATGGGGCAGAAAAATGAGGGAGAGGGAAGGAGGATGGGACTGGGAGAGGAGGGGTGGAGCTAAAACCAGGATGTAAAATAAATGAATGAATGAATGAATGAATGAATCTTCTTTATACACCAACTTACTCACTAGTTTTAACTCTAATCATCTTTTTTTTTTTGCAGCTGCTTATCTTCAGACATTTCACTGTACTCAGTAACACAAATTTCATTCCTCATATTTTTTTTTTTATCCTCTGAATGCAGATTTGCCTCCTGGTCATTATTCCACAATTATACCTGACAGGTTCACCACCGACCTCTAAAGTGCTAATCCCAGAGGTCACTTTTTTATTCTTATCATAAATAATTTACCAACAATAAGTGTTTCTCTGACGTAGTTTCTCCTGTGGACCTTCTTGGCACTTGTTCTTGGTTTTCTTTGGACCATTTCTCCTCTTCTAGAGCATTTAGTACTGCAGATTCCTAGCACCCAGGAGTCTGTCCTCTTTTCATTGGTTACATATTTACTCCTTTATGACATGCCTTTTAAAAACAGCAAAATGCCCATGTTATGCAAATTTTAAAACATACTTCTCATTATTAAGTAATAAGTTTGATAAAATCAGAGCAATACGTACTAGCCCTAAAAGAAGTGGTAATTATAAACAACAAAAAAAGATCATTCTATAAGTAACTTCAAAACACACCATGCTATATTCTTGAAGCTCCATTAGAGAACTGAAGATGAAAGTACAAGTATGAACAAAGTTTAGATAAAATAAGCCATTCAATGATTAACTGTATGCTTTAGAAAAGCCTTGTTCTTTCTACTACCTGATAATCAGACAAACATGAAGACAAACAAAATCCAAGCGCTTCGTCTTAACATGTGAAGATTTTTTTTTCATTCTTCAATTGTTTTTGTCTTTTGCTCTGTGTATTATACTGTGAAAGCAATGGATTAAAAAAGCAATAAAACTATAGTAGAAAATAAAATGCTAATAATGAGGTTACCTAAGGAGAGCCTAGCAATGATGAATAAAAAACTCCAAGTGCTCAAGTGATATCATTAGACTCTTCAGATTTCTAAAGCTCTATCCTATCTAGACTCTCCTATGTAAAGATGTTATATTTAATAGATAAAAGGACAATTTTTATTACTGCGAATCTCTGAAATGTAAAACAGCTTGACATTTTTGATTCACATGTCGGCATATCATGTTCAAATAGACTCTATTCTATGTGGTTCAATAAAAACTTTTATAACTTCAAAAGATCACAGTGTCGTGGAAACATCTCTCAGAAGAAGCTAGTGCTCAACAATCTCAGGAAAAAACAAAATTTGTTTTGAAAACAATAAACAGACTTCATTAAAACTTTTATAAACAGGCAGCCAGTGGCTGGTTTTGCTGCAAGCCCTTCTTACTCTTGTGTTCTTATCTGGTCACTGTATGCTCACATCACATACCTGTGTGCGCATGTGCACTGTGGTACATATATAGCTGTTAATCAGTTGGTTCTGGTTTGTAGTTATGGAGGTTATCACTTTGGAATAGGAAAGTAATTCGCCCATTACCAGCCATTAAACCCTAACTTTACTCCTACAGAAGTATAAAGGAAATCCAAATTTAAAAATCTATTCATCATCAGAACTCAGAATTCTTGACTGCCATAGCGAAGGGCTTTGTAGTGTTTGACATTGGTCTGCTTGTACACTGAAGCAATGCCTTATCATACGCACATTAGGTTTGATGATATTTGCTCGAATAGAAGATTTTAAAACGTCTCCAGTTTGAATTGCAAATATTACTAATTGTATGAGAATTATTTCAGAATATCCTACATATTTTAAATTATCCAATTGCAAAGACAAATAAATAAAATGAATTCCATAGGGCTTCCCAGGCAGAAAAATTATACACAATTGCTCATGTTTCAAAATAAATAATATGCCTCTTTTAAATAATGGCTTATATCATGTACTATGGTAAATATGTATATGAGAAGAAAACATCTATTATTCTATACTTATTATTTATTTTGCTTGTCACATGAATAACACAAGAAAAATAGAAAAGTGGGGAAATGCTAATTAAATTTGTGACATCATCTGTCTTTTCATATGGAGGTACACAGTCTCACACTATAAACAAAAATATGGCTGGAGAAAAAATAGTTTCTTAGGTTATTTTATGTTTTCCTGTTCATGAGGATTGCTCCTCGCAGATTTTTCTAAAATCATAGGTCTTGTTTTCTCCATCACTCTGATCCTCATAGACACTTATGTGGATAGTTTATGAGGCCTCCTCCTAGACTATACCAATTAACTACAACTCCACATTGCAGAAAAATCTGTCTCCATCCTGTTAATCTGTCAGCAGTGACTGGGACAACAGAAACCCACTCCGTCTGAAGAATATAGAAATAAACATAATGGGTTCAGAAGAAGCAAACGTTTATTATTATTATTTAATTTAAATGTACAATCCAAATGTCTAGTGCAATTATTTATCCACTTCTATATTAAAAATCACAGTTACCAACTCTCTATACTGGTATGCACAGGAAATAACATGAAACCTATTTCAAGAAAAGTTGTACAAGAAAGAGCTTATAGAGCAAGGCACAAGGTAAAATGTCACAGGACTTAGAAAAACCCCAAACTGAAACACCTAAGACAGGAAAATATCTAAAACAGGTGGTGCATTGGACTTAGATGTCACTACTGGGCATTGCTGGAGACTCTCAGGATTAAGAGATGGGGAATATGAAAGCAATATGATTATTAAGAGAAACATAGATAGCCATTTACTGAGCTCTACTGATATTATTGTGGCTGATTAAAATGCAAATGTCGAAGATTTTCTTAGCATATGCAAAGCCATGGGTTCAATTTTCAGTACCAACACACACACACACACACACACACACACACATTCTCTGTAGTTATTGTCCATTTTAGATATCTATCATGTAAGTAAATCTTTTTCTCATTTATTGATTTTATTCACTATGCACCCTTGTAGCCTCTTCCCTCCTTCCCTCCCAGCCCTACCCTTTCTTCCTTCTCTTCCCCCAGATCCTTTTCCTCAGAAAAAGGAAGCTCCCTTTCCCATCCACTCCAGCTGGTCAAGTTGGATCAGGACTGAATGTGTCCTCTTCCCCTGTGGCCTGTCAAGGCAGTCCTGCCAGTGGGAAGTGATCAGAAAGCTAGCAAGTAAGTCCAAGTCCGAGGCAATCCCTCTTCCCTTACTAGAATACCAACTTGAAGCCTAAACTGTCCATCTGCTACATATTTGTACGAGCCGTAGATCTAATTCATGCATGGTCCTTGGTGGATGGTCTCAGCAAGCCCCTCTGGGCCCTGGTTAGTTGACTCTTGTTTTTTTCTTGTGGAGTTCCTATCACTTCTGTATCCTTTAATCTTTCCTCCCACTATTCCCCAAGACTCCCCTTGCATTGACCAGTGTTTTGCTGTGAGTCTTAGCATCTGTTTTGAGGTGCTGCTGGGTAGAGACTCTCAGAGGACAATTCTGTGAGGTTTCTGTCTGCACGTTTAGCAGAGGCAAAACACACTGTCAATAGAACAAAAAACAATCTACAGATCTTCACCAATCCTACATCCGACATATGTATGAACTCAAGAAATCAAACACCAATAAATTAAAAAAAGCCAATTAAAAAATGGGACACAGAACTAAACAGAGAATTTCACCAGAGGAATCTCGAGTGGCCAAGAAGCACTTAAATGCTCAATGTCATTAGTCATCAGGGAAATGCAAACTTTTAAATAAATTTTACAATACACTTGACATGTCCTCATTTTAATGATCTTTAATATGTTTGATTGAGCAATCCTAACAAATGAATAAGATAGATTTTTAAATTAAAAAAAAACTATGTTTATGTCATGTTTTCCAATAAGCAGAATACATGCTTACACAGTCTCAAGCTTTCACATTAACACGGTTTTTCTTAACAAAGATATCTATGACATCACTTGTTTGTGCTTCTAAATGAAGCAAGTCATTCATCCCTGTTTTAGTGTAGCAACTTTGAGGACATTTGACTAATAGTATAGACGTCTCTACATCACTGCTGCCAGGTACTGGAGGAAAGATAACTAAAATAAAAAAAAAAAAAAGTTAAACAAAACATCCATAGAAGAGTCCTGGTTTACTAACAGCCATTTTTACCTCCTATCTGGATTGCTTCTATAAAGTAAAGTGTTGCCTCCTAGCTTCTGCCTCTTGGATGATGCAGTGATGGTACTTGACAAGATCTTAGCACTGTCAGGTGTAGCACTCAAGGAGTAATCCCTAAATCTACTCCTTTTCACATACATCTTGGTAAATGGATCATGGACCATAACATTGTCTTCCTCTAGGAGGGACATCTAAGAAAAAATGGCGGAAGAAAATGATTAAAGCAAAAAAAAAAAAAATGATTAAAGCGCAGGTTAAGAATTTTACACCTAAAGTGTTTACATAACATACTTGGAAGATCTATAAGATTTGGCTGAAACTGAGTGGGGTAGTGTGAACAATTTGTACTGCTCACCTCAGTAGAGCAGAATTTTAAAAAGTGATAAGACATCAATCTCCTGACCCTGCTGGGCAAATGGGCACAGCAGAATCCCAGCGCACCATTGTGTGTCATCTATAGTGCCTAAACTCTCAGGACAATGTCAAAGAGAGAGAGAGAGAGAGAAAGAGAGAGAGAGAGAGAGAGAGAGAGAGAGAGGTATAGGTTCCCTGAGTACCTGAGTGATTCCTTTGTAGGTTATCAGAAGCTAGGTTTTACTTGTGACCTTGTTTGGTATGGATGACCTTCAAGTTAGCAACAGTTAACATCTCTCTAGTAAGAAAATGCATACTGTTGAGAACCACAGGAGCCTATACAAAATAAATGAGAAAGTGAGAGAGTAAATAACTTAGTTAAACAGCTGTAACATTAAAATTACTAACTTTTGATGGGAGATCCAAGATGGCTGCCCCAGGAGGACACTGTGTCTGAAGAGCAGGACAATAGTGTAGGCACAGCGACCCGGAGACTGAGATCT